>CADEHL010001304.1:0-177500 GCA_902827135.1 Harpagifer antarcticus | reverse complement strand
TTTTCACCGTAAACTTCTCTGGTTTGGGTTGAAAGTCACGGTCAGATGAAGCAAACAGAACCATATTATTTGGAGGGATTGAAGAAACCAACCTGAGCTCCCCACTCCAGACACTCTTTGCAAGGCAATGTCTTGTTGAGCATGATTTTCAGCACCTATCGGTAGGCCAAACAATAAAGGTTTGCTCCCTTTATAGTTCAGTTGGTAGAATGAAGGACTGTATGAAAGACCGAAATTCGCATTTTTTCAAAAGATCTAGGTTGTCGTGGCCGCCGGTTGGACTGCCAACTCCAGTCCTACCAATCCTAACAGGTCCTAACAGTTCCGAACAGTTCCTAACGAAGGTCCGACCCAGGTCCTAACGAAGGTCCGACCCAGGTCCTAACAGGTCCTAACCGACACCCAATGACAGGGCAGCTACCCCTACACGTGACATGGGGCAAAAGGTTCGCACCTCCCCTCTCCATCTCCGAGAGCCTTCGCAAGAAGAAGACGAATAAAAGAAAAACGGGTAATAACAATGAACTTGTATAAATTACACGATAATACTCTATCTGAAAGCTGGCCATGATATTTTCATCCAGGGAAAGTCATTTGTAATAGTTGTCACCGTGTTTATTCCGAGATTCGCCGCATCGGGCACGTTGTTAAAGTATAAAGTTAGCTCCCATTGTTAAAGTTAGCTCATGCTAACGCTGTAACGTTTTATATCTGTCTGACATTTATAGTAAACCAACCTCGGTCATAATTATTGTAGCATAGAAGGGACACCCGACATAGCGGAAGATATTATTGATTACACATAGTTCAAAGTTGAACTCTTTCTGAAAAAAAAAATAGCGGTAAATGTTGTGTGGTAGTAACCGTGGATTTGCTCGCTCGCTGTAACTGTACGGAGAATTTGTAGCTTTGTACACACGATTATTTTAGAAGTGTGCGGACTTAATAATAAAATGCCGTTATATAGCCTATAATGTTAGTGCTACAGTGGCATACTGTTAATATCTGTCCCACCTACAGCACATTTGCGATATTGCACTAGTATAACTAATATTGTATTGTCTTGGTGGAGAAAAGAACTACTCAGATATTTTAATTCAGTTAAAGTAATATAATCACAGCTAAAGGTACTGCATTTACATTCTCATATGCTTAATACATATTATAACACTTCATAATAATTATTGATGCATTACTGTGTTCTTCAATTAATATTGCTGCTGCTGCTAAATGTGGCTGGTGCTTAGGTGTCTGCACAGGAAAATGCATTGTTTGCAATTATGTCCCTAATAGCTATGCTTGAATTGCTTTACTCTTGTTAACAATAACATTCAAAATGTATATTCAGTCATATTTATTTAGTCATACGCACATGTATATGTACTCATCGGGATTGTGAGAAACAGCATTTCGATCTCCCTGTCTGTATCATACAAGCAGAAGATTGACAATAAAGTTGACTTTGATTACTTTTATAACCTCTATTTTTCCACAGTCAGGTGATCAGGCAGCTGCATCAGGAAGTCAGAACTTGGAGGCAGCATGCAGCTCAAGTTCAGGGACACAGCAGTCAGTCCCCGCCACACAGAGCAGCTCAGGTGCATCATGCCCTCCAGCTGTCACCGCCACACAGAGCAGTGCAGGTGCATCATGCCCTCCAGCTGTCACTGCCACACAGAGCAGTTCAAGCACTCATATCAACTGCTCTCTCTGTCCATCCATCCATCTTCTTCCGCTTATCCGTGGTCGGGTCGCGGGGGTAGCAGTTCCAGCAGAGAGCCCCAAACTTCCTTTTCCCTGGCGACATCAACCAGCTCTGACTGGGGGATCCCAAGGCGCTCCCAGGCCAGCGAAGAGATGTAATCCCTCCACCTGGTCCTAGGTCTACCCCTTGGTATCTTCCCAGCTGGACGTGCCTGGAACACCTCCCTAGGGAGGCGCCCAGGTGGCATCCTAACTAGGTGCCCGAACCACCTCAACTGGCTCCTTTCGTCGCAAAGGAGGAGCGGCTCAACTCCGAGTCCCTCCCGGATGACCGAACTTCTCACCTTATCCCTAAGGGAGACACCAGCCACCCTGCGGAGAAAACCCATCTCGGCCGCTTGTATCCGCGATCTCGTTCTTTCGGTCATGACCCACCCTTCATGACCATAGGTGAGGGTAGGAGCGAAAATGGCCCGGTAGACAGAGAGCTTTGCCTTCTGGCTCAGCTCCCTTTTCCTCATAACGGTGCGGTAAAGCGACTGCAGTACCGCTCCCGCTGCTCCGATTCTCCAGCCCATCTCACGCTCCATTGTTCCCTCACTCGAGAACAAGACCCCGAGATACTTGAACTCCTTCACTTGGGGTAAGGACTCATTCCCTACTTGGAGTGGACAGTCCATCGGTTTCCTGCTGAGAACCATGGCCTCAGATTTCGAGGTGCTGATCCTCATCCCAGCTGCTTCACACTCGGTTGCGAACCGATCCAGTGAGTGCTGAAGGTTGTAGACCGATGAAGCCATCAGAACCACATCATCTGCAAAAAGCAGTGGTGCAATCCTTAGTCCACCGAACTGCAGACCCCCTCCCCCATGACTACGCCTCGAAATCCGATCCATGTATATTACAAACAGGATTGGTGACAAAGCGCAGCCCTGGCGGAGGCCAACCCTCACCGGAAATGGGTCCGACTTACTGCCGAGGACCCGGACACAGCTCTCGCTTTGGGAGTACAGAGATTGGATGGCCCTGAGTAGAGACCCCCTCACCCCATACTCCCGCAGCACCTCCCACAGAAACTCCCTGGGAACCCGGTCATACGTCTTCTCCAAGTCCACAAAACACATGTAGACCGGATAAGCGTACTCCCAGGCCCCCTCCAGGATCCTTGCGAGAGTAAAAAGCTGATCCGTCGTTCCACGACCAGGACGGAATCCGCATTGTTCCTCCTCAATCTGAGGTTCGACAATCGGCCTGACCCTCCTTTCGAGTACCTTAGAGTAAACTTTCCTGGGGAGGCTGAGTAGTGTGATGCCGCTGTAATTGGCACACACCCTCTGATCCCCCTTTTTAAAAAGGGGAACCACCACCCTGGTCTGCCACTCCTTCGGTACTGTTTCCGACTTCCACGCAATGTTGATGAGACATGTCAACCATGACAGTCCCTCAACACCCAGAGCCTTCAGCATTTCTGGGCGGATCTCATCCACCCCCGGGGCTTTGCCACTGTGGAGTTGTTTAACAACCTCAGTGACCCCACCCCGGGAGATTGGTGTTGATCCCCCGTCATACTCCAGCTCTGCCTCTAACATAGAGGGCGGAGTTGTCGGGTTCAGGAGTTCCTCAAAGTGTTCCTTCCAACGCCCTAACACTCCATCAGTTGAGGTCAACAACGTCCCATCCTTACTGTACACAGCTTGGATGGTTCCCTGCTTCCCCCTCCTGAGGTGTCGGACAGTTTTCCAGAACAACTTTGGTGCCGCCCGAAAGTCCGTCTCCATGTCTTCTCCGAACTTTTCCAACACCCGCTGCTTTGCCTCGGCCACGGATGAGGCTGCTGCCCTTCGGGCCTGTCGGTACCTTGCAACTGCCTCGGGAGTCCCCCGGGATAACAAATCCCTGAAGGCCTCCTTCTTCAGTCGGACGGCTTCCCTGACCACCGGTGTCCACCAGGAGGTTCGAGGGTTACCGCCCCTTGAGGCACCTAGGACCTTGAGACCACAGCTCCCCGCCGCGGCTTCGGCAATAGAGGCTTTGAACACCGACCACTCTGGTTCAATGTCCCCAACCTCCACAGGAATGCCTGAAAAGCTCCGCCGGAGGTTTGAGTTGAAGGCCTCCTGAACTTGGGCCTCCTCCAGACGTTCCCAGTTCACCCAAACTACACGTTTGGGCTTACCAGGTCTATCCAGAGGCTTCCCCCGCCACTCGACCCAACTCACCACCAGATGGTGATCAGTTGACAACTCCGCCCCTCTCTTTACCCGAGTGTCCAAAACATACGGCCTCAGGTCTGATGATACGATAACGAAATCAATCATGGACCTTCTGCCTAGGGTGCTCTGGTACCACGTACACTTATGAGCATCCTTATGTTCGAACATGGTGTTTGTTATGGCCAATCCATGACTAGCACAGAAGTCCAGTAACAAACCACCACTCCGGTTCAGATCAGGGGGGCCGTTCCTCCCAATCACGCCCCTCCAAGTGTCTCCATCATTGCCCACATGTGCGTTGAAGTCTCCCAGCAAGACTAAAGAGTCCCCTTCAGGAGCCCCATACAGGACTCTTTCCAGGGTCTCCAAGAAGGCCGTATACTCTGAACTGCTGTTGGGTGCATAAGCACACACAACAGTCAGAGTTTTCCCCCCCATAACCCGCAGGCGTAGGGAGGCGACCCTCTCGTCCACTGGGGTAAACTCCAACAACGAAGCACCCAACCGGGGACTTGTGAGTATCCCCACACCCGCCCGGCGCCTCACACCTTGAGCAACTCCGGAGAACAATAGAGTCCAACCCCTATCCAGAAGTAAGGTTTCAGAGCCGATGCTGTGCGTAAGGCGATATCAACCAGATCCGACTGGTAACGCTCCACCTCCCGCACAAGCTCCGGCTCTTCCCCCACAGAGAGGTGACGTCCCACGTCCCCAAAGCCAGCTTCTGTCGCCCGGGTCTGGTCCGTCGAGACCCTCCGCTTTCACTGCCACTCTTCTGGCAGCGCACCCGACCCCATCGCTGTTTCCCGTAGGTGGTGGGCCCGTGGGACGGAGAAGCGGAGGTGTTGCCCACGTTGCCTTTTCGGGCTGGGCCCGGCCGGGCTCCATGGCAAGCCTGGCCACCAGACGCTCGCCGACGAGTCCTCCTTCTGGGCCTGGCTCCAGAAAGGGACCCCGGGCTTCCTCCGGGCCGGGTATCCTCACTTTCTGTGTTGTCTTTCATGAGGCCTTTTTGAACCAATCTTAGTCTGGCCCCTTGCCTGAGACCAATTTGCCATGGGAGACCCTACCAGGAACACAAGGTTCCAGACAACACAGCCCCCAGGTTCATCAGGGCACACAACTCTCTCTACCACGGTAAGGTGCTGGTTCTTCAGAGAGGCGCTCTCTCTGTAGTATGGATATTTATGCTGAAGACTTTTTTGAGCATTTGGCTGACTTTCACGCACAGTGTTGTGAGCAGTGTGGACAGAAGACCAGGGGTGCAATGGAGCTACTCAAACACATTGAAGATTGCCATCTTTCGAGCACCAGCAGGAGTGAAAAACAACAGCCACCACAACACACCTCTGCACCACCAACACAACACACCTCTGCACCACCACCACAACACACCACCAACACAACACACCTCTGCACCACCACCACAACACACCTCTGCACCACCAACACAACCGACTCATATACCGCAACAGCCACAACCTCCTTCTTCTCCTCTTTATCACCCATCTCCATCTCTCGTTCATCTGAGGCCGCCAGAGGTGAATTTGGTGAGGTTTCTGCCCAACCAGTTCAAGCGGGTCATCAAATCAGCCGACCAGGAGTGGATTGCGACGTGTCTCTACGAGCACACAGGACAGCTTAGGCAACAGTTCTCCCAGAACTGGTTCCATCCCCCAAATTCACCAAAACTTACAACTGCTCCACCTGAACCCATGAACTACTACAGGCAGCGGATGTTTCTGTTGGCACCGATGAGGATGTGGGGTATTCCACTGAAGTGCGCTCAGTGCGGTAGGAAGATGCATCACTCAGGGATATACCCTAAGGTACGGGAAGTCATCAACCTTGATTCACGGTACTACTTGGTCGGCGGTGACTATCCTCGGTGCAATAAGTGCATGATCCCTGCGTGTCCTTGGAGTGCGAATTTATTGGTTCAGTTAGATCCTGCTCACAGGAACAGGTTTTCTGCAGTTCTCACAGCACAGCTGGCTCTGGACAGGAAGTGTGTGATCATGCTTAAACCTCGGACTGTAGGGAACAGCTCCAGCTACCTGCAGCAAGCACTGGAGGAAGTCCACAGCGAGGAGTGGGCAAGGCATACAATAGTGTGCTTGGCTGACTGTGAGCTCCACAAAAAGAGGAGCACAATTACTCAATCTGATGTAGCAGTCTATGTGTCCACCGCGCTTCAGCCCCCTACCTCTAGCACAGTGGTTTGAGACGGTCCATGCCAATGAGATCCTGGGTCATCTGGAGGAGATGAAGGGTATAATCACATCCACATATGGCAGGATCTTAAAACTTGACTCCACAAAGAAGGTGCAGAAAAATATTTGTTAATGTTCTACATTTTAATTCATTGTCATGAGTTACACTTGATTATGTTTTTATATTGGATTTACATGTTTTATAGATCACTAAGAAACTTGCCGGGGCCATTGCAGACAAACGTCAGTAATGAATGTGGCGAGGTTCTGAACTGTGTCCTAACCACTGGTGAGGGAGCTGGTCGAGAGGACTTGTGCCAAGGCATCGTCAAGCGCTACCAAGACGCTGGGGAGCCAGAGCCAGAAGTCATATATGTTGACCGAGATTGCTGCAACGAGACAGGTATTAGGCAGTTTGACTGTTTTTGTATCATTGTGTTATTTATTGCACGCACAAAATTAAAACCTTTACAAACGTGTAAACATAAGACTCTTCTTGTTTAGAATAAGGTACTTAATTCTATATGAATACCACCAGTCTAAGATGGTACATCTTTGATTTCTTTCCCCACTTCCCTTGCCTCAAATCTAAGGGAGAGCAGTGTGCGAAAAAGTACACGTCCCACCGTCTGGGACGTGTTATTTACAATATCGGACAAGTAGATCTTTCAATTGACTTGTCCGGCGGACAAGTGACGTTTTTCGGCCTGATTTATTGACAAATTATTGATACATTCAGTTTACAAAAGGCAGAACTCATTCGCAAATTGTCCGTGTCCGCCATTGTTCGTTTAGAAATGTTAGTTTCGGTTCTGCTTGTCGATTCCTAAATGCATCTCGCCGTTTTTTGTACAGTTAGACGGGGCGGGGCGGAGCGGGGTGGGATGTGTAGCACAGTGGCAGGGTTGGGAAGCAAAACTCGGTTCCGAGTAGGAACAAATAACAATTGTCCGGTACCCGGATTAATAAGAGTTGTGAGGACAGGAGGCGAGGCCGAGCCCCCGAGCCCCCGAGCCCCCGAGCCCCCGAGCCCCGCGGACTGCAGCTCTCTCTATGCTCCATATCAGCTGATCGCTGCACGGTGCAGCTCAGCATCTCTCTCTCTTTCTACACACAGCAGATCTGCTGCCCGTTTAATAGCCTCATCTTTGTCAAACTTTCTTATGTTCTTTCTCTAACACGTAATGAAGGTTATTAAGCGTTTTAACTCCTATGTTGTTAATATTGACCACCATTTCCTTTATGAAGTAAAGCAGCCTCCCTGTCTGTGTCCTCGCGCTGTCCTCACATCGCCGGACCCCCAGACTCGGAGGAGCACAGGGATGTCAGTATTGTTTATGAAGGAGGGTAAAGAAAGTACATTATGGAAATGAAAATACTATGTATTTACGTTTACAAACAGTGAGCAGCTGCAGCATGTGTATTGCAGGACATGTGCAAGCGTGCAAGCGTCTTTGAGTTGTAGAAAAGTGCTAGGCCTATAGGCTATACATCTAATGTGTCATTATTATTATTATTATTATTAGGTTATGTCCTATGTGTTGGACATGTGTGGTTGGACTCTGTCTCACAGGCAGGTTGCAGTGTAACATCAGAGGAGACTGGGCCAATTGTACATTCTCAAACTGCACCACTTAGAACTAACTAAACAATGCAGAAATTATTATTATATAATTGTATTCAATAACCGTAAGAAATTCAACAGTATGAAGTGATTTGTAAATAGGAATACAGATTTGACTTAATGTTTTCATAAATATATTTTTCTCCCAGTTTGTCATGGGACTTATTTACCCTCTCAAAGAACCGGAATCGAGAACCAAAAGTAACCGGAATCGAAAAGCAGAACCGGAATCGTTAAAATCAAAACGATACCCAACCCTATGTGTGATGCAGTAAAATCTTACCGCTCACTTACGTTAGCGGTGTCATAAAAACTGTGGGAAATTGTAAAATACGATGACGAAGAAGAAGATTCCAGTGGCCCCAATTTTTGTCCATTCTGGACAAGTGAAAAATGTATTCGGACAAGTAAATTGCCAAACTCACTTGTCCATGGACAAGTACTCTCTAAAAACGTTTTCTCACACTGGAGAGACATAAGGGGAGAGGATTCAGTGCAAAAGGCATTTAAAAAAAGAGACATCCTTTTAAAGAATTTCAAATTATATTTGATGCAGCATCATGTGTATTTTATTTATGTATATTGTTTACTTTGTATTCAAACTGCAATGTGGCATAAGGTGACAATTACATATTACCAACATTTGTATTATTATTATTATTTTACACAGTACACACACATTCATATATTAAGGTGTGTGTGTCCTGAATGAGACGAGGAGGCACAAATAAGAAGGGTCTTTCCATGATGACATTCCCACTTCTTCTAAACCATCAATTGCCATTCCCTGCCTTTCCACCAGATGCTCTCCTGCTTTTACACCTGACATTCTGCTCATTCAACTACTTACCTGGTCTTCCCTCAGTCACGTTTACATTTGTATTTTAATTATATGCTTACATTCACTCCTTGTTTTTTTATTTGCACAGGTTTAACCCCGGTTCAAGTTTGGTTTCGACCTTGGAAAACACTAGTTAAATTGGATATGTTCCACTACATGAGGCGATTCACAACTGGTCTAACTACAGAACACCATCCCCTGTATGGCACTTTCTGTTCCAAAATGTCGAGTTGCATTTTTGAGTGGGACAAGGATGACATCAGCCATCTGAAAGAAGCAAAGACTTCAGAGCTCAAGAAACGACATGCTGGTCAGACTCCTTCAGAAGCGCAAGTTCTGGCCAACAGCAGCTCCAGCGAACTGGCGAAACACTGCAGGAGGAGAACTCGTGGGATAGGGGAAAGCCATGCCCTCATCCAAGATTTGCTCAACTCAATGTGGGAGCTCACTGACAAATCAGGTTTGCGGCTTATCAATCCTGAGAGCATGACACGTGTGTGGGAAGTTCAACAAAAACATTTGCCATGCATTCAGGATCCCCCTGGTGTGGAACTGTACACCAAAGTGGGATCAGGTCTACAAAAGGGCAGTAAGGTTCTGGATGTCCTAAGATGTGGCAGAGGTTCCTCTTCTGTATAGAGCTTCCTGTCACACTCCAAGGTTTATGTCACGGTTTTAGTGTTGTCTGTCTGGTTATGGGTTTTGTAAGTCTGTTCATTCGGTGTTTTGTCTTCCTCCTTGTGTTTTGTCTGGTCCTCCTCCCTGTCGTTAGTTACCCTGGTGATTGTCTCATTGTGTTCACCTGTTGCCCTTGTGTTTCTCCCTCCCCTGCCCAGCTGTGTCTTGTCATGTGATTACCATTCTGTGTATTTAGTCTTCCCCTGTGTTCCATGTCAGTTCATTGTTTGTCTCTCCTGTCTCCCTCCATGTTGGTCACGGTCAGTTTTGTGTATTCTTGCTACCTTGTACTATCAATGTTTTTTATTCATGACATGTTTTTTGTTTTTCAGCCTTTAAATAAAGCTCGCTTTTGTTTATAACCTTTACCTTTTTGTAGTCTGCATTTGGGTCCTACCTTTTCCCGCGAATCCTTGACCGTGATTCTAACAGAATGAACCGACCAACAATGGACCCAGCTGATTTTTATTTTTATTTGGACTTGTTCTCCCGACACTCTTCAGTGTCATTATGCTGAATGGAGTAGAACCTCGGCTAAAAGGGACAAAGAGGCTGTTCTCAAAAAGGCACAAATGGAGGTGGACAACGTGCCATGGTTGAGAAGCTCATTGCCTGAGTTTTTCTCACGCAGCCCTGAGTGCCAGTCTCCATTCTCTGACCCTTTCTTGGGATCCCACCTGGCGTTTGGAGGTCCACGGAGCCTCCAAAATACCTCTAAAAGACGCAAGGTCAGGAAACCAGCTCGTACTCAGGTACCGGTCCTAGCAGCCATGGTTCCGGATCCAGTGCCGGCCCCAGCAGCCATGGTCCCTGCTCCAGAACCAGACCTTACAGCCATGTTTCCGTGATCCAGTGCCGGCCCACACAGCCATGGTTCCGTGTTCCGGTTCCTTGCCCAGCAGCCATGGTTCCGGCTCCTGTGCCGGCCCCAGCAGCCATGGTCCCTGCTACAGAACATGAACTTACAGCCATGTTTCAGGCTCCAGAACCGGCCTACACAGCCATGGTTCCAGCCCCAGTCCTGGCCCCAGTAGCCATGGTCCCGACTCCAGTTTCGGCTCCAGTACTGGCTCTCCGGCCGACGCCAGCTCCCAGTGTCCTGTCGCCCGCTGTGGCCTTCGCCCCTCCTTGGTCTCTGCCTTGCCCCCGGGCCGTCCGCCCGAGACCCGTCCTCCAGACCCCCTCCACCCACCCTGCTGGACTTTGTTTTTTGGGACGTCTGGGATCCGTCCCTTGAGGGGGGGGGGGGGTTCTGTCACACTCCCAGGTTTATGTCACGGTTTTAGTGTTGTCTGTCTGGTTATGGATTTTGTAAGTCTGTTCATTCGGTGTTTTGTCTTCCTCCTTGTGTTTTGTCTGGTCCTCCTTCCTGTCGTTAGTTTCCCTGGTGTCTTATTGTGTTCACCTCTTGCCCTTGTGTTTCTCCCTCCCCTGCCCAGCTGTGTCTTGTCCTGT
This sequence comes from Harpagifer antarcticus, assembly GCA_902827135.1. Classification (NCBI taxonomy): domain Eukaryota; kingdom Metazoa; phylum Chordata; class Actinopteri; order Perciformes; family Harpagiferidae; genus Harpagifer; species Harpagifer antarcticus. Next base: position 166,772 of record CADEHL010001304.1, on the reverse strand, counting down.
GATTACCCTTCTGTGTATTTAGTCTAGTCTTCCCCTGTGTTCCATGTCGGTTCATTGTTTGTCTCTCCTGTCTCTCTCCATGTTGGTCACGGTCAGTTTTGTGTATTCTTGCTACCTTGTACTATCAATGTGTTTTATTCATGACATGTTTTTTGTTTTTCAGCCTTTAAATAAAGCTCGCTTTTGTTTATAACCTTTACCTTTTTGTAGTCTGCATTTGGGTCCTACCTTTTCCCGCGAATCCTTGACAGTGATTCTAACACTTCCATCGGCATCAGAACACCTTCATCCTGGGTAAAAATAATATATAAAAAATTCTGCTTTTGAATTGTCATAAAAACAGTGATAGATTAAACACATGGGGAAAAGTGTATCATCGCTTCATAAATGCTAATTATATTTAAAATGTTTTGCTTTTTTTAAGGCTGGAGATCGAATGCGATGCACACACAAACGTACATGCTTGAAGGGAATTCCAGATGGAACATGAATCGAGCCCATGCAGCTGTACATGTGAGTGGTGCTTCACAAACCAGGATCTACAATGTCCGACTGAAGACTAATTTAAATGCCCTCAGCCAGCGAGTTCTTGGTTGTGCGCTACTACCAGAATTCATCCCCCCTGGGAAACCCACTGGTAAGTCACTTCAGGACACCCCATTTTCACTGCAAATAGGCCTTTCTGTTATTTTTCTTTCGAGTAGCAACTTGTCTATTCCTCCAAATTTAAACATTTTCTTTTTCATAATTTATTTTATGGCAGGTGAGCGTATAGCTGTGGAGTATTTGCTGGCTGAGTCTGACCGAGGAGATCTGCTGGGTCCACAACAGTACAGTGAACTTGGCACCATTGTTCCAGACCACCAGGTTGAAGTTCAGGAGGAGGAGTGCCTTGACATCACAATTAGTGATGCAGTGGAGATCCTCAGTCAGCGCCCCTCGGAAGTGGACACTTCACCTCACACATCATCTCAGGTAATCTGATTATTGTTTTATTGCCCTGGCATATGAATTCTAGAAGAACATACATACTTTGAATGATGTTTTTATCGCATAGGCTACATTTGTCTTTTTGTGTTGCATGCATTTAGATACATTTTTATGGCAATATCAATTTCAAGGATAGTTTTACTCAACTGTTTGTCTCTTATGGCCGTACAGTCGTTGGCACTATCCCCCCAAAGTGATGCAGCTGAGAGCCTACCTAAAGAGCCCCGGCCTGAATCCACTATTTCTCTTCCTGCTGACTCACCCGACGCGTTCACTTACACAACCTCTCAGGTAATCTGACCTATTGTAAAATCACATTGTTTTTAAATTCTTCTGGATTAATTATTGCTCCGCACATGCTATGAATAACTTGTTTCATTAAGTCTCAAATAGTCAATTGGTGTTATGTGCTTGTAGCACGATGATGTCTCACAGTCCTGCCAGATGTGTACTTCTGACAAAAACGTCTCTGCGCCCAGGACATCGGCTCAGGTCATGTGACCATTTATTAATCATTTGTCAATGGTTGTTAATTTTTCAGAATACCCGCTGTGATGCTCGAGGTGTTCAGGGATGGGAGGCTGTGGATGACTTGGCCAAGTATCTTGTGCTACGTAATAGAACAATAACGGCATTATCAGTAGGCGAGACGGATGACATAGTGAAGCTATATTCAAAGCTACATCAAATGGATAAGCAACCCACAACCTATAGCCTGAAGTCCAAAAAAAGGACCTTGCCTGGACCATGGAGAGCTTCCAGGAAACGAAGTGGCTCTGCGCCAGGCCAACAAGCAGCTGTAAGGTGAACTGACTTATAGTGGATGCACACAATACATAATTCACATATCTTAATTAGTTAGTAGTTGTTTTGTATGTCTAACCCTCACAGCATTTTAGACTCTGTTAGAGATTAAAAGGGATTGACGCTCCGCGTTTCAAATCTCCCCGCGTCCCTACGGAGCTGATTATATGGAAGGAATCCAGTGCCACCAAGTAAACAATAATCTACTTTAATGGTAATATAACAATGCAACACAATCAATACAGTACACATTCAATACAATTATCTTTGGGATCCCGAATTTACCTGATGATCATGTCAGCCAGCCAGCAGAAAGAGACTGAATCCAGCTGTGTCTTCTGCATTTATAAGCAATGGGAGGGGTCTCTGATGCCCTGCTGACATGCCCCAAATATCACATGCTCTCACCTTCCCCCAATCTCCCTTTGTCCTCAAAAATCACATGCTCTCTCAAAAGTCACATGCTGTAGGCCTCAAAAGCCCAGCTCACAGTTTTACCCAAATAATTCCCATTTTTAAGCTTATCCATTTGGAGCTAACATGAATACATTCAAATATTCCACTACAAATCCCCCTTTTGATTTCAATTTAAGAAATCAACTATTTTCAAGACATTCACATTCATTCTGGGATTCAGACTATTTAAACGTTCAGAAATGGCTCCACATATCAACCTCATACAACCGTGTTAGAGATACCAAAATATGTAAATAACTCCATACATCAATTACATCACTTAGTAACAACAAAGTTAAAAACCCTTCAATCAGAATGATTGAGTATAGTCAATCGTAATAAGGTATAACATTCACAGTGGTGATTCAATTAATCTGTAATCTGCAAAATTGCAGTGTCTTCAAGCTTTAACATTACTTCACGTATACTTCATTACGCTTTAGTCAAAATGAGATATTTAGGAGACAGCAAGTCTGTCTTCTCATAAATATCAACAACCTGAAATGCCCTGCCTCCTATCATAAGAAGAGGCAGCTGCAAGGTCATACACAGTTCAGAGCCACACATGATATCAGTGCATTAAAACTTCTCAAAGAGTGGAGAAAACAGTATTGCTCCAACATATCCCTCCTGTTTATACTACGGAATAACATAGAACTTGGAAAAATACAAATGATTGTAAAAAATGCATATACAAAAGTACCCAAACGGCTGAGGTCACATGTTTTAATGTAATCCCCGTGGTCTAATTCTTTCTCTGTACATCGTCAGTTTCTATCACTCAGACCCGTTACTGTTTCCCTGCTAACGTCCACTCTTTAAATTCTACTGGGTTCTGTTGGTTTCTTCACTGGTTTGAGACAAGTGCCCTTATTGGAATCACCTCCCTTTGTAGCCAGACTTCACCACAGTAGAGGCGAGTTTCTGTCTTTAGGTTTAAACAGCTTCACAGTCAGATGTATCCAGGATGGTCTCTCCGCCACTCTAACTGCAGTCGATGTAGACAGGAGTGCTTGGTAGGGACCCTCCCACTTTGGCGAGTGCCTGCTCTTCCTCTTTATCGCTCTGGTGAACACTCACTCTCCTGGTTTCACTGTCTGCGTAGTGTCAGGTACTTCCATCCGTGGCGAGACCCGGAACTCCTGATACTGCGTCCTTGGATACGCTTTCCACACCGTGGAGTCGCCACCCTGGCTTGGACAGGTACAGCAGGCCCAGCACGAGGAGGATGATGACAGCTTTCACACGCCAGCCTCCGGTGGAGGAGACAGACGCCATCTGGAAGCGTTGATCTGCCTCGTTTCCTCAGTGCCGTTCCAGACGTCCTCTGGTTCCTCCTCCTCTGCGCGGCCCACGTCCGGGATGATGTCGTCTTGGGTCCTTCTTTTGCCTCTGCAACCTGTGTGGAGAAATCTGATACAAATCCCTCAAGCCTACGCTCAGGGCTCCGGGGCCCTCCGCTGTTTGACCCACCACTGCGTAAGCGGCTTGGAGCCTGTTGGTGGGGTGTCTTAAAACAACAGCCGTCGGTCAACTTTCTCAGTATTCCATTCTGAAATTACATCTTTCACAGTAGCCCCTTGGCCACTGATTATGCATCTATGTTACCTGTTATAACTCAATCAATATTAGAAACATGTCAACATTCATCAAACAGTATCTTATCCCCAGCTATGGAGCAGGTCAATTCTAAAACTGTCAATCAATGGTCAGATTGAACAATCAAGTTGGGGCAGCAGGTTCCCTCCAGTCCCTAAATGAAAAATGTACATTGTAAAGTTTACACTCCCCCTTTTTACACATAACTCATGTGTAACCAAAATCCTGTATGGGAAGAAAACCTTCAGGTAATAAGGGATCATAAGAAAATACCCAACATTATTCACAAATGTACATCAATCATTTTCCACAGTAAACACTTCAGTGAAATTAAGTGTTTCTCTCCATCCTTCAGTCCTAAAAGAAACAGAATCTTCATGTTTGAGTTTCACATTCTGCAAACTGCCACCTCCTGTGGGAGTGAAATATCAAATAGATTAGAAACGGGTCACCTGTACGGTTTTCCAATTTTTGTGGAATTGTAGGAAACCTCTCGTTGCCCACGGAGCCCCAGAATAATGTGTTAGTCCAAAAGCATGCTTGATTAGTTATTGTTAGAATCATGCAGTTGCACTGATCACATGCAGACATACACTCACACTGTCAGGTTGTAAAGTCAAGTTTGGTCAGAGTCACCCCATAGTCAGTCATTGACAGTGTCTTCTCAAGTTACACTGTCGGTCAGGGTCAAAGGTCAGTTGGTCTCAGTCTTTTTTGCCATGTGTCGTGCTCTGCAGAGACTTTGATATTTCAGCATAGGCCAGTATCTTTTGTCTAAAAAAATCTGTCATATATGGAGCGCCATCATTAATTAATTCACGATCACAACTATAATTTTCCAGATATCTCTAACTTTTCATCGGAACAGCTGTTCCCCACATTCCCTGAAAAGTGTTAGCCTAAAAATGTCACTTCCATATAGTACTACTACTGCAGTTCATTTACAACTAATTAGTATTAAAATGTCTAATAGATCTACTTCAGAAACCTGTGTACTTAACTATTATCTTGTGTCAAAACATTACTAGGATCTGTGTAGCTCTGCATTTCATAGCTCATTATACGCATTTATCTTCAATTCTGGTCTACTTAAAAACAATGTTAAATTCTTTAGCAGTGTGTGGAACAGAGGGTGTCCGAACACGCAACAATTACTCCCTACTTTATCATGGATCCAAAAACCGAAGTCATTTCATATTTCCATCCTAAAGCCCTCCTATGGTAATAACCATGCCACAATGGTGAAATCAATACTCTATAGATTGGAATTATATTTGGCTTGGCACTAGCTCTCCCTCTAACATTATCTATTCAAATAAAGGTTTGTCTTATAGAGCGATTCCTAAAACTATCCCTTTAATGGTGAACAACTAAGATCACTACTTTATTCACAAGTGAATCAAAATCTCTTGAAGAATGATTTGTTAACATGATGAAAAGATTGAAGAATATGGTTCTATTCTGTCATGCCTCCCCCTTATCCCTCAGTGTGTTTTAGGATGATTCTCATTTTACCTTAATAGTTTCCTCTTTACTGCTATTTTTAATTTACCAATTGATTAATTCATGGTTAATACAACTTTTTACCTTCACTTATTTATCAAGTCAATTCAAGTTCTTTAAATGTGCGCTTATAATAAGTGTGTTTATGTGTAAACTCACTCATTCCCATTGATTCCCTTCTCCTCTCCTCTGGTTTATCTCAAGCCGTGACCCCGGCCTCCTCACATTCTCGACCAACTCCTCTGACTCTGACTCCTCCCCCTTTGTCCATAAGCTGTAACTCTTTGAGGCAGCCATCCGCCCAGCTATTTATGGAGGGTGGATTCTGCTCTGATGTCCCATACTTTGCTCTTGTGCCAAATCTCGTGGCTCAGCTTGGAACTTCAGGCCCTGTCTGAGGGGCCGATGAGAGTAGATCTCTGCCTGTCAGCAAGCTGTTTGGTTCTGGATGCCACAGGTGGAGATAGTTCTGGATGCAGTTCTTATTGTTGTTGTTGGTTGAGCTCTGGATCTCTGTCCGTTCGATGGAGAAGGAGGAGTCTCCTGATTGGGATAGGTCCTCTGTCTGCTTGGAGGGTCGGGGCCTTAGCCGTATGACAGACAGAGGGAGGGATCTCGGGACGCATTTACCTATAGTTAATTCTAACACACTGTGGTAAAATAAATCCAATCCTTTCCACTCTATTTTCCTAATCTTACTATCGTCTTAAATGTAATCTAATCCCAATTAATGTCAACTAATGATATTACAAAAACTCCCTCTAATAATCGTTTCATCCATTGTGACATATTTACCCAGACTAAGTTTTTCAATACCCTTATGTTTCCAGCATCGCATATTCCACACACTACGAAACAACCCCTCCGCATTAAAAAATCCTACTGCTATCGAGCAACAATTGTAAAGTTGCAGAGCACACCAATCAGATCACAGTAATGTAATTTGACCCAAGTGTAGGCCTATGTCATTCCTAAAAATGTTAACCTATATAGATAAATTGATTTAGCAAAATTAAATCTTATGTAATTCAAAATGTGACAAAAGAACAATGATTTGTCTTACACAAGATTGTGGTCTAACAGACTGCCTCTTGACCTCATGGGGTCAAATAACTTGGAGGGGAGGGGGAGGGGAAGGGGAACACTCAAATATGTGCAGATAAAAACCACACTGCTTGGAGACTGAGTTCAATAAAAATTAAACCATACGACTTGTAGTCTGGCTTCAATAAAAAATCAATATGGTCCTACAACCCCCCCTTTTCTGAAAAAGAATCCCATTTACTGTGTTTTCATTTTCAGAAACATCAAGAAAGAATGGTAATGCATAGGATGCCGAGGCGAGAGCCGTGACCTGGGACATGGATTGTTTGAGAGAAATGAACGCAGCTTCTGCAGCTTGTGTATTGTAGTTCCTCCCCTCCTATTGTAAAAGAAAAACATAGGTCTCATACTCTCTGCCAGAGGTATGCAGAAGAAAGCGGTGGCTAGGTCAATACAGGTGAACCATGTATGTTCAGGTGAGATATTACAGATAGCCGTGTAGGGGTTAGGAACTGGTATCCGAGCTGTTGTCGTAATGGCATTAACGGTTCTCAAATCATGAGCCATTCTGTATTCCCCGCTAGATTTTGATACAGGAAGTATGGGAGTATTCCAAACGCTTTGTGAGGGTTCTAACACCCCTGCTCTCTTCAGTCCCTCAACTGCCTTGTCAACACCATCTGCTTAACTTTGCACCTCGCCCTCCTGCTGTCTTTCTCTTCCTGTCCTGTTTGTTCCTGCTGAAAAGTGTCCTTATAGCTGTCTTTTACGACCCTGGCCTCCTGCTTCATCATACATTTAGTTTGGGCTCCGTTTGAGATTTCTGCTCTGAGTTAGAGACAACATTATTTTGCATTGTTCTAAAATATTCGACTCGTTCTGCTACATAGTCAAGAATGTCTCCATCTGTAGGCACCTCCACTCTATTCTCTGTTATCATTTTATCGTGTAGGAATCGGAGATCAGTACAAGCCTTTTCTTTAGCCCCCTGTTTGATTCCGCTTAAAATCAATCTCTTAATCTGTTCCCATTGCTCCCGGTAACTCCCTGGAATTTCAGAATCGTCTTTAGCATTCTGTCGTTCCATATTCACTTCGCTTTTATTTATCTGACTCAATTAATATGTGCTCACATGTATTAATATACTGGGCTATTGTCGTTGTTACTATTAACGCGCTTCCCGTCTTCAATACCGGTCAGCAATGTAATGTTTAAACTCAACGCTTGAAGCTAAACTCATATAAAAATGTCAAAGGTGTACTACCCCCTTTCAGACACTAGATGGCAGCAGCAGACCACAAATGAGCTTCACTCCTCCGAGTGCATTTTTGAGATCCGCCGATAATGAGTAATTAACATAAAACAGACCTCTGGCTTTTAGCTTTCAGCCTTCGTCTGTCATGTAAAAACCCCCAGTTTTAGACGGCGACCCGATCTAAATATCGGGTTTCCAGGTTCTGTCGTGCGGGACTCAAACCTCGCAACCCACAGACTGCACTGTCTCCACGCCACTCAGGAATATATCTACCTGCAGATCCGCGCCAAACTGCTCTATTTACGTTACGCAGGACTTTCTATCTACCTGCGATCAACGAGTATGTTTCGTATATTGTAAAATATGCATTGTATATTCCATTTAAACTTTAAAAACACTGTGAAACGCCTTCAGACAATCCTAAAATGTTAGTGTATTCAATCACAGACAATCGATTTTCATAACAGGCGTCTGTAAGTACCTTATCTGTAGAGTTGTGCAGGGCCCTGCCGATTGTCTGAGGTGTTTGAAAGCGTTTATTCCCGACCCAATCCGGTCGTCTGGATTCTTCCTCAGCTTGTTATCTTGTACGTCGGGGGCACCATTTGTTAGAGATTAAAAGGGATTGACGCTCCGCGTTTCAAATCTCCCCGCGTCCCTACGGAGCTGATTATATGGAAGGAATCCAGTGCCACCAAGTAAACAATAATCTACTTTAATGGTAATATAACAATGCAACACAATCAATACAGTACACATTCAATACAATTACCTTTGGGATCCCGAATTTACCTGATGATCATGTCAGCCAGCAGAAAGAGACTGAATCCAGCTGTGTCTTCTGCATTTATAAGCAATGGGAGGGGTCTCTGATGCCCTGCTGACATGCCCCAAATATCACATGCTCTCACCTTCCCCCAATCTCCCTTTGTCCTCAAAAATCACATGCTCTCTCAAAAGTCACATGCTGTAGGCCTCAAAAGCCCAGCTCACAGTTTTACCCAAATAATTCCCATTTTTAAGCTTATCCATTTGGAGCTAACATGAATACATTCAAATATTCCACTACAACTCTTAGTAATGGATTCAGACAAATGAACTGGTATAGTCCATTTGTGAAGTGGGGTTGTACTGTATATCCGTATAATATTTATAAATTGTCTTTTCCCTTCACAGACTATTCATGACCCATGGTCAGGCTGCTCTGAGACCTGATGCCAACCGCATATGTGAATGTGTTTCACTCAGGCTTTTGAAGTAGTTTGAGCTTGCAAGAAACCGACCTAAAGACAGCAAGGGTAAAACCTTGCCTATTCCGCAGTCGATGGTGCAATCCTACGTCCACATAAAGCAACTGCTGGAAGACCGACTTGGTTCTTGTCACTATAAACAACACCACTGTGTCTTGTTGGTAAGATATGTTGGCTACATTCTCTTTAACAGCTGCACTTTAGATGGATTCACTTTGTATGAAATTCTCAATATTTTGTATATCTTTCTAGGTTACAAGACAGACAAAAAAGAACCGCTCGGGACTCATTGCTCCAAGGAGTGCAGCTTCCCGAAAAGGCAACGGCAGCTGAGGATTCCTTGCCATTACCGAGGGAGCTCCCTACTGAACCAGTGCAGCACGGACATGTTATCCAAGAAATCCAGGAGCCTGACAATAGGGAGGGTGAGGCATTGATATGCCAGCGCCGCAGTGCCAGAGCTGACTCAGGTTCTTGTGCTTCATCCACGCACATGCAGGGTCACCTTCCACAAGCCCCATCTCCTGCATTTTGGCAGTACCCCATGCCTCCAGCACCAACTCCTGCCTCATGGCAGTACCCCATGCCTCGAGCACCATCTCCTGCCTCATGGCAGTACCCCGTGCCTCCAGCACCATCTCCTGCCTCATGGCAGTACCCCGTGCCTCCAGCACCATCTCCTGCCTCATGGCAGTACCCCGTGCCTCCAGCACCATCTCCTGCCTCATGGCAGTACCCCGTGCCTCCAGCACCATCTCCTGCCTCATGGCAGTACCCCGTGCCTCCAGCACCAACTCCTGCCTCATGGCAGTACCCCGTGCCTCCAGCACCATCTCTTGTCTCATGGCAGTTCCCCATGCCTGCAGGCCCAGGTCACCTTCCACCTGCTCCGTCTACTGCTCCATCTTCACACACAGGGTCACCTTCCACCTGCTCCATCTTCACACACAGGGTCACCTTCCACCTGCTCCGTCTACTGCTTCATCTTCACAAGCCCCTATTCCTCAGTCGACAAATCCTCTGTCGACCTAAATAGGCGCAGGAAATGGCGGCATGAAAAGACAGCAAAAGAGGACCAGGTGCTTGCGGCAAGAGGGGAGCCACCGAGGAAGTGACTCATAAAAGAGGACTACCACTACCAATGCAAAAGCTGTGGTCAGTCGAAAAGAAAGAGCACTGGCCATACCCAGCTTAAGGGTAAATGGTACTGTCCAGCATCTGGACAGACCATAGCAGAATGGAAAGGCTCTCTAGACAAGAAGTAAGCTCTTTTACTGTTGTATAGAATGTATCCCTTTTTATCTGTGTGTTCATAATAATGTTGTATAGAATGTACCCCTTTTATCTGTGTTCATCATAATGTTTTATAAGATGTTTATCGTTGTCATGGCATTCTAAAAATAATATGGGAAAGCATACATTTACTTCTGTTTTTCTATGCTAAACGTTTCGACATTTTGTAAATGGGTGAAAATGAAATGTGTTTATTGGCCTTAAAGTAGTATAAAGTCTCCTTTTTTCTTTCTTCCCTTTCCTTATTTAGAGAGAATGGACGTCCATTCTCGGGAGATATCTGACAGTGGTGCGGTTACCCAAAGTGACAGACCTAATTTTACCTCTATTTAGAGGCAATGGACTTCCACTCTCGGGAGAGCCCCAAACGACGGACTGTAAGCAGGGTCCCATACTCAAGGCACCCAGAGATCCAGGGTGATGCACATGGCTTTCTTACCCAGGAATGAGTGTGTGAAACCTGGGGAACATGTACAGGAATCTGTCCATTTCATCCACATTTGACTCATGAAATGTACAGCAGAGTCATTGATGTAAGCAGGGTCCTACACTCACAGGCAGAGCTCCAGGGTGATGCACATGGCTTTCTTACCCAGGAAGAAGTGTGTGAAAGCTGGGTAAATTGTTCCTGCAGCCCCTCCACAACGGTAATAATGGTTATAAATCGTTTCCAGGGCAGAAAGCTGTTTTAAAAAGTGAAAAACCCATTTGAAATGACTGTCAGGTGCTGATCACTGCTGTATGTACATGAGTCAGAAAAAGTCTAAGTTAACTTTTGGAAGAACCAGAAAAAAGGGGTGAAAATGGATAAATTGTACCCCAAAATAGTGTCTCTTAAGGCGGGTAAAAGTTATGTGAATATGGGGTGACGTATGGACACTTGAGCACCAGCAAGACCCCCACCTCCATAACCTTGTGCACCAGGCGAACCTGTGTACCCACACTTAAGCACTCCCCCATGCACATGGATGATGTAGCCCTCAGCAGTGCCCCTTGTGTCCGCCTCTAACACCTCAGTGTTGGTCATGTTTGCGTACACACCCGCACGGTGGCCATACAGGAGGCTCTAATGGAGGGTTAGATAGCCGTATAGCAAGTACTGGGTGATTGAGGTCGGGTTGCAAGCCATCAGGTCAAGTAAATCAGGGATGCGCTTCTCAGCGGCCGCCATGGCGGCGAGAAGCTCCGCCTGGCTCAGCAGACGATCCAGCTTGTTCCTCTTCATCTTGAACTGGTGGACAGTGACAGACTTTTTCAAGGTGTTCATGTTGGCTTACACCTCTCTGATAATGTGGGTCATATCAGACTGGGTGAGCCTGCACCCCCTTGACGGGGGTCTTGAGAGGCGTCTGACTACCGGAGGCTGCTGGAGACCGCATGACAGTGTTGACCGGGGTCTGACTACAGGAGTCTGCTGTGCCGGAGGTACTTGAGTTTGCCAGGCCCCCCCCCCCCCCTCGTCCCTCGGAAGAGGCGGAGAGGTGGGTGTTTTTCATCTGCTGGCGGACTGCCGGGGAGAACGCGCTGCTCGGGAGCCAGGCTCAGAGTGAGTGGCAGTGGGTGCCCACGCACCTGCCTTTTACAGCGGGAGCACGAGCTGGTCTCGGGGAGGGAGAGAAGAGAGGAGCGGAGGCTGCCGAAACAGCCAGGGCCCTCCCCTCAAACACACCCCTCAATTTTGACAAGACAAACAGCAAGAAGAGTCCCCTTGCATTCCTCCAGAGACCAGTTTGGACTTAAAGTTAAGAACCAGGCTGGGGGGGATCTCCAGGCATCAGATATATCCAAGACATAGTGCACTTAGAGAGGGTACTTTCATCCAGGGTATCAGACAGCCGTTTTTGTTTATTGTGTGGTGGACTGGCTGTCAGCACATCATAAAGTATTATTAGAAGCAGTGTCAGCTAGAAAATGGTCTGTCAATCCTTTCCGTGCCCGGGCTGGGTGAGGTTGCCCGTATTTAGTCAAATTAAGCCGCAGGCTCCACTCCTGGTGGTGCGCTTCCGTCAATTCCCCCACGCAGCACACCCTCCCGGCCATCAGAGTCGAACCCGCAGTTCGGAGGAACCGACCGCCAGAGCACCGGCACGAGGCCGGGCCGGCCCTACGATGGCGGGTCGCGTTTTTCATTCGATCAGTGAGAAATCAGGAAAATACTCTGTTATATTTTGGGAGAATCAGAGAAAAGGGGTGAAAATTGAGAAATTGTATCCCAAAATAGTGTCTCTTAAGGCGGGTAGAGTCCCCTGACAACTCCCCTTACATTCCTCCAGAGGCAGATAAAGTCCAAGTTATCTTTTGGGAGAACCAGAGGAAGGGGTGAAAATGGATAAAATGTATCCGAAAATAGTGTCTCATTATTCCGTGACAACTCCCCTTCAATTCCTCCAGAGGCAGATAAAGTCCAAGTTATCTTTTGGGAGAACCAGAGGAAGGGGTGAAAATGGATCAAATGTATCCGAAAATAGTGTCTCATTATTCCGTGACTACTCTCCTTGAATTCCTCCAGAGGCCAGTTCAAAAACTTAAAGTTTGGTAAGAACCATGATTGGGGTCGTCCAAGCAACAATTGTATCCGAGCCAAAGCACTCATGTAGCGGACACATTCCTCCATGATGTGAAACAGTCGGTTTTTTTTCTAAGTGCTCTCAAAAACCGGGTTTCCGATTTCGTGCAGATGGTAGCTTGGAAAACATGAATAGATTTATTTGACGGAGGAAGAGAGGTCTCGAATCCCCTCTACGTTGTAAAATGCAACAGGGCAGTGAAAATGTGTCCGGGGCTTCCGCCCGAAGCGCCGAAGACTTGCGCTTTTTTGAGCCCCTCGTCCGTTGGCACTCTGTCGTTTTTTCGACTTCCATAACATCGCACCCCGGGCCCCCGGACTTAAGCACTCCCCCACGGTCTAAACCCAGATGTTCACACCCTACAGAACCTCATGCCCCTGGTAACTTAAAAGGGGGGTGGATTTTGTGGTGCTTTACTGTCCGCACACCAGCATCAATATTCGGACTTATTCACAGCACCACCCACCCTCCTGTGGAGGATGTTCTCATGCCCCTGGTAACTTAAAAGGGGGGTGGATTTTGTGGTGCTTTACTGTCCGCACACCAGCATCAATATTCAGACTTATTCACAGCACCACCTGCCCTGCTGGAGGTTCACACTTTTTTTACCCTCCTCTGCCTTACACATCCAGAGAACAGGCTGCTTCACAACACTTTGCAAGGCAGGAAAGGTTATTGAATCCTGGGTATATATGTTTTAAATAGTATGATACCTCCAGGGCGCATCACCACATTTTACAAGCCAGGGAAGGTGCCTGAATCCTGGGTAAACATTGTTTAATTGTTTTTAAATGTGTGAAAACAGTGTTTTGTCACTTTCAAAACTCTCCCGTCATTGACCGGATAAATTGGTTCGATGTTGTATTCAATCTGACCGTTAATATTCCAGTGAGACGAAGTACGTACAATGACCGGAGTGATCCCATGTTAATTTTGTCCCAATGCCGGAGCATTCCCTAACCCCCCTCATTTTCCTCTTCCTTTCTCCCACCTCGCAGTCCCTTTTGCCCCATTTTTGGCCAAGTGGTTAAGGCGATGGACTAGAAATCCATTGGGGTCTCCGCTCGCAGGTTCGAATCCTGCCGATAACGATATATGCTTTTCAACGGGAACCCACCAATAAAACATTTGTATACTTACCTGCAGAGATATTTATGTGCAACCAGTGTTTCCGCCAGACCAGGGCTGAGAGGGCGTCCACCCCCGAGAGCCGGGGGAGGGGGCCTCTCTACTTTAAGTGGAGGAATTTCAACCTATGGGCCCGCCTATTAGAAGAATGATGTGGCTCAGGAGAAGACGGATATCGTGCAGCAATGGTGAAACAAGACCCACAGCTGGTACGTTTAAGGGTATGTGAGACTGGCGGCTGGATTTCGAGTGCACAAAACGACAATGAGATGGAGTACTGTTGCAAACCATTGTGACATTTATTTTTCAAAACCACCACAGGTTAACAGATAGCCAGCATGTAGGTGTTCACCCCTAGCAGGTAGGTGTTCACAGTAGGGCTGTGCAATTAATCGTATTTTTATCGCAATTACGATTTTGGCCTGCCACAATTACGAAAACGACATAATCGAAAAAAACAATTATTTTGCTTTGCTAGGTTGTGACGGTGCACTGCAACATATTTGATCTAATTTATTGTTGGTCTAATTTATTTTTATTTATTATATTTATATATGTTTAGTAGCTTGTGGAAGTGCGCTCCTGGGACCCGAGGAAAAAAAAGTGTCTTCCAATTTCCATTTTATTGTGATTTCCTACCTATTTAGGGTTGTAAAAACATCTTGCAATTTAGACTTTTTTTATTTTATTTTAAAATGTTACAGTATGTCCACTGTAGAGGACGTCAGGACCATATTAGTTTGAAAAGACAGCCAAAATTAAAAGATGGACTATGTAACGTATTATGGTTATAGAGCAGGGGTCGGCAACCTTTTTGATATGAAGTGCCATTTAAAAAAAAAATTGTTATCAGCGTGCCCACGATCGAGAATTATCAAGGGGGGGGGGGTTGACTGAGGAGCAGGAGGGCGGGGGAGCCTCGCTGCGGGGAAGCAGTGTGTGGACCTGTCAGCGCAACTTACATGATGCCGAATTTAAAACTGAAACACACATTAAACACATTTAAATAATTAGTTTAAACGGCATAATAATAAGGACGATCGTCCGTTTTGTGATTCTCCAGAACACACATGTTATGATATTAGGGTCACGCAGAGTGAGATGAGATCGCTGTCCCTTTAAGAGAGAGAGAGAGGGGTGTGGCTTGTGCATGTGTGTTTGTGGATGGTAGAGCGAGAGTGAGGGAACGTGTGTATGTTTCTGGAAGTGAAACGAGGAAGCAGAAAAACAGAGGTCTGTGTTTTGTGAAACAGAAGAGCAGCTAAATAAATGCAACGGCCTCCCAAGAAGAGCTCGCCTCTCTCCAGTCATTGAAGCTAAAGTGGGTTATTGAACCTGAAGCTTGTTGCTTCTGCCCTCCTCGACTACGGTATGGGAGCCGACAGGAAAGTTCAACACACAGATGGCCAGTCCGCCCCTTTGTAGCATATTATTTCGATGAGAGATGAGCAGATCGCCACTGGGCTTTCAACTAAAGACACAGCCACGCAAAAACTGCGGCATTTGTACAGCTCCTTATGAGTAGGCTACTGCAATTAGTGCAGTGCTTTCCTCCGTGGTGAAACGATCAGCACCACGGAGGAAAGCGGCAGAAAGTCACCTGGAGATAAAGAGAGCGGGGCTGCGTTGCGTGCATGGCTTCCTGCTGCGGGTAACGGGGAGACGCGCTCTGGCGGCGGTCTCGTTCAGGATCCGAAAATACAATTTAAATATATTTGCACACTTATTCCTAGTGTGCCACTGGTTACGGTGCCGCGTGCCAGGGGTTGCCGACCCCTGTTATAGAGTGATATTAATACAATAATACATTCACCTTTATTTAAAACATGAATAAGTAATTGATCTGAACATTGCTGTTTATTTGGTCAATACAAAACTAGCTTGTTTTTTGGTGAATCTTTCCAGATCTTCAAAGACTTTGTAGTCAATGTACTGGGAAAGTACCTCATTGGACTCCAGTCAGCACGGGCTGTAGGGTCATCTTGACTAGTTTTATGGATGTGGTCTCCATTTGACCATGCTCATAGAAACAAAGCTTGCATTCCTGAGGCAATTCTCATTTTTCATGGCTCCACTTAAAATAAAAACAACAATAAGACATACGTGCTACTCTTGGCCTACAGAGGGCAAGGTCTTTCCAGCTCGTCCCTATGCATCTATTTGTGCGCTCACGGAGCATCCTGCATCTTTCCCCCCTACCTTCTTCTTGACCCTCTTCTATCCCAGGTGTGAAATTCTCATCTCTCTTATCATCTGAGAGCTCCAAATCTGAATCTTCCTGAACTTTCTGATACAGAAAATGTCTGCTTCAGTTCCGTCTCCTGCAACAATATTGAGTCATAAAGTCCATGAAGATGGTCCTGACGTCCACTAGAATGGACATTTATAAAAGGGCTGTTATTTGAAAACTTGAATTATTTAATTGCTTTCAGAACTAATTAAATAGTTCCTCACATGTTAATAAACAAGAACATATATGATTTTCATGGTAAAAATTACAATTATTCAACAATATTTGACTTCTCCTACTGCTTCTATACAATTTTGTTTTTCGTATGCCAGCCATTTTGGATGAAAAGAAAGAGGAACTTCCCAGCAAGCAATTTCAACCAATGACATATCACTGGAAAGACCAGGATGTCCTCTGTACAGTACATCAGGGATTGATAGAGTAGCTCAAAAGAGTAAAAGGAGATGCATGTTAACAAAATGTCCACTACAGTGGACATTTTCAATGGGCTGGGTCCCAGGAGGATATATTGACGCTCAAACATATTATTGCACACAATGATCTAATCTCAACCGCTGTCATTCTTACACAATCATGAACACTGTCGGAGCTCCCGCTAACTCCCCTCTCTTTTCAGGTGGAGCCGAGTACCCGACCAGCATCTGCCAGACGACATTCCAATTAATACGGTTGAATAATTTAATAAATACTACATCATTAAATAGATAGTATAAATTATGTAAAAATATTCAAATATGCAATGTTAAACTGTACTGTGCAAATCATGCTAATAAAGTGCAAACTGTTCACTACTAAAGTGCCAAGTGACATTATTTCTGTGCAAAGGGAAGTTGTTTTATAAAGTGCAAACCCACATGTGCAATATTACATGGCCCCAAAGCGGTCAGTCCATAGTAACGAAGATACCTTCGTTACATTTCCTCCTTCCTCTCGAAGGAGAACAGTACCTCACTCCTGCGACACTCTGGACAGAAAGTCTGCCACTATATTAGGCGCATTCACACCGCAGTACTTTTCCCACAAAGGTTCATGCGAACTTAGTTCATGCGAACTCTTTAGTTCGCATGAACTAAGTACAGATCGCGTTCACACCGGAAAAAGTCCCTGGGGGTGGATTAGGCAAATGAAGCCGCTGACGTCACTTCTTCTTCTTCTGCTTTGGGTTTACTGGCAGGCTACAAACAACTTCACGGCGTATACTGCCGTCCACAGTCCCTGGCCGGAAGTCCCCGGAGTTGGGGACTGGCTTCAGTAGAAGCTGCTGGGACTCCCAGCAGCTTCTACTGAAGCCTTCCGAGTAAATCGCCAGAACGCCGACACCTCCTCATCTCCACTGCTCCCATGTTTTATTTTGTGTTGCCATACGTTAGTCTCTCTGCGTTTCTGCGCTGGGCTAATGCTAATGCTAATAATGCTAATGCGAGGATAATAAAATGGCGGCTTCACAAAACTTTTTGGGAGTTTTACGGGGCGTGGTTTGCAATCCGCCCAGCCAATCAGAAATATAGCTCTTTTCTCACAAAAGAGCCGCTCGAAAGTCCCTGCTCTCTAGCAGGGACTTTCGAGGGGGTAAAAAGGTTCTCATGAACTAATTTTAGTACCGGCTCTTTTTGGTGTGAACGCGATACAAGAGTTCTCGTGAACTAAGTTCGCATGAACCTTTGTGGGAAAAGTACCGCAGTGTGAATGCGCCTAATGGTCTTCCCTGACCTGTAGCAAAACGGTGAAGTCATACGGCTGCAGTGACAGGTACCATCCAGCGATGCGCATGTTTGAATCTCTCATGCGATGCAACCACTGTAGAGCTCTGTGATCCGTTTCCAAAACGAAGTGCCGCCCCAGCAGATAATATCTGAGGTAGTCAATGGGCCACTTCATTGCCAAACACTCCTTTTCAACCGTGAGCTATTTGTTTTCCTGTGGTGTTTTGATAAATAAATGTCACAATGGTTTGCAACAGTACTCCATCTCATTGTCGTTTTGTACACTGGAAATCCAGCCGCTAAAGGGCCAGCCTCACAGGGTAAAACCCAAATATTTAATATTTTAGAAAATATATTCCGCTTTACATTTTCATAATAGAAGCCAGTCTGTTGGTGCACTAGTCTGCCTGTTTGCCAACGCGCATATTTGTCTGTGTTTCCGTTTCCTGTGTAGTATTTATTTGGTTGTTATATGATGATATGAATTGTAGAAACTAAAACTAAATGCTCTGTGTGTGTCCTTGTTGCTTGTTCCAACACATCATAAGAATCCTTACTGGAGCTTCTGCTGTTTTTGCCGGTGATAGTCGGACCGCTCTGTCCATGCGGTGCGCTGACACGTGCTTTCTACGTGTAACATTTAATGTATATTTCAAAGGTTCATTAATAGTTTTATTTTAATTTGTATGTGAAAAACAACGTACCATGCTGTTATAATAACTTTCGTTATCAGCCTTTGAAACTGAAACCATTTTGGGAGAAAATATAAAATGATAATTGTAATATATGTGCGACGATTAGTCGACTAATCGCCTGAAATTACGACTATTGGTCGACTAGAGAAATCAGCAGCCATACTCTGGCCGTTTCTCAATGTCGAGTAAACCTGCTGCAGAGCCACTATTTCAAGTATACTACGTTACCGAGTGGCGCCGAAGGACTGTTTAAATGCATGTTAAATGCCCAGCATTCGGCGCCACTCGATGACGTAGTATACTTGAAATAGTGGCTAAGCAGCAGGTATACTCGACATTGAGAAACGGCCTCTCTGTTCATTTCGCTCGAATGGGTGGCTCGCCAGACTGCAATCCGCAACAGCACCCAGCAAGGACAAGGGTCGTGTTGCAGACAAATCTGGCAATCTTCCAATGTCAACTAAAGACCTAACCTTGACAACAAAGCCAAGAGTCATATTCATCTCTATATAATTACAAATACATTAAATGCATACAGCATTTCTTCATCTCAAACTAATCAAAATAGCATGTTTAACAGTTCCTTTAAATTCTCTTCAATAAACTATATTAAAATAAAGATCATGTGCCGTCTTATTTAAGCATGTAGTCTATTTTTAATAAACCATTTGTTCTCTATACTGCCACTGCCAGCTACAGTTAGCTTTACCTTGTATTTTTTAAGTGTACATTGTTAATGTTCAATAATAAAATAACAAAATTAGCTGTGGTCAGCGCCATTGTAATATGCCCCAAAAGGAGGCAAATCAACTTGAAGACCACCGCAAAATCCAAAGACAAGACAAAGAAAACGGCTCCGACGATGAGCTCCACCACGCTCCATCATGCTCCACCCACATATCAAACCAACACATGCCACGCTAATGCGCTAGCAGCGGTTAGCCGCGGCTAATTTAGCATCGATCTTTTCATTAAAAAACACGTTTAAACATAATATGTTCTCACAAAACTCAACAATGGTGTCTTTTAAAAAGGTGATGCTCTTGGAAATGCATGGCAAAGAAAGTCACTGCAAGTGTTATTTATTTGTTCCAAATAATTTACAAGCATCGACCTCTGCTGAGTCTCTCGTCCCATTCGATTCTAGGGCTGTACCCGAATATTCGACTATTCGAATATTCGTTCGTTGGCCAACTATTCGGGTTTCAATTTCATTATTCGGATATTCGTTTTTTTATTTTTTTTCAAAAAGATATTTTTTTTCCCCTAAATGTATGCTATCAAATAAAGGCGAATTGCCATATTCTTATACTATATTTATACTTTTGAATTGCACTGTTAAAATGCGGAAATATATACAATCTCAGCCTGTGCTCCTGACATCGCGTTCACTCACAGTAACGAACGCAAACGGCACACTTCTCCTCGCTTCACACACCTGAACACAAAATGCCGAAGACTTCAGCTGTGTGGGACCATTTTAAATTGGACGACGGTAAGAAGAAGGCAGTGTGCCAAATATGCGACAAGAAACTGGCCTACCACGGTGGCACAACAACTCTGAAAAGTCACCTGGATGCTGTAAGTAGTAGCCTAGCTTAGCTGTTGTCAAGTTGCCATTGATGAAGCTGCTTTATCTGCCGTTTAAACAGTAACGTTACACATGATAAAATCGTGCTCTTACTTTGCTTGGAAAATAGTTGCAAGCAAGCAACCGAATTGTTTTTTTATATTAGTTTTTCAATTTTATCCGAATAGTGAAAATAATAGGAGCAATGTGGGAACATCTAAGGCAATTATTGGCATACAGTTCGTTCATTTATTTTTCGTTCTTCATTTATTTAAATACTGTTTACTGTATCGGTTTACTATATTTGGTCCCCGGCGCTGCACTGCGGCTGGGTTAAATGCAGAGGACACATTTAGTTGTAATGTATGCGAGTACTGAGACAATAAATAAATATAAATCGTAATAGTATGCTCTTTCTGCGCTTCTGCTTAACAGTGTGTTGTCAGGTGTCTCGAAGCGTGTTATGAAAAAAAATGTTATTAAAAAAAAATATCTCCGCAACGAATATTCGCTGCTGATTACTACCGAATATCCGGAGCCCGAAAAATGGTATTCGGGACAGCCCTATTCGATTTGTGCCAGACGGCACACCTGAGGGCGGGGCTAATCCTGGATTGGCTTGCATTGTCAACACTTTAGATGGACAGGTGATTTAACTAATCACACTAGTTTAAATGCTTTCATGAAGAATTGTCTAAATCCCAATATCCTATTGTACATCTACACTACCAGTCAACAGTTTGGACCTTTATATATACAGTCTATGGTTTGGACACACCTTCAAATTCATTATTTATTTAATTGTGTTCTACTTTGTAGATTAATACTGAAGACATAAAAACTAGGAAAGAACACATACGGAATGATCTAGAACAAAAAAGTGTTAAAAAATCCAGAATATGATTTTTATTTTATATTCTTGAAAGTAGCCCCGTTTTGCCTTGATGACAGCTCTGCACATTCTTGGCTTCTCTCAGTCAGCTTCATGAAGTTGTCACCTGGAATGGTTTTCAATTAACACGTGTGCCTTGTCAAGAGTCAATTTGTGGAATTACTTTCCTTGTTAATGTGACGATCGTCCATCATTACTTTAATAAATGAAGGCCAGTTGATCCGGAAAATGTCAAGAACTTTGTATTTATCCTCAAGTGCAGTCGCAAAAATCATCGAACGCTCTGATGAAACTGACTCTCATGAAACGTTGGCGCTTTTCCCTCTTCAAGCTTCCTAACTTCACTCCTTCCACCTTTGAATTCCATGCAGTCACAGTAACCCATCCTATACAATTAACCATTGTTGTTCTCTACCGTCCGCCAGGCGCCTTGGGGGACTTCTTGGAGGAGTTAGATCATCTTCTCTCACACATCCCTGAAACTGGCCCTCCGGCTGTACTTCTCGGAGACTTCAACCTCCAGACGGGGAAGATAGACGAACTAATATCTCTGTTAACCGCCTTTGCTTTCTCATTGTCTCCATCCCCATCAACTCATAAAGCTGGCAATGTCCTTGATCTCATATTCTCAAGGAACTGCACTACTTCTAACCTCTCTGTTAACCCGCTCCACACATCCGATCACTTCTTCCTTTCATTCTCTCTACCCCTTTCCAAACATAACAAAATAATCTCTTCTCAGCCTGCACCTGTCCGCCGTAACCTTCGTTCCCTCTCCCCCTCTACCTTTGCCTCATCGGTGCTCTCAGCCCTCCCTTCCTCTGATTCGTTTCAACTCCTGCCTCCAAACTCTGCTGCAGAAACTCTCCTCTCTACTCTCTCATCCTCTCTGGACTCTCTCTGTCCTCTCACATCTCGGCAGGCTCGTCAGTCCCCTCCTGCTCCATGGCTAAATGACGCACTGCGTGCTAATAGAACCGTCCTTCGGGCAGCAGAGCGGAAATGGTGGAAATCCAGACACCGTGACGACCTCCTAACCTATCAGGCTCTCCTCTCCTCTTTCTCTGCCTCCATCTCTCAGGCAAAGAGCACTTTCTTTCAAGATAAGATCCAATCTTCCTATTCCAATCCCAAAAAACTATTTTCCATCTTCTCCACCCTCTTGGACCCTCCCAAAGCCCCTCCCCCCTCCTCACTTCTGTCAAGCGACTTTGTTAACCATTTCGAAAAAAAGGTTGATGATATTCGCTCTTCTTTTTCTGACTCACCTTTACTGACCGCTGGGTCACCAGACCCTCTTTTCAACCACTCACTAACCTCCTTTTCCCCTCTCTCTCTAAGTGAGGTTCTTACCCTCATTACCTCTGCCCGCCCTACCACCTGTCCTCTGGACCCCATCCCTTCAAACCTCCTTCAGACTATCGCTCCTGATATTCTACCGTTTCTCACCCATTTCATTAACACTTCTCTAACTTCTGGTCACTTTCCAAACAGTCTCAAGGAGGCGAGAGTAAACCCTCTCCTAAAGAAACCCACTCTCAACCCGTCCGATGTTATAAACTACAGGCCTGTCTCTCTCCTCCCGTTCCTGTCTAAAACACTTGAACGCGCTGTCTTTAAACAACTCTCCTGTTATCTCCACCAGAACAACTTCCTGGATCCGCACCAGTCTGGTTTCAAGGCAGGTCACTCCACAGAAACGGCCCTCCTTGCTGTCACTGAGGAACTGCACACTGCTAAAGCTGCATCCCTCTCCTCTGTCATCATTATGTTGGACCTGTCAGCTGCATTCGACACGGTGAACCATCAGATCCTCCTTCGCACTCTCCAAGAACTTGGAGTTTCAGGCTCTGCACTCTCCCTCCTCGCCTCATACCTCAAAGACCGTACCTACAGGGTAACTTGGAGAGGGTCTGAGTCTGACCCTTGTCAATTAACTACAGGGGTCCCTCAGGGCTCTGTTCTTGGTCCCCTCCTTTTCTCTCTGTACACAAACTCGCTCGGCTCGGTCATTAGCCCGCATGGTTTTTCTTACCACTGCTATGCTGACGATACCCAATTGATTCTGTCCTTTCCCCGCTCAGAGACCCAGGTCGTCGCACGCATCTCTGCTTGTCTAGCTGACATCTCTCAGTGGATGTCTGCTCATCACCTCAAGCTCAACCTTGACAAGACTGAACTGCTTTTCCTTCCGGGAAAAGATTGTCCTACTCTTGACCTGACGATCAACATCGGCACCTCTGTTGTTTCCCCGACTCTGACCGCAAGGAATCTGGGTGTGACCCTGGATAACAACCTCTCCTTCACTGCAAACATCGCTGCTACAACTCGTTGCTGCAGATATACGCTGTACAACATAAGGAAGATTCGTCCCCAGCTGACCCAGAAAGCCACCCAGGTTCTGGTCCAGGCTCTCGTCATCTCACGCCTAGACTACTGCAACTCCCTCCTGGCTGGTCTACCTGCATGTGCCATCCGACCTCTGCAGCTCATCCAGAATGCAGCGGCTCGTCTGGTCTTCAACCTTCCAAAATTTTCCCACACCACTCCGCTCCTTCGCTCCCTTCACTGGCTCCCGGTAACTGCTAGAATCCACTTCAAGACACTAGTACTTGCATACCATGCTGCGAATGGATCTGGCCCTTCCTACATCCAGGACATGGTTAAACTGTACACCCCAGCGCGTGCACTCCGCTCGGCATCAGCCAAACGACTCGCTGCACCCTCGCTGCGAGGTGGTCCCAAGTTCCCATCAGCAAAAACACGTGGGTTTGCTATCCTGGCTCCAAGATGGTGGAATGAGCTCCCCATTGACATCAGGACGGCAGAAAGCCTGCACATCTTCCGGCGCAAACTGAAAACTCATCTCTTTAGATTCCACTTCGAGCGATAGAATTACTATCAAAGCACTTATATACTAACATAGGACTGGCTTATCTATAGCCAGCTGACAAAGCACTTATATACTAACATAGGACTGGCCTATCTATAGCCAGCTGAGTAGCACTTGAAATGTGTGGCTCTATGATACCTGTTGTACTTATATGATTCTGTTTTTCTTCTGGGCTGTGTCTTCCTGGTCGTATGTACTTATTGTAAGTCGCTTTGGACAAAAGCGTCTGCTAAATGCAATGTAATGTAATGTAATGTAATATATTAGCACAGGCGGAGCCCTCTACTGGAATCTATGGGTACTACCTTGTCCTGCGTGCATTCCCCCACTGAGACTTCTATAGACGTGGCGGGCCTACCTGAATGCACGCGCATCACACCGTATATAAGGAGGCCTCGCCTCCTGCCCATCATCCTACACCTCTCTTCAGCGAGCAGAATATAGACAGTGCCCTGAGTAGAGGGCTCCGCCTGTGCTAATATAACAAGGGTTATGCCCCGATGTATGTACGCACTGTCGTCCAACACCATTCCACCCTACTGCCCCTGACCGGCTTTCGTGGTCAGCAGCTGCTGCCCCACATTCTCCCTTAACCCGGTTGTGACCGAGGAGAAATCTGGGCTGTGGCTGACCGAGCAAACCCTGCTGCGCATACCTCGCAGAAAGTGTGCTCAAAAAACAGTGCCAACTGACCTACAACAATTTTTTTTTAAATATTGAAGTTGAAAGCATCAATCTGGTGCACTTTGAGAGCAAAATGAAGAGATCTATGGAAACATCTCTCAACACCCATATGAAACCATAGACTGTATGGTGCGGACCCTATGGTACAGACTTATGGGTAGGCCTACTGCAATTTTTTGAAGTCCCGGAGCAGCGTTCTGGTGCTCTCTCGTAGTTGTAGTGTTGAAATCAGTAGGTTTCGGTGTGCAACATCATATCATATTGCTGCTAAATTCACCTCTATAGTAAATGGTATATTAGCCTCATGGTAAATGCTAACCGGAGATGAAGGATTTTCAGAATAAAAGCTTAACAACTGGTTGTGCACAAGAACTTCTGGTTTTTCAGTATAAAACAGCATTTAAACTGACGTTATGTTTAAAGTACATTATGCTATCAAAACATTGATTTTAATTTCTAACAGTCCCTCCTTACACACCTAAAAGGTGTGTATAATATTGAAATCCATGAGTTCTTCATCTGAACTCTGCATAGTACATAACTCATATCAACAACATACAATCAAAAGGGAATGTTTCGAATAGCCTCAACCTTACGAAAATACAAAAATACTTTGACTGTGTTCAAACATAAAAGTGTTCCCTTGTGCATAACTTCTAGTGTTAACATTCAATATGGTTCTTCAAAATAGCAGCAATGGCTGGGTATCAGAACATTTCTTCCTCCCTCCTTTCACAGAAACCGTTCTCATACCACGCTCAGTGTTAAGGCACTTATTTTTACAAAGTGAAAAGAAACAACCCATTTTAAAATAGTAATGATTCCAAACTGCATGAAATCTATCATATAGAACAGTGAAAAATAATAAAAATGATAACTTCCTGCTTCTCAAGACCGATACCGATAATAATAATATATATTAAATGTACCTGTAGTTTTTGCACACCTGGTGGTAAAGGAACTCTAGGAACAACCAACAACCCTGCATTCTTGGAACGCAATGCCTTAGTAGGACAGTAGGGTATAATGAGTTCTTTAAGGCAAGGCAAGTTTATTTATAGAGCACTTTTCAACACAAGGCAATTCAAAGTGCTTTACAACAAATGAAAGACATTAAGAAAATGGCATTTAAAATCAGTCATTAAAAAGAAAAGCTAATAAACTAAACATTAAAAGAAGAAATACATGGATAAACATTAAAAGAAAAAAATACATGGATAAAAGTTACAGTGCAGTCTAAGATATGAATAGTTCAATTAAAAGCAGCGACAAAAGAAAAGTCTTCAGCCTGGATTTAAAAGTAGTCAGAGTTGCAGCGGACCTGCAGGTTTCTGGGAGTTTGCTCCAGATATTTGGAGCATAATAACTGAACGCTGCTTTACCATGTTTAGTTCTGACTCTGGGGACAGAAAGCTGACCAGTCCCTGAAGACCTGAGAGATCGTTCATAATTTAGCAGTAGATCAGAAATGTATTTTGGGCCTAAACCATTCAAAGCTTTATAAACCAGCAGCAGTATTTTGAAATCTATTCTTTGACACACAGGAAGCCAGTGTAAAGACTTCAGAACAGGAGTGATGTGATCCATTTTCTTAGTGTTAGTGAGACCTCGAGCAGCAGCGTTCTGAATCAGCTGCAGCTTCCGAATAGATTTTTTAATGAGACCTGTGAAGATACCATTGCAGTAGTCGAGTCTACTGAAAATAAAAGCATGGACAAGTTTTTCCAAATCCTGCTGCGACATTAGTCTTTTAATCCTAGATATGTTCTTTAGGTGATAGTAGGCTGATTTAGTAACTGTTTTAATGTGGCTGTTGAAACTCAGGTCAGAGTCCATGACTACACCTAGATTTCTGGCTTTATCTGTTGTTTTGAACATTGCAGACTGAAGCTCAGCGCTAACTTTTATACGTTCTGCCTTGGCTCCAAAAACCATTACCTCAGTTTTATCTTTGTTTAATTGGAGAAAGTTCTGACACATCCAGTCATTGATTTGTTCAATGCACTTACTCAGTGTTTGAATTGGAGCATAGTCTCCTGTTGAAACTGTTACGTAAATTTGTGTGTCATCTGCATAGCTATGGTAACTTATTTTGTTGTTTTTTCATTATCTGAGCCAGTGGTAGCATGTAGATGTTAAAGAGAAGATGGCCCCAAGATGGAGCCTTGAGGAACCCCACATGTCATATTTGTCAACTCAGATGTGTATTTACCAATAGAAACAAAGTTGTTTCTGTCCTTTAAGTAGGATTCAAACCAATTTAGGACGGTTTGCGAAAGTCCCACCCAGTTTTCCAGTCGGTCTAGTAATATGCTGTGGTCAACAGTGTCAAACGCAGCACTGAAATCTAATAATACTAACACTGAAGTTCTGCCACTGTCTGTGTTTAAGTGGATGTCATTAAAGGACCTTTACAAGAGCAGTCTCAGTACTGTGGTTTGGACGAAAGCCTGACTGGAACACATCGAAACAGTCATTTAAATGCAAAAAATTACTCAGCTGTTGAAAAACAACTTTTTCAATGATTTTACCTAGAAATGGCAGGTTTGATATGGGCCTGTAATTGTTCATTACTGAAGCATCTAGATTATTCTTTTTAAGAGCGGTTTAATGACTGCAGTTTTCAGGGCCTGTGGAAAAATACCTGAGTGAAGAGATTTGTTTACTATATGAAGTAGATCTGAGGCCATGCAAGGCAAAACATCTTTAAAAATCCCGTTGGAATAATATCAAGGCAGCAGGAGAAGGATTTTCAGAAGTTGAATAATGTCCTCTAGGTTTTTATCATTAATCTGATGGAATTGTGTCATGGTGTTTGAATTGATGTTAAGTGGACACAGAGACAACACATTTGCTGTTCCTGATGCAGAGGCACTGACTGCTTGTCTGATTTTCTGAATTTTGTCAGTGAAAAGGAGGCAAAATCATTGCATGCCCTGGTGGATAGAAATTCAGAGGCTACTGACACTGGGGGGTTAGTTAGTCTATCGACGGTAGCAAACAAGGCACGTGCGTTGTTTTTGTTTTTGGTAATGATGTCAGAGAAGAACGATTGTCGTGCGTTTTTTCAATCCAAATTATAAAGGCCAAGTCTCTCTTTATAGATTTCAAAGTGAACCTGGAGATTTGTTTTTCGCCACCTGCGTCCAGGTTTTCGACACTCTCTTTTTTCTGCTCTCACGGTCATGGCCTTTCTCCATGGAGATATTTTCTTGCCAGTCACTTCTTTTACCTTAGTTGGAGCAATGGCATCTATAATATGATCTACTAGCTCATTTACTGAGATGTTAGCAGGGGCAAGTGTGGAAGAAAAATTCTGAGTAAACATTTCCCTAGTATTTTCAGTTAAATATCGCTTTGTGGTTACCTCTTTTTGAACATTTTTGTGAACAGAAATAGAGCTCTCAAAGAAAACACAGGAATGATCAGAGAGCGCAACATCAGTCACCACAACCTTAGAGATATTCAGACCCTTTGAGATAATTAAGTCCAGAGTGTGCCCCTTATTGTGCATGGGCTCAGTCACATGCTGAGTCAGTCCATGGCTATCAAGAACACAAAACAGTTATTTTGCCCCTCTGTCCTGAGGGTTGTCAACATGGATGTTAAAATCACCAACAATGACTAAACGGTCAAAGTCAATACACACTATAGACAGCAGTTCAGTAAAGTCATCATAAAAGCTTGCACAGTATTTGGGTGGTCTATAGATATTTAGGAACAGAGCTCGAGAGGAGCATTTCAGCTGAAGGGCCACATATTCAAAAGAAGCAAAGTTCCCATAAGATGTCTTCCTGCATTGAAGGGAATCATTGAACAGAATAGCAACTCCACCCCCTTTCTTATGCATTCTTTCCTGACTCATAAAACTAAAGTTGGGAGGGGTTGATTCGATAAGAACAGCTGCACTGTTATTTTGTTCAATCCAAGTGTCTGTTAAAAACATAAAATCGAGATTGTGCTCAGTGATAAAATCATTGATTAAAAATGTTTTTCCCGCCAAAGACCTGACATTTAATAAAGCTAGTTTAAGTTTGTTAAACACACTATCAGTCATGTTTTTTGTAACAAGCTGTGGCTGACATGGAATCACTGCTAAATTAGATAAACTCACACAAACGTTTGAGCGCTTCCTGTATCTAAGATGATTCACCGCTCTTAATCTATTACCTATCAACACAGACATCGGCAAAGCTATAGGCAGGCTGGGCCCTGGCATGTCCTGGAAAGAGTTGAGAGTGCCCTACGCCCTTGAGCCTGGACCCAGCACACATCAGTAAGCATTTTGTACACACACATCCTTATCAGGCTTCAGAGACTGCAGATGCTTTCTTGAAGGGAGGGGAGGTGGTTGACGTAGGCACGGTGATGGAGACGGGGGAGATGGTGCGCGTCTCCGCTGTGATTTTGGTGGGCGTCGTTGAGGAGCGGGGGTAAAGGACATGCTGCCAGCCCTGCGTATCGCCTTAGTTTGGTTATTGAAATCCAGGAAGGAATCGGTGCCAACCCTCTGTATCGCCTTCATGTGTTCAAAGCCGTTGTCAGGGGGTGGGGGTGACGGGCAGTGGAGACTCCTCCATGTGTCTCATAGGTCTCCCATAATCAGAACATTCCTCAGGCGGGTGCAGTGATAATTCTTCAGGGTTTTCTGCACGATGTGTTGTGTCTTTCTCCTGTTTTGATTCCTCTTGTTGCTTGTCCTTGGCAGAGGGAACAGATTGATGACGCAGGCAGTTGAAATGTTAGAGATAAACAATTTTCACTCCTGACTTGTTCAGGCAAACTCCATTTGCCTTGAAAAGATGTCTGCGATCCCAGAAAAAGTTAAAATTGTCAATAAAATGGACAGAATGGTCAGTACAGGCATTGGAAAGCCAGGTGTTCAGTGCAAACAATCTGCTGAATCTCTCCACTCCTCTTCTGACTGGCGGTGTAGAGGGCCACTGATGAACACCTCCGCATTTAGAGAGCTGACAGTTGCAACAAACATTTAATGTATTCTTTCAGCACTTCTGACTCTTATTTCACAACATCATTTGTTCCAATGTGTCGTACCACATTCTTCACAGTTGGATGTTTAGCCCCAATATGCAGGATCTTCTCAGCCAAGTCAGAGACCATATCCTTGGGAAAACAGAGTACTTTGGTGTTGTTCTTATGACACAGACCTTTTACATCTCTCACAGCAGAGTCACCCACAATCAGAGTTTCAGGCCCAGTCGTTAGCTTTCCCTCTAGCCTTTTACTTTTGGAGTAGCTATTGGTTCTTACCCTGCTGTGTGAAGAGGACAGGTTATCCAGGTCATCAGAAAGAGATCTCCGGTTCTCGGTCAGCGGAGCGTATCTGTTCTGGATTGGCACACTTGGTGGTTTAGGAGGATTGATTGTAATTCTCCCTTTAGCAGCTGTCCACTGCGTTTTCCTGGTTGGGACAGGGGTTTGAAGAGGCGCTCTTCCTGGGCGATAACAATGCAGGCCAGCCGGTCGCATCACAGATTTCAGAGCGCTGGGCTCTGCCTGTTATCCGTCCTCCCAAATCCCATGGAAATGATTTACTCTTCGGCTTTGCACCCAGAGAGTTCCAGGGAGGACTACCACTTGTAGATTTATTACCCATACACAGACCCCCTGTTCCTTGGAATCCTTGTAGCTGCTAACTAGCTGTGAGTTAGTATACCCTTCTCCATTATTTTTGCAACACTGGTAAAGTGGTGTCATTCCCACGACATAGTCCATTCACTTCCACGTTAACTTCCAACCGTTGCATTTTCATTTCCAACACAGCCATCTTCTGTATAAGTTTATGGAAGTGATCTGTAGAGAACGGAGGCATTTTGCTACCCAACTAGCATGCAGTAGCCTACCAGGCTTTTAGCTGTTGCTAGGCCACGCTACTGTAAGACTGAGGTCGTCGTAAAAATGTTGAAATATGGCTGAAACCCTCCGTCTATTTACGAAGATGAACTGTCCCAGTGATAAGTTAATGTCCAGGAGCCGCTGCTCGAAGTTTTCAGAGAATAAGAAGAGGAAAATCAACATAAAAAGTAAGCAGAGGCAGGAGCAAGCAGAAAAGCGTCTCCATCACCGTGCCTACGTCAACCACCTCCCCTCCCTTCAAGAAAGCATCTGCAGTCTCCGAAGCCTGATAAGGATGTGTGTGTACAAAATGCTTACTGATGTGTGCTGGGTCCAGGCTCAAGGGCGTATGGCACTCTCAACTCTTTCCAGGACATGCCAGGGCCCTGCCTGCCTATAGCTTTGCCGATATCTGTGTTGATAGGTAATAGATTAAGAGCGGTGAATCATCTTAGATACAGGAAGCGCTCAAACGTTTGTGTGAGTTTATCTAATTTAGCAGTGATTCCATGTCAGCCACAGCTTGTTACAAAAAACATGACTGATAGTGTGTTTAAACAAACTTAAACTAGCTTTATTAAATGTCAGGTCTTTGGCAGGAAAAACATTTTTAATCAATGATTTTATCACTGAGCACAATCTTGATTTTATGTTTTTAACAGAAACTTGGATTGAACAAAATAACAGTGCAGCTGTTCTTATCGAATCAACCCCTCCCAACTTTAGTTTTATGAGTCAGGAAAGAATGCATAAGAAAGGGGGTGGAGTTGCTATTCTGTTCAATGATTCCCTTCAATGCAGGAAGACATCTTATGGGAACTTTGCTTCTTTTGAATATGTGGCCCTTCAGCTGAAATACTCCTCTCGAGCTCTGTTCCTAAATATCTATAGACCACCCAAATACTGTGCAAGCTTTTATGATGACTTTACTGAACTGCTGTCTATAGTGTGTATTGACTTTGACCGTTTAGTCATTGTTGGTGATTTTAACATCCATGTTGACAACCCCCAGGACAGAGGGGCAAAATAACTGTTTTGTGTTCTTGATAGCCATGGACTGACTCAGCATGTGACGGAGCCCACGCACAATAAGGGGCACACTCTGGACTTAATTATCTCAAAGGGTTTGAATATCTCTAAGGTTTGTGGTGACTGATGTTGCGCTCTCTGATCATTCCTGTGTTTTCTTTGAGAGCTCTATTTCTGTTCACAAAAATGTTCAAAAAGAGGTAACCACAAAGCGATATTTAACTGAAAATACTAGGGAAATGTTTACTCAGAATTTTTCTTCCACACTTGCCCCTGCTAACATCTCAGTAAATGAGCTAGTAGATCATTTTAATTAAAAATATTATAGATGCCATTGCTCCAACTAAGGTAAAAGAAGTGACTGGCAAGAAAATATCTCCATGGAGAAAGGCCATGACCGTGAGAGCAGAAAAAAGAGAATGTCGAAAAGCTGAACGCAGGTGGCGAAAAACAAATCTCCAGGTTCACTTTTGAAAATCTATAAAGAGAGACTTGGCCTTTATAATTTGGAATTGAAAAACGCACGACAATCGTTCTTCTCTGACATCATTACCAAAAACAAAAACAACGCACGTGCCTTGTTTGCTACCGTCGACAGACTAACTAACCCCCCAGTGTCAGTAGCCTCTGAATTTCTATCCACCAGGGCGTGCAATAATTTTGCCTCCTTTTTCACTGACAAAATTCAGAAAATAAGACAAGCAGTCAGTGCCTCTGCATCAGGAACAGCAAATGTGTTGTCTCTGTGTCCACTTAACATCAATTCAAACACCATGACACAATTCCATCAGATTAATGATAAAAACCTAGAGGACATTATTCAACTTCTGAAATCCTCCTACTGCTACCTTGATATTATTCCAAGGGGATTTTTTAAAGATGTTTTGCCTTGCATGGCCTCAGATCTACTTCATATAGTAAACAAATCTCTTCACTCAGGTATTTTTCCACAGGCCCTGAAAACTGCAGTCATTAAACCGCTCTTAAAAAAGAATAATCTAGATGCTTCATTAATGAACAATTACAGGCCCATATCAAACCTGCCATTTCTAGGTAAATCATTGAAAAAGTTGTTTTTCAACAGCTGAGTAATTTTTTGCATTTAAATGACTGTTTCGATGTGTTCCAGTCAGGCTTTCGTCCAAACCACAGTACTGAGACTGCTCTTGTAAAGGTCTTTAATGACATCCACTTAAACACAGACAGTGGCAGAACTTCAGTGTTAGTATTATTAGATCTCAGTGCTGCGTTTGACACTGTTGACCACAGCATATTACTAGACCGACTGGAAAACTGGGTGGGACTTTCGGAAACCGTCCTAAATTGGTTTGAATCCTACTTAAAGGACAGAAACAACTTTGTTTCTATTGGTAAATACACATCTGAGTTGACAAATATGACATGTGGGGTTCCTCAAGGCTCCATCTTGGGGCCTCTTCTCTTTAACATCTACATGCTACCACTGGCTCAGATAATGAAAAACAACAAAATAAGTTACCATAGCTATGCAGATGACACACAAATGTACATAACAGTTTCAACAGGAGACTATGCTCCAATTCAAACACTTAGTAAGTGCATTGAACAAATCAATGACTGGATGTGTCAGAACTTTCTCCAATTAAACAAAGATAAAACTGAGGTAATGGTTTTTGGAGCCAAGGCAGAACGTATAAAAGTTAGCGCTGAGCTTCAGTCTGCAATGTTCAAAACAACAGATAAAGCTAGGGGGTGCTGCAGCGCCCTCAGCACCCCCCCTTCCCGCGCCCATGCTGGAGTGTCTTCCAATTTTTCAGTTGCGTCTTCTGTTGCTCGTGAATTTGCTTCTTGGGCGACGCACATGTTTGCCATCCCACCAACAGAATACTTTAAATGGAGCATCAGACTTGTAACTTGTGTTTTCCTTATCTCCGCTTTGTTCATAGCAATTTTTGCAGGTCCATACCAAGAGGGTGTCCGGCTTTGATCCATAATTGTTGCTCTCGTAGATATTCTCCATTTTCATGGTCAATTACAGCTTTTCTATGGGCTTTCGTTGGTGCTGGTTGATCGTCAGCTGGATACAGTCCTCTCGTTTGCCATTGTTCCAACAGTTTCTCCATTTGGCTCCATGTCTTTCTTCTAAGATTTGGAGCTGTTATAGCATCTGATCTGATTTT
Organism: Harpagifer antarcticus; assembly: GCA_902827135.1. NCBI lineage: Eukaryota > Metazoa > Chordata > Actinopteri > Perciformes > Harpagiferidae > Harpagifer > Harpagifer antarcticus. The sequence continues at coordinate 133,151 of CADEHL010001304.1, read as the reverse complement.
TATCCTTCCCTTGATATCTGCAGTTGAGCCTGGCTCTGCGTCTAGTCCCAGCTTAGTTTGTTTTGGTGACATGTTCTCTAACTATTTATGAAGTTATCAAAGATGAAGCACTAATCCTCTCGCGTCCAGGAGAGAAACTTAAAAAGGAGACTAAATGGATTCTCTGCGATGGTTTCAAATTGGTACTTTCATTAAAAATAAAGGCGCGGTTATGTTACAAACAGAATATTGTTCGACAGAAAAGCAGCTGTATCTCTGGCTCTGGCAGAGGTGAAGAAAGAGGCCGAACCCCCTCAGGTCCCGCTGTATTTATATCCTCTGCTGGCCTCCTCCCTGCGGGCCGGCTCTCCAATGTTTTAATGTCCGTTGTTACGCATATCAGAGGATACAGACATTGTACATTCAATATATCTAAACACGCCTTTTCTCTTCCTTAACTCTTTCATGACTTTTCATTTAACATATTCTAAACGCTGTAATCAATACTCCAAAAAATACAGGAAATACTTCACGGCAGTTTGGTTTCCGGTCGTTCCTGATATTGTCCACATGCTACCCACATCTGTAAACAATAACGTACTCAAATAAACTGTACCTTCATTTAATATTCAACAATAATAATATCTCGACGTCTGAAGTTGTAGTGTTGAAATCAGTAGGTTTCGGTGTGCAACATCATATCATATCATATCGCTGCTAAATTCACCTCTATAGTAAATGGTATATTAGCCTCATGGTAAATGCTAACCGGAGATGAAGGATTTTCTGAATAAATGCTTAACAACTGGTTGTGCACAAGAACTTCTGGTTTTTCAGTATAAAACAGCATTTAAACTGACGGTATGTTTTAAAGTACATTATGCTATCAAAACATTGATTTTAATTTCTAACAGTATTTGGTGTAATCTATAGTAATTCCACACTCGCAAAATACAAAATGGATGCCGCTTTGTTGTTGTAGCGTTATCTTTCCGTGTAGAAACTAAAACAATGGCAACATCATGTTGGTGAACGTATAAATAGATAATTGTATTTCGTGACTATAACACGGCAGTATATAAATAAAGCTGTATTGTATATCAACCCAGTATATATATATATACTGTTATTCCACCACACGCAAATGGATGCTGTTTTGTAGTTCTACAGACATTGACTATTAGCAGTTTATAAATAAAGCTGTATTGTATATCAGTCTTCTATATATATATATATATATATATATATATATATATATATATATATATATACACTATAGCGTGTGTGAAATAACAGTACACATATATGTGTATACTGTTATTTCACACATGCTAAATGGAGGAATTATTTCTGATTTGAGTTACATTTTTGAAAGAATAAGCCAGTGAAGTAATCAATAGTAATTGTTTTTTCCACATTTGTTTTCACAGTGATGAAGACGAGTATCAAATGGCTTCTGGATCACAGCCATCAACATCTGCCTCATCCGAGCTACGACGTGCATCAGATCAGCATACAGTTGCCCCAGAGCCATCAACAATCCAAGCTACGCCGCCCGGGATGTCTGCACCAGTACTAACTGAGCCTCCCTCTGCATCTTCTTGATTCAGTGGACAGACTGTCAGGAGGAAAGTGAAACGGGCTGGTGTGTGGCAGACTAAGATTTTACCGTTCCTGACGTTCCTGGTGGACTACAACAGAAGCATGGGCCCTGCGTGGATGTGTCCGATGCTGTGATTGGGTACTACAGCGTTCACCACAAAACCATGAAATGGTACAAGACTTTTTTTTACTATTTTCTGGACATTGCAGTGGTGAACAGCTTCCTTCTCCACAAGGAGCTGCACAAGATGAGGGGTGACCCCAGCAGGACAAAGCCACACACCAGAAGTCCTTCAGGGAGCAGCTTACTGCAGACATGAGGGCGTGAAGTCCCTGCAGCACCACCACCACCTCCCCCCAATCATCACTCGTATGCATTCCCAAGTATTATGGGGAAGATGCCACCACGCTAGGAGGTGCTCTGATGCTGGCAACACAACGGTTGAAGACCTATCTACTGCACAAGTGCCTGGTTGCCTCAATTCAAAAACACTAAACACATTCAGGTTGTGTACATTTTTTCTTTTTTGCCAGTGTTTACAAATTTTTTTTTCGTGGTGTTATTTTCGGTTTTAGTTGTAGTTTCTTTTTTAAATAAATCTGCTCCTGTTGGAGACAAATTTATCCTATGTTTCCTAATTGTTATTGTGTAAGTAAACCTTCCTAGAAGTGTTAGTCGGGTGATAAACATGTAAGGACTGTGGCAAAGTCCACACACAGACACACACACACACACACACACACACACACCATTTACATAAAAAAAAAATGTAATTACAATTTTTTTTTATAAAAAACACTTGTATTTGGATGGAATGATTACCTATAGTGATAATACAATTATTTTTACAGTATGGTACCTGAAAAAGGTCAAATGGCACTGATGGTATCCAAATATGCCAAAACGTGCCCAAAGGTCAGTCCGCCTGGACTGCTTTTTGCTAAACTTGTTTTGCCTCAATCTTGATACAGGGTACTTATTATATGTTATACTTTGGATTCCAAAAGCTTGTAGTCTACTATCCCATCATTCAAGGGTGGTTTTCACTATAAGTAATGGTTTTTCTTTAGGCGGAGGTAAGAATTTACCTTTTTTTACTATGTTCCATCTGAATGTACTCTGACTGAGAAATATCTATATTGATTCTGACACTTCTACATCCAACTCACAGATGTAACCTTGCTTTGATAAAAGGAATTATCCATATAACCCTTTTAGAAGTTAAGTTATAGTCATTTGTTTTGGGCATAGCATTTTTGAGCCTGAAACCTGAAAAACAGGCTCAGGGCTTAAGAGGTTAAAGCTGTCACTGTCGCAGCCTGTGAACCGCCCGGAGAAGGGACGCACGTCTGCTCTCTGACAGGGTGGCGCGTAGCGCGCCTGCATCGAGCACCACTCCCAACTACAACGCCTGTTGGTGAGGTATGGAGGTGCTCTTTTTTCAATTGATCGCAAAGCCTAATTTGGTTAGGTGTGTGATCAATTGTGCTGTGCAAAACATTGCCTGTTCCCGGGACCCAGCTATGACTATGAGGTCGTCTAGTAAAAGAAAACTCATGCCGTGGGCACGCAGTCAATCAATCAATCAATGTTTATTTATATAGCCCAATATCACAAATGTTACATTTGTCTCAGTGGACTTCACAGTTTGTACAGAATATCAGTAGGACAATACGACACCCTTTGTCCTTAGACCCTCACATCGTACAGGAAAAACTTCTGGAGAAAGAAACCCACAGTTTAAAGGGGAAAATGGGAGAAACCTCAGGGAGAGCAACAGAGGAGGGATCCCTCTCCCAGGACGGACAGACGTGCAATAGATGCCGTTCGTGTATTGTAAATTGAAAAGATATACATTTGCAACATAGGTAGTCCAAATGTTGGAATGCATGTGTGTATAATAGGAAGATTAATCCACGAGGATATCCATCCAGGACCACAGCCACGACTCAAGATCCAGGGCTTCGCAAAAGCAGGACACAGGACCGCAGGATCATCCATTGACTCCGGATCCCAGCATATATAGACACCAAAAAGAAAGAAATGTGGGGAAGCTGGTTAATCGGAACATGAGAGTACACAGGTATAGACGGAGAGAGAAGGAAGAGAAGTAAGATGTCCCCCGACAAACTAAGCCTATATCAGCCAAAACTAGGGGCTGGAATTAATAGTTTTGTCATGGATTAAGTCCACAAAGCCTTGAAATGTTTGCTGCGAAATGAGATTTGCACCTTCCAAAGTAGGATGAATGCCGTCTCTCTTAATCAGACCAGGTTTTCCCCAGAAGCTTCCAATTATTTACGAAGCCCACATTGTTTGCTGGGCACCACCAAGACAACCAGCGCTGAAATTATGACATACATGTCATCATTGAGCTACCAATAACCAGAGTTGGCTTCTCAGCGGTGTCTCGCTGAGTCGGAATATCTGTTAGATACGTGAACGGGTTGGTGGGGGACCTGCGAGTTTCGTGTTATGCCCCTTCTGAACAGTCACCCGGTCTCCCTGCTGCTCGGGAGTTGCCAGGGGGACGGCTAATAGGAGGCTACCTTTTGCCGATCCGCACCGGCTACATGGGCTTTACTGTAGCTGAGTTACTTTCTAAAGATGCGGAGCCGGGCCGGCTTCTATGGCTATGATTCCCACCTCCAACCTAACAACTATACTACATTTAACACATGTATCTGTACCAGTAAAGGAGGTAGGGGAAGTAACCAAAACATGAGACAGGAAGAGCAGGAAATAGGCACCCGAGGGTGGGGAAAGAGCCATGGCTAGCTATCAAGGCTAAAGTAACTACCGTTAGCAAACCCGAAAAGAGTGTAGGCAACTGTGAAGTTACAGTCGCTAAGAGAAGGAGAGTTGTGAGTGCTTAAGCTGTAGTAACGTGTGATTAGAACGTCAGGCAGTTGCCGTGATCAAGAGTTTTAAAAACGATTCGATTAAGTTAAGATAATAAGCTATCAGCAACAGAACAGGCACACGGGATACCGGAGATGACAACAACAACCGGAAGTTACAACATGCTTACCGCAATAGTGATCCGTGTAGAAACCGTCCGTAGCAAGACGTTGAACCAGCGGTTGAAGCGCTGTGGCCACAAATTTGCTGAATGTGCATGGGGATAGGGAATAGCCGAACGGCAGCCTGTTGTACTCGTAGGCTATCCCCTGGAAGGCAAAACACAGACACTTTCTGTGGTCTGGAGCGATTTCTACCTGAAGGTACGCGTCTTTCAGGTCGATGGTGGTGAAACAATCGCCTGGCTGCACAAGCCCCAGTAACAGTTTCATATTAGCATGCGGAATTTCCTGCAGGAAATGTGGCGATTCAGGCCGCGGAGATCTAGAATAGGTCTGAATTCCCCTGTCTTCCTGAGAACCAGGAAGTACATGGAATAAAGACATTACATTACATTACATTGCATTTGGCTGACGCTTTTATCCAAAGCGACTTACAATAAGTACTATCGACCAGGAAGACACAACCTTGAAGAAAACAGAATCATATAAGTACATCAGGTTTCATAGAGCCAAACATTTAAAGTGCTACTCAACTGGCTATAGATAAGCCAGTCCTTTATTAGTATATAAGTGCTCTGTTAGCAGTTAATTGTTAGTAATTCTATCGCTCGAAGTGGAGTCGAAAGAGATGAGTTTTCAGTCTGCGCCGGAAGGTTTGTAAGCTATCTGCTGTCCTGATGTCAATGGGGAGCTCATTCCACCATTTTGGAGCCAGGATAGCAAACCCACGTGTTTTTGCTGATGGGAACTTGGTGCTGAGGGTGCACAACAGACACAGCCCGTTTCTGCACCAGAGCCTGAATCTCTGCTGAGAGGAAACACATCTCCTCCTGGGAGGACAGATTTACCACTCACATGCCCATAAAAGGAGGTGTCCAGTGGGACACCCACAAGATAGTGGACCATGTGATACAGTGGTACAGTGTATAGACATGAACGCACCGCGGCCACTCTCACGAGGGCCGTGCGCCTATGGCTTTATATTTGTGCCTCTATCCTGAGCACGCAATGAAACATGTTGAGCATAGAAAATGCTATTGAGCGCACACTTGAACATTATTGAGCACAGAGAAATATATTTTCTCTCATAAAACTCCTGCTCCGTGCGCAAGCAGACCCTCCCTCGCTCGACCTCTCCAGCCTGTGCGCGCTCAGCTTTGCCTGCGCTCGCTCAAGTTGTCACAGCATTACAAATGTGCCACAAAACCAACCAATCGGAGAACTCGAGAAGGTCAATTCTGATTGGCTGGTCGTCTCCAATCATATCTTCTATCTGAGATGAGAGAGGGATTTTCGGTCAGGCTGTTGACATTCTTATTACACATCCATCATTGACATTTACAGGACATGACGCCACAGTGTCAGGTGAGTTATACATTTCTAGTGTTCCGATATCACGTTATTGTTTGCAGTGCCTTTGACGAAACCTTTTATCCGATTGTTTCAGATAAGGGTGCGTTTGCTAGCCGGCAACATGGCTATAGGGGTAGTTTAAGCAAACAGCTAACAAACCGTAGCCTACATGTACATGAACCCTTCTGATGTATTGATTACTTGCTGTAAGCATTAGAGGTGGTAGAGTGACAACACAAACATTTCTCTCTCTATCACAATTTTGGGTTGACCAGAACCTGGACCAACTTCTGACCAACTAAACAGATTAGGCTAGGATACCGGATAAAGTTGGTTAACACACGTTAACCATGAACAGCCTATTAATCCGTTCTCCTAATGTTATTTCTTCCAACGTTGTGGAATTAGAGAAAAGGGGCTTCTTAACGTGCTTTTATCCGGGGTGGAGGGAGTTAAATATTAGTTGAATATAACATTGGGGCGTGTGATTGTAGTGGGTGGAGGTGGTGAAATGAGGATATCCATTTTGGAGTTCAAGCTAGTATAATATAGTTAACGTTACACAATAATAAGGAAGAGAGCTATTTTTGTGATACATCGCTATTGATATGGATTTAGAGTGCATATTTGAGACTTCCAAACAGTAAACTAAAACGTAATTTATGGGTGAGTGTTTTTAGCAGAGCCATATTATGAAAAAAAAGGTTGATGATATTCGCTCTTCTTTTTCTGACTCACCTTTACTCACCGCTGGGTCACCAGACCCTCCTTTCACCCACACACTGACCTCCTTTTCCCCTCTCTCTCCAAACCTTCTTCAGACTATCGCTCCTGATATTCTACCGTTTCTCACCCATTTCATCAACACTTCTCTAACTTCTGGTCACTTTCCAAACAGTCTCAAGGAGGCAAGAGTAAACCCTCTCCTAAAGAAACCCACTCTCAACCCGTCTGATGTTATAAACTACAGGCCTGTCTCTCTCCTCCCGTTCCTGTCTAAAACACTTGAACGCGCTGTCTTTAAACAACTCTCCTGTTATCTCCATCAGAACAACCTTCTGGATCCGCACCAGTCTGGTTTCAAGGCAGATCACTCCACAGAAACTGCCCTCCTTGCTGTCACTGAGGAACTGCACACTGCTAAAGCAGCCTCCCTCTCCTCTGTCATCATCCTTCTGGACCTGTCTGCTGCATTCGACACGGTGAATCATCAGATCCTCCTTCGCACTCTCCAAGAACTTGGAGTTTCAGGCTCTGCACTTTCCCTCATCACCTCATACCTCAAAGGCCGTACCTACAGGGTAACTTGGAGAGGGTCGGAGTCCGAGCCTTATCAATTAACTACAGGGGTCCCTCAGGGCTCTGTTCTTGGTCCCCTCCTCTTCTCCTTGTACACAAACTCGCTCGGATCTGTCTTTAGCCTGCATGGTTTTTCATACCACTGCTACGCTGACGACACCCAATTAATTCTGTCCTTTCCCCGCTCAGAGACCCAGGTCGTCGCACGCATCTCTGCTTGTCTAGCTGACATCTCTCAGTGGATGTCTGCTCATCACCTCAAGCTCAACCTTGACAAGACTGAACTGCTTTTCCTTCCGGGAAAAGATTGTCCCACTCTTGACCTGACAATCAACATCGGCACCTCTGTTGTTTCCCCGACAGACTGCAAGGAATCTGGGTGTGATGCTAGATAACAACCTGTCCTTCACTGCAAACATAGCTGCTACAACCCGCTGCAGCAGATACACGCTTTACAACATCAGGAGGATACGTCCCCAGCTGACCCAGAAAGCGACACAGGTTCTGGTCCAGGCTCTCGTCATCTCACGCCTAGACTACTGCAACTCCCTCCTGGCTGGTCTAGCTGCATGTGCCATCCGACCTCTGCAGCTCATCCAGAATGCAGCGGCTCGTCTGGTCTTCAACCTTCCTAAATTCTCCCACACCACGCCGCTCCTCCGCTCCCTCCACTGGCTTCCGGTAACTGCTAGAATCCACTTCAAGACAATGGTACTTGCATACCATGCTGCGAATGGATCTGGCCCTTCCTACATCCAGGACATGGTTAAACCGTACACCCCAGCACGTGCACTCCGCTCTGTATCAACCAAACGGCTCGCTGCACCCTCGCTGCGAAGGGGACCCAAGTTCCCATCAGCAAAAACACGTGGGTTTGCTATCCTGGCTCCAAAATGGTGGAATGAGCTCCCCATTGACATCAGGACAGCAGATAGCTTACACACCTTCCGGCGCAGATTAAAAACTCATCTCTTTCGACTCAACTTCGAGCAATAGAACTATTAACAAAGCACTTATATACTAATAAAGGACTGGCTTACCTAAAGCCAGTTGAGTAGCACTTGAAATGTTTTTGCTCTATGAAACCTGATGTACTTATATGATTCTGTATTTCTTCAAGTTTGTATTTTGTTGGTCGAACGCACTTATTGTAAGTCGCTTTGGATAAAAGCGTCAGCTAAATGCAATGTAATGTAATGTCCTTGTGATTCTGTTAATTATTACCTGTCTGTATTATGTTGCAGCTCAGCTGATTTTGGATTGATGGCAAAGGGAGAGGGACTTAAGTTAGAGTGAAAACACAAGGTAAGTTTCAAATAGGTCAGCAATTTCCCATCCTATAGGTTGCTAGATGTATCTAACCCATTCTCCTGTCTCCCTCTCTCAGCACAAGAACCCCAGGGGGATTCAATGGAGCCTGAAGACCTGCAATGAGACCCTGAGCCTGAGTCTCAACTCCCAGAGTTTGCAAGCCTCTCCCTGTTCCTTATTTTGATTAAACAGACGTTAAGCTTCCCAATGGTGTGGTCTTCGTTTTGTGAAAATATGATTACCTACATATGTTTGTTGCTGTTGTTGTCTTTGTGATAGTTAAATTGCTCCTGCTGACTTGAGCCAGCCATTCTTTCCTCCTCTCTGTGTCAGTGGGGAACTTACATTGTACTCCTTTCTCTGAGCGCTTGGAGCATCCCCCAGGCAGCACAGCAAACCATGGGGGAGACTATATGCCAGGACAACAGAGGAAAAGACAACTGCATGACATGCTATTCAATGTTTATTGAATTCCATTTATTTACATGGATGTTCCTAAAACAACACATTTAACATCATCATCATGCTGCTGCTGCTAGTCCTTTGACTCATTGTGCTGTCAGTTGACAATCATTGATAGGCACCTGTGGGTCTCCTGTCCTTTCTGAAAGTCATAAATTACATTAGTCTTTAGATTACTTATGTCCTCAATTACCAGGGATTACTGAAACCACCATGAATTAAAGAAATGGTAGAAATTATCTAATCAGAATTTTGAAACCTTCCTTCCCTCCCTCTAAATATATCAATAAACATTAGGATGTGATGCTCCTGACTACCATACAGGTTTAAGAAGATAATATTTGTTTTAAAGAATTCAAAGCAATAAACAGCAACAGGCTCTGTAACCAAGGCAACGTTAGCCTAACAGTAAGATAGCTGTTCACACTTCTATTTCTACTTTTTGTAATGCTATGTTATTTCTATTTAAGATGTTTACATTTTTAATTCTAGTCTTTTAACTGTCTAATGTACAATGCCTTGTCTTTTGCTGCTGCAGCGTAAACATTTCCCCAATTGGTATCAATAAAGTACTTCTTATTTTATCTTAATCTTCAAATATTAGCACATTTTACTTTAAAAAAAAACAAAAACACATTGATGTAACTACATACACATATCGATATGTTGTATACATATTGCAAATCAAAACCTTTATTGACCACTAATTACCAAAAATTGCATTTCTATCCTGTTATTAATGCATTCAAATCGTGATTCAAATGGCCCACCACGAACTTCCGGGAACTTTCTGAGTCTCTCTGAACCACGTGACGATCAAGCATTTTGGACTTCCGCTGTCGCGACTCTTCTCTCTACATGGCGCTGGACCAGCCAATCAGAATTGACCTTCTCGAGTTCTCCGATTGGTTGGTTTTGTGGCACATTTGTAACGCTGTGAAAACTTGAGCGAGCGCAGGCAAAGCTGAGCGTGCACAGGCTGGAGAGGTCGAGGGAGAAAGAGCGCGTGAAGTGGTCTGCTTGCGCACGGAGCAGGCGTTTTATGAGAGAAAATATATTTGTCTGTGCTCAAAAATGTTCAAGTGCACGCTCAATAGCATTTTCTATGCTCAACATGTTTCATTGCGTGCTCAGGATAGGCACAAATATAACGCCATACACGCCCACGTATTAACGCTGTATTTCCCATTCAACGGTGAAATGCATTAATCGGAGCTATTATACCAGGCAAGGTGTGTTCTCCGACAACAGCACTCCGGCAATAGCGTCTCTTGAACCCGCACAGTGCTTTGACAGCACTCGGTTTATTCCACTCATGTGCACACTGCACATGCCCACCTGCTGGCTTCCTTTACTGGGGTTTACAGCAGGGGCGGGGAGTGTAGGACAGTGTTTCTTCCTCTGGGGATGGGCAAGAAGCAGCCACGCTGCGATTACTCCTTATCCCGTGAGCAAGGAGATCGATCCAAAGAGCCCTTCCGAAACACGGGGGCTCCCAGGAGATCAACATGGTCCTCTTTGGAAAGTGCCACGCGGCTTGATATCCCAGGGGCATCACACGGCGGGCAGCGGCGGCGGCCTGTGATGAAGTAGGGTCGACCCTATATCATGTGAAGCCACCGAGCACCGGTCCCCGGGGGAACCGGGCCTGGGGCAAGGCCCGTGGACCAAGCTACTTATTCGGCCTTGCGGCCCAATAATCGCTCTGACTTGGTGAGGCGGAGGCATCTCTAGCAATGAGTAGCCCACACACCCGCCACCATGATCATCATCCAGGGAGAGTACAGCCCTGGGCGGTGGATTTCCATGGACGCCGGACCCGTAAGAAATGGCGAACGTGAATGGCACCGCCTCGGCCATATCCTGGTCCCCCAAACACTCGAAGCAAGGGTGGTGGGGATCGGTAGTGATGGCAGTTTGGCTAATAAACTAAACATTAAAAGAAGAAATACATGGATAAACATTAAAAGAAAAAATACATGGATAAAAGTTACAGTGCAGTCTAAGATATGAATAGTTCAATTAAAAGCAGCGACAAAAAGAAAAGTCTTCAGCCTGGATTTAAAAGTAGTCAGAGTTGCAGCGGACCTGCAGGTTTCTGGGAGTTTGCTCCAGATATTTGGAGCATAATAACTGAACGCTGCTTTACCATGTTTAGTTCTGACTCTGGGGACAGAAAGCTGACCAGTCCCTGAAGACCTGAGAGATCGTTCATAATTTAGCAGTAGATCAGAAATGTATTTTGGGCCTAAACCATTCAAAGCTTTATAAACCAGCAGCAGTATTTTGAAATCTATTCTTTGACACACAGGAAGCCAGTGTAAAGACTTCAGAACAGGAGTGATGTGATCCATTTTCTTAGTGTTAGTGAGACCTCGAGCAGCAGCGTTCTGAATCAGCTGCAGCTTCCGAATAGATTTTTTAATGAGACCTGTGAAGATACCATTGCAGTAGTCGAGTCTACTGAAAATAAAAGCATGGACAAGTTTTTCCAAATCCTGCTGCGACATTAGTCTTTTAATCCTAGATATGTTCTTTAGGTGATAGTAGGCTGATTTAGTAACTGTTTTAATGTGGCTGTTGAAACTCAGGTCAGAGTCCATGACTACACCTAGATTTCTGGCTTTATCTGTTGTTTTGAACATTGCAGACTGAAGCTCAGCGCTAACTTTTATACGTTCTGCCTTGGCTCCAAAAACCATTACCTCAGTTTATCTTTGTTTAATTGGAGAAAGTTCTGACACATCCAGTCATTGATTTGTTCAATGCACTTACTCAGTGTTTGAATTGGAGCATAGTCTCCTGTTGAAACTGTTACGTAAATTTGTGTGTCATCTGCATAGCTATGGTAACTTATTTTGTTGTTTTTCATTATCTGAGCCAGTGGTAGCATGTAGATGTTAAAGAGAAGAGGCCCCAGATGGAGCCTTGAGGAACCCCACATGTCATATTTGTCAACTCAGATGTGTATTTACCAATAGAAACAAAGTTGTTTCTGTCCTTTAAGTAGGATTCAAACCAATTTAGGACGGTTTGCGAAAGTCCCACCCAGTTTTCCAGTCGGTCTAGTAATATGCTGTGGTCAACAGTGTCAAACGCAGCACTGAAATCTAATAATACTAACACTGAAGTTCTGCCACTGTCTGTGTTTAAGTGGATGTCATTAAAGACCTTTACAAGAGCAGTCTCAGTACTGTGGTTTGGACGAAAGCCTGACTGGAACACATCGAAACAGTCATTTAAATGCAAAAAATTACTCAGCTGTTGAAAAAAACTTTTTCAATGATTTTACCTAGAAATGGCAGGTTTGATATGGGCCTGTAATTGTTCATTACTGAAGCATCTAGATTATTCTTTTTTAAGAGCGGTTTAATGACTGCAGTTTTCAGGGCCTGTGGAAAAATACCTGAGTGAAGAGATTTGTTTACTATATGAAGTAGATCTGAGGCCATGCAAGGCAAAACATCTTTAAAAAATCCCGTTGGAATAATATCAAGGCAGCAGGAGAAGGATTTCAGAAGTTGAATAATGTCCTCTAGGTTTTTATCATTAATCTGATGGAATTGTGTCATGGTGTTTGAATTGATGTTAAGTGGACACAGAGACAACACATTTGCTGTTCCTGATGCAGAGGCACTGACTGCTTGTCTGATTTTCTGAATTTGTCAGTGAAAAAGGAGGCAAAATCATTGCATGCCTGGTGGATAGAAATTCAGAGGCTACTGACACTGGGGGGTTAGTTAGTCTATCGACGGTAGCAAACAAGGCACGTGCGTTGTTTTTGTTTTTGGTAATGATGTCAGAGAAGAACGATTGTCGTGCGTTTTTCAATTCCAAATTATAAAGGCCAAGTCTCTCTTTATAGATTTCAAAGTGAACCTGGAGATTTGTTTTTCGCCACCTGCGTCCAGGTTTTCGACACTCTCTTTTTTCTGCTCTCACGGTCATGGCCTTTCTCCATGGAGATATTTTCTTGCCAGTCACTTCTTTTACCTTAGTTGGAGCAATGGCATCTATAATATGATCTACTAGCTCATTTACTGAGATGTTAGCAGGGGCAAGTGTGGAAGAAAAATTCTGAGTAAACATTTCCCTAGTATTTTCAGTTAAATATCGCTTTGTGGTTACCTCTTTTTGAACATTTTTGTGAACAGAAATAGAGCTCTCAAAGAAAACACAGGAATGATCAGAGAGCGCAACATCAGTCACCACAACCTTAGAGATATTCAGACCCTTTGAGATAATTAAGTCCAGAGTGTGCCCCTTATTGTGCATGGGCTCAGTCACATGCTGAGTCAGTCCATGGCTATCAAGAACACAAAACAGTTATTTTGCCCCTCTGTCCTGAGGGTTGTCAACATGGATGTTAAAATCACCAACAATGACTAAACGGTCAAAGTCAATACACACTATAGACAGCAGTTCAGTAAAGTCATCATAAAAGCTTGCACAGTATTTGGGTGGTCTATAGATATTTAGGAACAGAGCTCGAGAGGAGCATTTCAGCTGAAGGGCCACATATTCAAAAGAAGCAAAGTTCCCATAAGATGTCTTCCTGCATTGAAGGGAATCATTGAACAGAATAGCAACTCCACCCCCTTTCTTATGCATTCTTTCCTGACTCATAAAACTAAAGTTGGGAGGGGTTGATTCGAAGAACAGCTGCACTGTTATTTTGTTCAATCCAAGTGTCTGTTAAAAACATAAAATCGAGATTGTGCTCAGTGATAAAATCATTGATTAAAAATGTTTTTCCCGCCAAAGACCTGACATTTAATAAAGCTAGTTTAAGTTTGTTAAACACACTATCAGTCATGTTTTTTGTAACAAGCTGTGGCTGACATGGAATCACTGCTAAATTAGATAAACTCACACAAACGTTTGAGCGCTTCCTGTATCTAAGATGATTCACCGCTCTTAATCTATTACCTATCAACACAGACATCGGCAAAGCTATAGGCAGGCTGGGCCCTGGCATGTCCTGGAAAGAGTTGAGAGTGCCCTACGCCCTTGAGCCTGGACCCAGCACACATCAGTAAGCATTTTGTACACACACATCCTTATCAGGCTTCAGAGACTGCAGATGCTTTCTTGAAGGGAGGGAGGTGGTTGACGTAGGCACGGTGATGGAGACGGGGGAGATGGTGCGCGTCTCCGCTGTGATTTTGGTGGGCGTCGTTGAGGAGCGGGGGTAAAGGACATGCTGCCAGCCCTGCGTATCGCCTTAGTTTGGTTATTGAAATCCAGGAAGGAATCGGTGCCAACCCTCTGTATCGCCTTCATGTGTTCAAAGCCGTTGTCAGGGGGTGGGGGTGACGGGCAGTGGAGACTCCTCCATGTGTCTCATAGGTCTCCCATAATCAGAACATTCCTCAGGCGGGTGCAGTGATAATTCTTCAGGGTTTTCTGCACGATGTGTTGTGTCTTTCTCCTGTTTTGATTCCTCTTGTTGCTTGTCCTTGGCAGAGGGAACAGATTGATGACGCAGGCAGTTGAAAATGTTAGAGATAAACAATTTCACTCCTGACTTGTTCAGGCAAACTCCATTTGCCTTGAAAAGATGTCTGCGATCCCAGAAAAAGTTAAAATTGTCAATAAAATGGACAGAATGGTCAGTACAGGCATTGGAAAGCCAGGTGTTCAGTGCAAACAATCTGCTGAATCTCTCCACTCCTCTTCTGACTGGCGGTAGAGGGCCACTGATGAACACCTCCGCATTTAGAGAGCTGACAGTTTGCAACAAACATTTAATGTATTCTTTCAGCACTTCTGACTCTTATTTCACAACATCATTTGTTCCAATGTGTCGTACCACATTCTTCACAGTTGGATGTTTAGCCCCAATATGCAGGATCTTCTCAGCCAAGTCAGAGACCATATCCTTGGGAAAACAGAGTACTTTGGTGTTGTTCTTATGACACAGACCTTTTACATCTCTCACAGCAGAGTCACCCACAATCAGAGTTTCAGGCCCAGTCGTTAGCTTTCCCTCTAGCTTTTACTTTTGGAGTAGCTATTGGTTCTTACCCTGCTGTGTGAAGAGGACAGGTTATCCAGGTCATCAGAAAGAGATCTCCGGTTCTCGGTCAGCGGAGCGTATCTGTTCTGGATTGGCACACTTGGTGGTTTAGGAGGATTGATTGTAATTCTCCCTTTAGCAGCTGTCCACTGCGTTTTCCTGGTTGGGACAGGGGTTGAAGAGGCGCTCTTCCTGGGCGATAACAATGCAGGCCAGCCGGTCGCATCACAGATTTCAGAGCGCTGGGCTCTGCCTGTTATCCGTCCTCCCAAATCCCATGGAAATGATTTACTCTTCGGCTTTGCACCCAGAGAGTTCCAGGGAGGACTACCACTTGTAGATTTATTACCCATACACAGACCCCCTGTTCCTTGGAATCCTTGTAGCTGCTAACTAGCTGTGAGTTATATACCCTTCTCCATTATTTTTGCAACACTGGTAAAGTGGTGTCATTCCCACGACATAGTCCATTCACTTCCACGTTAACTTCCAACCGTTGCATTTTCATTTCCAACACAGCCATCTTCTGTATAAGTTTATGGAAGTGATCTGTAGAGAACGGAGGCATTTTGCTACCAACTAGCATGCAGTAGCCTACCAGGCTTTAGCTGTTGCTAGGCCACGCTACTGTAAGACTGAGGTCGTCGTAAAAATGTTGAAATATGGCTGAAACCCTCCGTCTATTTACGAAGATGAACTGTCCCAGTGATAAGTTAATGTCCAGGAGCCGCTGCTCGAAGTTTTCAGAGAATAAGAAGAGGAAAATCAACATAAAAAGTAAGCAGAGGCAGGAGCAAGCAGAAAAGCGTCTCCATCACCGTGCCTACGTCAACCACCTCCCCTCCCTTCAAGAAAGCATCTGCAGTCTCCGAAGCCTGATAAGGATGTGTGTGTACAAAATGCTTACTGATGTGTGCTGGGTCCAGGCTCAAGGGCGTATGGCACTCTCAACTCTTTCCAGGACATGCCAGGGCCCTGCCTGCCTATAGCTTTGCCGATATCTGTGTTGATAGGTAATAGATTAAGAGCGGTGAATCATCTTAGATACAGGAAGCGCTCAAACGTTTGTGTGAGTTTATCTAATTTAGCAGTGATTCCATGTCAGCCACAGCTTGTTACAAAAAACATGATGATAGTGTGTTTAACAAACTTAAACTAGCTTTATTAAATGTCAGGTCTTTGGCAGGAAAAACATTTTTAATCAATGATTTTATCACTGAGCACAATCTTGATTTTATGTTTTTAACAGAAACTTGGATTGAACAAAATAACAGTGCAGCTGTTCTTATCGAATCAACCCCTCCCAACTTTAGTTTTATGAGTCAGGAAAGAATGCATAAGAAAGGGGGTGGAGTTGCTATTCTGTTCAATGATTCCCTTCAATGCAGGAAGACATCTTATGGGAACTTTGCTTCTTTTGAATATGTGGCCCTTCAGCTGAAATACTCCTCTCGAGCTCTGTTCCTAAATATCTATAGACCACCCAAATACTGTGCAAGCTTTTATGATGACTTTACTGAACTGCTGTCTATAGTGTGTATTGACTTTGACCGTTTAGTCATTGTTGGTGATTTTAACATCCATGTTGACAACCCCCAGGACAGAGGGGCAAAATAACTGTTTTGTGTTCTTGATAGCCATGGACTGACTCAGCATGTGACGGAGCCCACGCACATAAGGGGCACACTCTGGACTTAATTATCTCAAAGGGTTTGAATATCTCTAAGGTTGTGGTGACTGATGTTGCGCTCTCTGATCATTCCTGTTTTCTTTGAGAGCTCTATTTCTGTTCACAAAAATGTTCAAAAAGAGGTAACCACAAAGCGATATTTAACTGAAAATACTAGGGAAATGTTTACTCAGAATTTTTTTCTTCCACACTTGCCCCTGCTAACATCTCAGTAAATGAGCTAGTAGATCATTTTAATTAAAAATATTATAGATGCCATTGCTCCAACTAAGGTAAAGAAGTGACTGGCAAGAAAATACTCCATGGAAAGGCCATGACCGTGAAGCAGAAAAAAAGAGAATGTCGAAAGCTGAACGCAGGTGGCGAAAAACAAATCTCCAGGTTCACTTTGAAATCTATAAAGAGAGACTTGGCCTTTATAATTGGAATTGAAAAACGCACGACATCGTCTTCTCTGACATCATTACCAAAACAAAACAACGCACGTGCCTTGTTTGCTACCGTCGACAGACTACTAACCCCCCTGCATCCGTAGCCTCTGAATTTCTATCCACCAGGGCGTGCAATAATTTTGCCTCCTTTTTCACTGACAAATTCAGAAAATAAGACAAGCAGTCAGTGCCCTCTGCATCAGGAACAGCAAATGTGTTGTCTCTGTGTCCACTTAACATCAATTCAAACACCATGACACATTCCATCAATTAATGATAAAAACCTAGAGGACATTATTCACTTCTGAAATCCTCCTACTGCTACCTTGATATTATTCCAAGGGGATATTTTAAAAGTTTTGCCTTGCATGGCCTCAGATCTACTTCATATAGTAACAAATCTCTTCACTCAGGTATTTTTCCACAGGCCCTGAAAACTGCAGTCATTAACCGCTCTTAAAAAGAATAATCTAGATGCTTCATTAATGACAATTACAGGCCCATATCAACCTGCCATTTCTAGGTAAAATCATTGAAAAAGTTGTTTTTCAACTGAGTAATTTTTTGCATTTAAAATGCTGTTTCGATGTGTTCCAGTCAGGCTTTCGTCCAAACCACAGTACTGAGACTGCTCTTGTAAAGGTCTTTAATGACATCCCTTAAACACAGACAGTGGCAGAACTTCAGTGTAGTATTATTAGATCTCAGTGCTGCGTTTGACACTGTTGACCACGCATATTACTAGACCGACTGGAAAACTGGGTGGGACTTTCGGAAACCG
Organism: Harpagifer antarcticus; assembly: GCA_902827135.1. Taxonomy (NCBI): domain Eukaryota; kingdom Metazoa; phylum Chordata; class Actinopteri; order Perciformes; family Harpagiferidae; genus Harpagifer; species Harpagifer antarcticus. The sequence continues at coordinate 115,200 of CADEHL010001304.1, read as the reverse complement.
TCCTAAATTGGTTTGAATCCTACTTAAAGGACAGAAACAACTTTGTTTCTATTGGTAAATACACATCTGAGTTGACAAATATGACATGTGGGGTTCCTCAAGGCTCCATCTTGGGGCCTCTTCTCTTTAACATCTACATGCTACCACTGGCTCAGATAATGAAAACAACAAAATAAGTTACCATAGCTATGCAGATGACACACAAATGTACATAACAGTTTCAACAGGAGACTATGCTCCAATCCAAACACTTAGTAAGTGCATTGAACAAATCAATGACTGGATGTGTCAGAACTTTCTCCAATTAAACAAAGATAAAACTGAGGTAATGGTTTTTGGAGCCAAGGCAGAACGTATAAAAGTTAGCGCTGAGCTTCAGTCTGCAATGTTCAAACAGATAAAGCTAGGGGGTGCTGCAGCGCCCTCAGCACCCCCCTTCCCGCGCCCATGCTGGAGTGTCTTCCAATTTTTCAGTTGCGTCTTCTGTTGCTCGTGAATTTGCTTCTTGGGCGACGCACATGTTTGCCATCCCACCAACAGAATACTTTAAATGGAGCATCAGACTTGTAACTTGTGTTTTCCTTATCTCCGCTTTGTTCATAGCAATTTTTGCAGGTCCATACCAAGAGGGTTGTCCGGCTTTGATCCATAATTGTTGCTCTCGTAGATATTCTCCATTTTCATGGTCAATTACAGCTTTTCTATGGGCTTTCGTTGGTGCTGGTTGATCGTCAGCTGGATACAGTCCTCTCGTTTGCCATTGTTCCAACAGTTTCTCCATTTGGCTCCATGTCTTTCTTCTAAGATTTGGAGCTGTTATAGCATCTGATCTGATTTTTATCCTTCCCTTGATATCTGCAGTTGAGCCTGGCTCTGCGTCTAGTCCCAGCTTAGTTTGTTTTGGTGACATGTTCTCTAACTATTTATGAAGTTATCAAAGATGAAGCACTAATCCTCTCGCGTCCAGGAGAGAAACTTAAAAAGGAGACTAAATGGATTCTCTGCGATGGTTTCAAATTGGTACTTTCATTAAAAATAAAGGCGCGGTTATGTTACAAACAGAATATTGTTCGACAGAAAAGCAGCTGTATCTCTGGCTCTGGCAGGTGAAGAAAGAGGCCGAACCCCTCAGGTCCCGCTGTATTTATATCCTCTGCTGGCTCCTCCCTGCGGGCCGGCTCTCCAATGTTTTAATGTCCGTTGTTACGCATATCAGAGGATACAGACATTGTACATTCAATATATCTAAACACGCCTTTTCTCTTCCTTAACTCTTTCATGACTTTTCATTTAACACATTCTAAACGCTGTAATCAATACTCCAAAAAATACAGGAAATACTTCACGGCAGTTTGGTTTCCGGTCGTTCCTGATATTGTCACATGCTACCCACATCTGTAAACAATAACGTACTCAAATAAACTGTACCTTCATTTAATATTCAACAATAATAATATCTCGACGTCTGAAGTTGTAGTGTTGAAATCAGTAGGTTTCGGTGTGCAACATCATATCATATCATATCGCTGCTAAATTCACCTCTATAGTAAATGGTATATTAGCCTCATGGTAAATGCTAACCGGAGATGAAGGATTTTCTGAATAAATGCTTAACAACTGGTTGTGCACAAGAACTTCTGGTTTTTCAGTATAAAACAGCATTTAAACTGACGGTATGTTTAAAGTACATTATGCTATCAAAACATTGATTTTAATTTCTAACAGTATTTGGTGTAATCTATAGTAATTCCACACTCGCAAAATACAAAATGGATGCCGCTTTGTTGTTGTAGCGTTATCTTTCCGTGAGAAACTAAAACAATGGCAACATCATGTTGGTGAACGTATAAATAGATTAATTGTATTTCGTGACTATAACACGGCAGTATATAAATAAAGCTGTATTGTATATCAACCCAGTATATATATATATACTGTTATTCCACACACGCCAAATGGATGCTGTTTTGTAGTTCTACAGACATTGACTATTAGCAGTTTATAAATAAAGCTGTATTGTATATCAGTCTATCTATATATATATATATATATATATATATATATATATATATATTATATATACACTATAGCGTGTGTGAAATAACAGTACACATATATGTGTATACTGTTATTTCACACATGCTAAATGGAGGAATTATTTCTGATTTGAGTTACATTTTTGAAAGAATAAGCCAGTGAAGTAATCAAAGTAATTGTTTTTTCCACATTTGTTTTCACAGTGATGAAGACGAGTATCAAATGGCTTCTGGATCACAGCCATCAACATCTGCCTCATCCGAGCTACGACGTGCATCAGATCAGCATACAGTTGCCCCAGAGCCATCAACATCCAAGCTACGCCGCCGGATGTCTGCACCAGTACTAACTGAGCCTCCCTCTGCATCTTCTGATTCAGTGGACAGACTGTCAGGAGGAAAGTGAAACGGGCTGGTGTGTGGCAGACTAAGATTTTTACCGTTCCTGACGTTCCTGGTGGACTACAACAGAAGCATGGGCTGCGTGGATGTGTCCGATGCTTTGATTGGGTACTACAGCGTTCACCACAAAACCATGAAATGGTACAAGACTTTTTTTTACTATTTTCTGGACATTGCAGTGGTGAACAGCTTCCTTCTCCACAAGGAGCTGCACAAGATGAGGGGTGACCCCAGCAGGACAAAGCCACACACCCAGAAGTCCTTCAGGGAGCAGCTTACTGCAGACATGAGGGGTGAAGTCCCTGCAGCACCACCACCACTCCCCCCATCATCACTCGTATGCATTCCCAAGTATTATGGGGAAGATGCCACCACGCTCAGGAGGTGCTCTGATGCTGGCAACACAACGGTGAAGACCTATCTACTGCACCAAGTGCCTGGTGCCTCAATTCAAAAACACTAAACACATTCAGGTTGTGTACATTTTTTCTTTTTTGCCAGTGTTTACAAATTTTTTTTTCGTGGTGTTATTTTCGGTTTTAGTGTAGTTCTTTTTAATAAATAATCTGCCTCCTGTTGGAGACAAATTTATCCTATGTTTCCTAATTGTTATTGTTAAGTAAACCTTCCTAGAAGTGTAGGGTGAGTCGGGTGATAAACTGTAAGGACTGTGGCAAAGTCCACACACAGACTCACACACAACACACACACACCCACAACAAGCACTTTACCTAATAAAAAAAAAGTAATTACAATTTTTTTTATAAAAACACTTGTATTGGATGGATGATTACCTATAGTGATAATACAATTTATTTTTACAGTATGGTACCTGAAAAAGGTCAAATGGCACTGATGGTATCCAAATATGCCAAACGTGCCCAAAGGTCAGTCCGCCTGGACTGCTTTTTGCTAACTTGTTTTGCCTCAATCTTGATACAGGGGTACTTATTATATGTTATACTTTGGATTCCAAAAGCTTGTAGTCTACTATCCCTCATTCAAGGGTGGTTTTCACTATAAGTAATGGTTTTTCTTAGGCGGAGGTAAGAATTTACCTTTTTTTACTATGTTCCATCTGATGTACTCTGACTGAGAAATATCTATATTGATTCTGACACTTCTACATCCAACTCACAGATGTAACCTTGCTTTGATAAAAGGAATTATCCATATAACCCTTTTAGAAGTTAGTTATAGTCATTTGTTTTGGGGCATAGCATTTTTGAGCCTGAAACCTGAAAAAACAGGCTCAGGGCTTAAGAGGTTAAAGCTGTCACTGTCGCGCCTGTGAACCGCCCGGAGAAGGGACGCACGTCTGTCTCCTCTGACAGGGTGGCGCGTAGCGCGCCTGCAATCGAGCACCACTCCAACTACAACGCCTGTTGGTGAGGTATGGAGGTGCTCTTTTTCAATTGATCGCAAAGCCTAATTTGGTTAGGTTGTGTGATCAATTGTGCTGTGCAAAACATTGCCTGTTCCCAGGGACCCAGCTATGACTATGAGGTCGTCTAGTAAAGAAAACTCATGCCGTGGGCACGCAGTCAATCAATCAATCAATGTTTATTTATATAGCCCAATATCACAAATGTTACATTTGTCTCAGTGGACTTCACAGTTTGTACAGAATATCAGTAGGACATACGACACCCTTTGTCCTTAGACCCTCACATCGTACAAGGAAAAACTTCTGGAGAAAAACCCACAGTTTAAAGGGAAAAAATGGGAGAAACCTCAGGGAGAGCAACAGAGGAGGATCCCTCTCCCAGGAACGGACAGACGTGCAATAGATGCCGTGTGTAAATTGAAAAGATAATACATTTGCAACATAGGTAGTCAAAATGTTTGGAAATGCATGTGTGTATAATAGGAAGATTAATCCACGAGGATATCCATCCAGGACCAGACAGCCACGACTCAAGATCCAGGCTCGCAAAGCAGGACACAGGACCGCAGGATCATCCATGACTCCGGATCCCAGCATATATAGACACCAAAAAGAAGAAAATGTGGGTAAGCTGGGTTAATCGGAACATGAGAGTACACAGGTATAGACGGAGAGAAGGAAGAAGGTAAGATGTCCCCCGACCAACTAGCCTATATCAGCAAAACTAGGGCTGAATCTAATAGTTTGTCATGGATTAAGTCCCAAAGCCTGAAATGTTGCGAAATGAGATTTGCACCTTCCAAGTAGGATGAATGCCGTCTCTCTTAATCAGACAGGTTTTCCCAGAAGGCTGTCCAATTATTTACGAAGCCCACATGTTTGCTGGGCACCACCAGACAACCAGCGCTGAAATTATGACATACATGTCATCATTGAGCTACCAATAACCAGAGTTTGGCTTCTCAGCGGGTGTCTCGCTGAGTCGGGAATATCTGTTAGATACGTGAACGGGTTGGTGGGGACCTGCGAGTTTCGTGTTATGCCCCTTCTGAACAGGTCCACCCGGTCTCCCTGCTGCTCGGGGAGTTGCCAGGGGACGGCTAATAGGAGCTACCTTTTGCCGATCCGCACCGGCTAACATGGGCTTACTGTAGCTGAGTTACTTTCTAAGATGCGGAGCCGGGCTTTCTATGGCTATGATTCCCACCTCCAACCTAACAACTATACTACATTAACACATGTATCTGTACCAGTAAAGGAGGTAGGGAAGTAACCAAACATGAGACAGGAGAGCAGGAAATAGCACCCGAGGTGGGGAACGAGCCATGGCTAGCTATCAAGCTAAAGTAACTACCGTTAGCAAACCCGAAAAGAGTGTAGGCAACTGTGAAGTTACAGTCGCTAAGAGAAGGAGAGTTGTGAGTGCTTAAGCTGTAGTAACGTGTGATTAGAACGTCAGGCAGTTGCCGTGATCAAGAGTTTTAAAACGATCGATTAAGTTAAGATAATAAGCTATCAGCAACAGAACAGGCACACGGGATACCGGGAGATGACAACAACAACCGGAAGTTACAACATGCTTACCGCAATAGTGATCCGTGTAGAAACCGTCCGTAGCAAGACGTTGAACCAGCGGTTGAAGCGCTGTGGCCACAAATTTGCTGAATGTGCATTGGGATAGGGAATAGCCGAACGGCAGCCTGTTGTACTCGTAGGCTATCCCCTGGAGGCAAAACACAGACACTTTCTGTGGTCTGGAGCGATTTCTACCTGAAGGTACGCGTCTTTCAGGTCGATGGTGGTGAAACATCGCCTGGCTGCACAAGCCCCAGTAACAGTTTCATATTAGCATGCGGAATTTCCTGCAGGAAATGTGGCGATTCAGGCCGCGGAGATCTAGAATAGGTCTGAATTCCCCTGTCTTCCTGAGAACCAGGAAGTACATGGAATAAAGACATTACATTACATTACATTGCATTTGGCTGACGCTTTTATCCAAAGCGACTTACAATAAGTACTATCGACCAGGAAGACACAACCTTGAAGAAAACAGAATCATATAAGTACATCAGGTTCATAGAGCCAACATTTAAAGTGCTACTCAAGCTGGCTATAGATAAGCCAGTCCTTTATTAGTATATAAGTGCTCTGTTAGCAGTTAATTGTTAGTATTCTACTCGCTCGAAGTGGAGTCGACAAGAGATGAGTTTTCAGTCTGCGCCGGAAGGTTTGTAAAGCTATCTGCTGTCTGATGTCAATGGGGAGCTATTCCACCATTTTGAGCCAGGATGCAAACCCACGTGTTTTTGCTGATGGGAAACTTGGTGCTGAGGGTGCACAACATACACAGCCCGTTCTGCACCAGAGCCTGAATCTCTGCTGAGAGGAAAACACATCTCCTCCTGGGAGGACAGATTTACCCTCACATGCCCATAAAAGGAGGTGTCCAGTGGGACACCCACAAGATAGTGGACCATGTGATACAGTGGTTACAGTGTATAGACATGAACGCACCGCGGCCACTCTCACGAGGGCCGTGCGCCTATGGCTTTATATTTGTGCCTCTATCCTGAGCACGCAATGAAACATGTTGAGCATAGAAAATGCTATTGAGCGCACACTTGAACATTATTGAGCACAGAGAAATATATTTTCTCTCATAAAACTCCTGCTCCGTGCGCAAGCAGACCCTCCCTCGCTCGACCTCTCCAGCCTGTGCGCGCTCAGCTTTGCCTGCGCTCGCTCAAGTTGTCACAGCATTACAAATGTGCCACAAAACCAACCAATCGGAGAACTCGAGAAGGTCAATTCTGATTGGCTGGTCGTCTCCAATCATATCTTCTATCTGAGATGAGAGAGGGATTTTCGGTCAGGCTGTTGACATTCTTATTACACATCCATCATTGACATTTACAGGACATGACGCCACAGTGTCAGGTGAGTTATACATTTCTAGTGTTCCGATATCACGTTATTGTTTGCAGTGCCTTTGACGAAACCTTTTATCCGATTGTTTCAGATAAGGGTGCGTTTGCTAGCCGGCAACATGGCTATAGGGGTAGTTTAAGCAAACAGCTAACAAACCGTAGCCTACATGTACATGAACCCTTCTGATGTATTGATTACTTGCTGTAAGCATTAGAGGTGGTAGAGTGACAACACAAACATTTCTCTCTCTATCACAATTTGGGTTGACCAGAACCTGGACCAACTTCTGACCAACTAAACAGATTAGGCTAGGATACCGGATAAATTGGTTAACACACGTTAACCATGAACAGCCTATTAATCCGTTCTCCTAATGTTATTTCTTCCAACGTTGTGGAATTAGAGAAAAGGGGCTTCTTAACGTGCTTTTATCCGGGGTGGAGGGAGTTAATATAGTTGAATATAACATTGGGGCGTGTGATTGTAGTGGGGTGGAGGTGGTGAAATGAGGATATCCATTTTGGAGTTCAAGCTAGTATAATATAGTTAACGTTACACAATAATAGGAAGAGAGCTATTTGTGATACATCGCTATTGATATGGATTTAAGTGCATATTTGAGACTTCCAAACAGTAAACTAAAACGTAATTTATGGGTGAGTGTTTTTAGCAGAGCCATATTATGAAAAAAAAGGTTGATGATATTCGCTCTTCTTTTCTGACTCACCTTTACTCACCGCTGGGTCACCAGACCCTCCTTTCACCCCACACACTGACCTCCTTTTCCCCTCTCTCTCCAAACCTTCTTCGACTATCGCTTCCTGATATTCTAAACCGTTTCTCACCCATTTCATCAACACTTCTCTAACTTCTGGTCACTTTCCAAACAGTCTCAAGGAGGCAAGAGTAACCCTCTCCTAAAGAAACCCACTCTCAACCCGTCTGATGTTATAAACTACAGGCCTGTCTCTCTCCTCCCGTTCCTGTCTAAAAACACTTGAACGCGCTGTCTTTAAACAACTCTCCTGTTATCTCCATCAGAACAACCTTCTGGATCCGCACCAGTCTGGTTTCAAGGCAGATCACTCCACAGAAACTGCCCCTCCTTGCTGTCACTGAGGAACTGCACACTGCTAAAGCAGCCTCCCTCTCCTCTGTCATCATCCTTCTGGACCTGTCTGCTGCATTCGACACGGTGAATCATCAGATCCTCCTTCGCACTCTCCAAGAACTTGGAGTTTCAGGCTCTGCACTTTCCCTCATCACTCACCTCATACCTCAAAGGCCGTACCTACAGGGGTAACTTGGAGAGGGTCGGAGTCCGAGCCTTATCAAATTAACTACAGGGGTCCATCAGGGCTCTGTTTCTTGGTCCCCTCCTCTTCTCCTTGTACACAACTCGCTCGGATCTGTCTTTAGCCTGCATGGTTTTCATACCACACTGCTACGCTGAGACACCACAATTAATTCTGTCCTTTCCCCGCTCCGAGACCCAGGTCGCGCACGCATCTCTGCTTGTCTAGCTGACATCTCTCAGTGGATGTTGCTCATCACCTCAAGCTCAACCTTGACAAGACTGAACTGCCTTTTCCTTCCGGGAAAAGATTGTCCCACTCTTGACCTGACAATCAACATCGGCACCTCTGTTGTTTTCCCCCGACTCAGACTGCAAGGAATCTGGGTGTGATGCTAGATAACAACCTGTCCTTCACTGCAAACATAGCTGCTTACAACCCCGCTGCAGCAGATACACGCTTTACAACATCAGGAGGATACGTCCCCAGCTGACCCAGAAAGCGACACAGGTTCTGGTCCAGGCTCTCGTCATCTCACGCCTAGACTACTGCAACTCCCTCCTGGCTGGTCTAGCTGCATGTGCCATCGACCTCTGCAGCTCATCCAGAATGCAGCGGCTCGTCTGGTCTTCAACCTTCCTAAATTCTCCCACACCACGCCGCTCCTCCGCTCCCTCACTGGCTTCCGGTAACTGCTAGAATCCACTTCAAGACAATGGTACTTGCATACCATGCTGCGAATGGATCTGGCCCCTTCCTACATCCAGGACATGGTTTAAACCGTACACCCCAGCACGTGCACTCGCTCTGTATCAACCAAACGGCTCGCTCGCACCCTCGCTGCGAAGGGGGACCCAAGTCCCATCAGCAAAAACACGTGGGTTTGCTAATCCTGGCTCCAAAATGGTGGATGAGCTCCCCATTGACATCAGGACAGCAGATAGCTTACACACCTTCGGCGCAGATTAAAAACTCATCTCTTTCGACTCAACTTCGAGCAATAGAACTATTAACAAAGCACTATATACTAATAAAGGACTGGCTTACCTAAAGCCAGTTGAGTAGCACTGAAATGTTTTTGCTCTATGAAACCTGATGTACTTATATGATTCGTATTTCTTCAAGTTTGTATTTTGTTGGTCGAACGCACTTATTGTAGTCGCTTTGGATAAAAGCGTCAGCTAAATGCAATGTAATGTAATGTCCTTGTGATTCTGTTAATTATTACCTGTCTGTATTATGTTGCAGCTCAGCTGATTTTGGATTGATGGCAAAGGGAGAGGGACTTAAGTTAGAGTGAAAACACAAGGTAAGTTTCAAATAGGTCAGCAATTTCCCATCCTATAGGTTGCTAGATGTATCTAACCCATTCTCTCCTGTCTCCCTCTCTCAGCACAAGAACCCCAGGGGGATTCAATGGAGCCTGAAGACCTGCAATGAGACCCTGAGCCTGAGTCTCAACTCCCAGAGTTCTGCAAGCCTCTCCCTGTTCCTTATTTTTGATTAAACAGACGTTAAGCTTCCCAATGTGTGGTCTTCGTTTGTGAAAAATATGATTAGGGCCTACCTCACATGTTTTGTTGCTGTTGTTGTCTTTAGTGGTAGTTCAATTGCTCCTGCTGACTTGAGCCAGCCATTCTTTCCTCCTCTCTGTGTCAGTGGGGAAGCCATACATTTGTACTCCTTTCTCTGAGCGCTTGGAGCATCCCCAGGCAGCACAGCAAACCATGGGGGAGACTATATGCCAGGACAACACGAAGGAAAAGACAAACTGCATGACATGCTATTCAATGTTTATTGAATTCCATTTATTTACATGGATGTTCCTAAAACAACACATTTAACATCATCATCATGCTGCTGCTGCTAGTCCTTTGACTCATTGTGCTGTCAGTTGACCATCATTGATAGGCACCTGTGGGTCTCCTGTCCTTTCTTAAAGTCATACAGATTACATTAGTCATTTAGATTACTTATGTCCTCAATTACCATGGGATTACTGAAACCACCATGAATGAAAGAAATGGTAGAAATTATTCTAATCAGAATTTTGAAACCTTCCTTCCCTCCCTCTAAATATATCAATAAACATTAGGATGTGATGTTCTTGACTACCATACAGGTTTTAAGAAGATAATATTTGTTTTAAAGAATTCAAAGCAATAAACAACAGCAACAGGCTCTGTAACCAAGGCAACGTTAGCCTAACAGGTAAGATAGCTGTTCACGACTTCTATGTTCTACTTTTTTGTAATGCTATGTTATTTCTATTTAAGATGTTTACATTTTTGAATTCTAGTCTTTTAACTGTCTAATGTACAATGCCTTGTCTTTTGCTGCTGCAGCGTAAACATTTCCCCAATTGGTATCAATAAGTATATTCTTATTTTATCTTAATCTTCAAATATTAGCACATTTTACTTTAAAAAAAAAACAAAAACACATTGATGTAACTACATACACATATCGATATGTTGTATACATATTGCAAATCAAAACCTTTATGACCACTAATTACCAAAAATTGCATTTCTATCCTGTTATTAATGCATTCAAATCGTGATTCAAATGGCCCACCACGAACTTCCGGGAACTTTCTGAGTGTCTCTGAACCACGTGACGATCAAGCATTTTGGACTTCCGCTGTCGCGACTCTCTCTCTACATGGCGCTGGACCAGCCAATCAGAATTGACCTTCTCGAGTTCTCCGATTGGTTGGTTTTGTGGCCACATTTGTAACGCTGTGAAAACTTGAGCGAGCGCAGGCAAAGCTGAGCGTGCACAGGCTGGAGAGGTCGAGGGAGAAAGAGCGCGTGAAGTGGTCTGCTTGCGCACGGAGCAGGCGTTTTATGAGAGAAAATATATTTGTCTGTGCTCAAAAATGTTCAAGTGCACGCTCAATAGCATTTTCTATGCTCAACATGTTTCATTGCGTGCTCAGATAGGCACAATATAACGCCATACACGCCCACGTATTAACGCTGTATTTCCCCATTCAACGGTGAAATGCATTAATCGGAGCTATTATACCAGGCAAGGTGTGTTCTCCGACAACAGCACTCCGGCAATAGCGTCTCTTGAACCCGCACAGTGCTTTGACAGCACTCGGTTATTCCACTCATGTGCACACTGCACATGCCCACCTGCTGGCTTCCTTTACTGGGGTTTACAGCAGGGGCGGGGAGTGTAGGACAGTGTTTCTTCCTCTGGGGATGGGCAAGAAGCAGCCACGCTGCGATTACTCCTTATCCCGTGAGCAAGGAGATCGATCCAAAGAGCCCTTCCGAAAACACGGGGGCTCCCAGGAGATCAACATGGTCCTCTTTGGAAAGTGCCACGCGGCTTGATATCCCAGGGGCATCACACGGCGGGCAGCGGCGGCGGCCCTGTGATGAAGTAGGGTCGACCCTATATCATGTGAAGACCACCGAGCACCGGTCCCCGGGGGAACCGGGCCTGGGGCAAAGGCCCGTGGACCAAGCTACTTATTCGGCCTTGCGGCCCCAATAATCGCTCTGACTTGGTGAGGCGGAGGCATCTCTAGCAATGAGTAGCCCACACCACCCGCCACCATGATCATCATCCAGGGAGAGTACAGCCCTGGGCGGTGGATTTCCATGGACGCCGGACCCGTAAGAAATGGCGAACGTGGAATGGCACCGCCTCGGCCATATCCTGGTCCCCCAAAACACTCGAAGCCAAGGGTGGTGGGGATCGGTAGTGATGGCAGTTTGACACTGAAGCTTCAAACGGAGCTTCAACCCTGGACTTCCATTCCATAGAAGCAGTGCTTCGAAGCTTGCTTCAAATCACGTGACATAACGTCCAAAGCAGCAACTGCTTCAAATCACGTGACATGTGACGTCCGAACCAGCAACTGCTTAATTTCCTGAATTAATCAACTCACTGGTTCGCCGTCCAATCAGGTGATTCAATGCATTGCCTCGTCTCGATTCTGACTGGTTGAAACTGTTTGAATTTGAGCGTCACGTAGTAAGTGACACTTTATAACTGCTCAAAAAAATGCACAATTTGGCAATCTGTGGGATTGTCGTCGTTGTTTGCCTTGTTGCTGTTGAGTTGTTAGTATTGCGTTTCGATCATTATGGAGCCAGCCAGGAAGAGAGGTCGTTCTGAGATGTGGGATCACTTCAATCTGATTGCGCATGATAAGGTAGGTCAACTACAGTATTATAGCTATGGTTTATCTCAAATCTATATTAAGTAGCATTCAAGTAAAATTATGGATATGATCAATGTAGCATTTTTATTTACAAATGCCTTTCTCTACAGGTCCAGTGCTTGGTGTGTGTTTAACTGAACTGAAGTATCATGGGAATACTTCCTCCATGATTTAGTCACTTCACTGCCAAACATGGAGCTGCTGTGAACCAGGGGAACATACATGGTATGTATTATATTATTATTAACTAATAACACAATATGCATGGACTGTATTCCATGATTCACCAAGTCTGCTTCCTTGAGTGCAATTTCACATAAATCCATATTTGCTTTTTTTGTTTTTGTTTTTATTCTTTATGTCTTTATTCTTTGTCTTAGTGGACGGGAAGCGAGAGCTGGATGGGCTCTTGTGAATATGGTGGTGAAAGACTTGCAGCCTTTTTCCATCGTGGATGACTGTGGCTTAAGGAGTTGTGGCCTTGCTTGATCATAGATACACTCTTCCATCCAGACGGATTCTAAAGGATGATGGTGGTCAAGCGCTATGAGGAGGAGAGACGAAGGCCAAGGCTGTCCATGCAGAGGGTAGAGGCTGTGAGCCTGACTGCTGATGTGGACCTCCATTAATATGGACGCATATCTAGCAGTGACCTGCCATTATGTGGATGACTCTGCGAAGCTGGCCACAGTGCTTCTGGGAGTGCTGCCTTTCCCCTGAAGCTCAGGGTTAAATCACTGCTGCAATGAAGTCTCTCATGGAGGAATGGGGCACTGAAGGCAAAGTGACCTCAATTGTGACGGATGCAGGAGCAAATATGGTTGCCTCTGTCAGAAGTTTAAATCTAAGACATGCACTTTGCTTTGCTCATTCACTAAATTTAGTGGTGAAAGAAATCTCTGGATGCAACTTCTGGCCTACAAGACCTACGCACAAGGGCTAGAAAAGTAGTCACGTTCTTTAAAACCAGCACAACAGCCAAAGAGAAGCTCAGAGAATGCAGGAGGCAGATGAATCCGCCCTTTGCTGAAGCTTATTCAGGAAGTGGACACCCGCTGGAACAGCACCTACCTAATGCTTACAACGCCCTTTTCAAAGAGAGGCAGTCAGTGGGGGCAGCTCTTGCGACGCTGACGTGAGATTATTATATGGCTCTGGTAGTACCCATAGAGTCCAGTAGAGGGTGGAGCCTGTGAGTGCCGGGAAAGGAAGACCAAGCGACACCTCTGCTGCAGAGGATAAATACATAAGAGTTACCAGCCTTAGAAACGACAAATTAAAGCACCTCAGATTAGAGCCCACATAAATTACACAGAGCTCAAGTTTGCTGGTGACACTGTTGGTGATTTATTCAAAATTCAAGGCACACTTAACCACCACAGTTAAGCATTCTGACATTCCGCAGTAGCCAGATAAATATAAATCATATTCTGGATTTTTTAACACTTTTTTGTTTACTAGATCATTCCATTGTGTTCTTTTATAGTTTTGATGTCTTCAGTATAAATCTACAATGTAGAACATTTTTCAATAAATAATAACACTTTTGACTGGTACTATATCTATTTGTTATTTAATTATTAATAAAACCATCATTATTTGTATATTACAATAATTACGTCTTACCTTTTTTGATTTGTGATCAAAAGTTGTGTTCACCGGAATAAAAACGCCGCTCAAGGTTAATCCAATGTCTTTGTGTCACGTAGAAATTTTGACTGATAATCCATCATCATATTTATGGCAATATACTGGGTTATAAAGTTTTGCAGTCCAGGCATGCACTTCAGATATGCTTGTTCGCTTCTCTATTTACGTCCGCTATGGTAATGTTTACGTGGATTTGGGAACTGCTCATCGATTCTATTGGTTCTGATGGTTAAGAAAAAGGTGTAAATCACACGAATCGACCAATGGGTTCCAGAGATATAGTCCTGCGTAAAGTATAAAGAATGCCAGCCAGTTTAAGTACATTACGCAGCCGACTTCATATATTGTTTACTACGGAAGGAAGCAGGAAGCAGGAATTGCCGGGACCCAGAGCACACGGAGCACACGGAGCACACAGAGCGGACAGCAGATAACGGAATTGCAGTTTTATTGCTTATGGATTATCAGAACATTTCAAAGGGGACACAGCCCCATTAGATATTAACCTATGGATTAACTACATCATCGTTTTTATCGTTTTAATACCATTGAAGAACAGTTTAGACCAGACAAAGAGGAAGGTAAGCCATTAGCCTAGCGCATGTTAGTACCTAGCGCCACTTGTTTTGATGTACGTTTTTGTTGATAACCTCACAAGTTTGTATCTTTCAGTGTTGAGGTGGGCACCGTTAGATTCTGTGTCTCCTTACGATCATAAACGATGTGTTGGATGTACAGCTAGAATAAGTAATAAGGGAGCTAGGAGTGATTTTCTGTGCAGTAATAGGTTAGCATTTTTCGCTCGGGGCTAATTCAGAGGCTCACTGTTAGCATTGTGTGTTTTTTGAAAAAATAAATGAAAAAGATCAGTTAAATGAGTTTTTTCCCGTTATATGGATATAAAATATTCATAGTTTATTAAATATTAAGGTTCCTTAGACGTTGTTTAGACTCTGTTTCCTGCAAATGACGTTAGGATAACAGAGTATGCTTTTATATTTTATTTTTTTCACAACAGTTGTATTTGGATGGAATGAATACCTATAGTGATAATTCAAAGTAATAAAATGATTTTTACAGTGAAAAGGTTCAAATGGAACTGATGGTTCCCAAATTACCCAGAGGTGAGTCCGCCTGGACTTTATTTTTTAAATCTGTCTAAAAAGGTCAAATTTCACTTGTTTTGCATCAATCTTGATACAGGGTACTTATTATATGTTATAGTTTGGATTCCTAAAGCTTTTAGTCCACTAACCCATCATTCAAGGGTGGTTTTCCACTATAAGTAATGGGTTTTTTTAGGCGGACATTAGAATTTACATGTTTTTACTATGTTCCATCTGAATTTATTTTAAAATATAAACATCTATATTGATTCTGACACTTCTACATCCAACTCACAGATGTAACCTTGCTTTGAGAGAAAAGATTATTAATGTACCCCTTTCAGAAAGTGAAGATATAGTCTTTGTTGTGTTAGTGGCATTTCTAGCCTGAAACCTGAAAAACAGGCTCAGGGCTTAAGAGGTTAAAAGTAAGTCAGACCAATGGAGTCTCTGAGAAGGTTCACATGGGTACTTTAATTAAAATGGTGCGGTAATGTTACAAGCAGAAGATGATTCAGAGAGAGGGATGTAAAGAGTTCCCTATCTGTGGTCAGCCGAGCAGAAGAGAAAACACAAGCATTCGTCCTTCCCGCTTGCTGGCTGTTCGCCCCTCCTCTCTGGGGGCTGTGGTGACGTAAGGGGACTCCCCCCTCGGTGTTCTGTGTCCGATATTGCGCATAACAGAGGATTCAGACATTGTACATACAATATATAACTAAACACGCCTTTTCTCCTCCTTATCTATTTTATGACTTTTCATTTAATACATTTTAAACGCTGTAATCAATACTCCAAAAATACAGGAAATACTTCACGGCTGGTATCATTTCCGGTAGTTCCGGATGTTGTCTCATGCTACTCACGTCTGTAAACAAACGTATTCATATAAACTGTACCTTCATTTAATATTTAATCAATAATAATATCTCGACGTCTATAGTTGTAGTGTTGACATCAGTAGGTTTCGGTGTGCAACACTCCGTGTCATATCGCTACTAAATTCACCTCTATAGGAAATGGTATATTAGACACATGCTAAATGCTAACCGGAGATGATGATGATTTTCAGAATAAAAGCTTAACAACTGGTTGTGCACACTAACTTCTGATTTTTCAGTATAAAACAGCATTTAAACTGGCGGTATGTTTAAGGTACATTATACCATCAAAACATTGATTTTAATTTCTAACACATGCTTAAGCAATGTGAGATAGGAGGACAAATTCAACAAACCACAGGTTAGCCGGCTGGCTACACGTACAACAGCATTGGTGAGCCTTTTGCATTATGTTTTAATGGTGTGTTGTATCTGCAAACCACTGTGTTTGTTGCGCTTTTGAAGTGCATCATCATGGTCATCGAGTGGATTTGTCTTGCAATTATTTAAAAACAGTTAATAAATTTTTCTTTTACGAATGTAATAATATTGATTATTAATATTTCTACACAGTTTACACCGTGTTTTCAAGGCACTTGGCTTGTGTAGACTGTTCAGTAAAACTAGTATTTATGTATAGGCCTACTATAATTTGTGTAACATCTTTAACTTAAAATGTGTCTCTAACACTTTTATGAAGTCATTAGGCTGTGCTTACCTACAGATGTACGGCAGCATGACATTGTCCATTACATGTTGACAGTGTAGTGACCACTATTTAACACTGGGACAGAATTCACGCATGGAACTACGGGTTGGGGGTATTGTTTCCGCACGGACATATGTGTTGTTAACTGTATATATTGTGTGCCCTCCTGGCTTCTTCCTCTTGTCGACCCAGGCTGCGACCCGACAACATGTCCGTTGCAGCTCCGCATTAAAGTCCCCTTTTGCACCTTCCTTGCACCGCCTCCGACTCCCATATCTCCCGGCACTACACTGGTGACTCTGACACGTCTTGAGAAGTTTTCCGGGACGAAGCCGAACACGGCAAAAGGAACTCGAGTTCCTTTCTCGAAATGCCGGGGATTTTTGGAGACGTCCGTGGCTGCCACCGGCACGCGGACTGAGGCTCGGTGCGCGCTCCGCAGAAGGCTGGAGACGTTGCTCGCCGTTCCCGCATGGGGGGGACGATGCACGACCTGCTGGGTCGACCAGCAACCCCATTGCTACCTCATGGGGCTGTTTCTTCGGGGCGTGCGGCTGCACGTCCCAGCGGCGCTAGCTGGCGACGACTAGCAGCTATCCACGTGGGGCTAACGACGGATAGCAGCTACCGATGGCTGCCAGCTAACGGCCTCAGCTAACGGCTAGCTGCTAACGGCTATCGACCTTTTTGAGTTTTTTTTTCTGGTGCCTGAGAGGAGGTTCGACCATGTCTGGTTGGCCTCGTGTGAATCCTCTCACGATTTCGCCCACCTGTTTTTGGACCGTGGACAGTACGGCCCTTTTTGAGCTTTTTCTGGTGCCTGAGAGGAGGTTCGACCGGCCTCGTGTGGACACTCTCACCTTTTTCACCACCTCGACGGCGGTTCCAGACGCCACTCACGTTCATCGACGCCTGGGTGGTGCACTCCTGGACCCCGTCTCGCCTCGACGGTTTCGGACGTCGCCCATGCGGCCATCGGCCCGTGGGTGGCGCGCTCCGGACCCTGTCTGGCCTCTTCCTTCGCCTCGGCGGTTTCGGACGTTGCCCATGCCTGCATTGGCCCGTGGGTGGCGCGCTCCGGGACCCTGCCTGGCCTCTCCTCTTACCGCGGCTCACGGTTCACCTCGACGGCGGCTCCGGGCGGCGCCCCGTCTGGCCTCTCCCCTGTCCACGGCTCCTTCCTCCCGGGGATGCTGCTCCTGCCCCCCGGGGACCCGGCTCTTTCCTCCCGTTGTGCCCTCGCCTGCGGCCGGGCAGCGCTCCTCCCTGCTGGGGACCACCGGGATATTCACGCCGTCCCCACGTCGCAGTACTGCGGCCCCCTTACGACGCCTACTGCGGCCCCGTTCCGGCCCGTCTCCCACCCCCGGTGAGGATGCCCTCGCCCTCGTTAGGGCCCCTACCCTCTCCTGCGGCCCCCTTCCGACGGCCCGTTCCATGGCCCGGCCCCACCCTCCTCGGCCCCTGTGGTGCTTCCTCCCGGACACGGGGATAGTGTCCATGGTTGAATTCTGGGGGGGCTTGTGTAGTGACCACTATTTAACACTGGGACATAATTCACGCATGGAACTACGGGTTGGGGGTATTGTTTCCGCACGGACATATGTGTTGTTAACTGTATATATTGTGTGCCCTCCTGGCTTCTTCCTCTTGTCGACCCGGGCTGCGACCCGACAACATGTCCGTTGCAGCTCCGCATTAAAGTCCCCTTTTGCACCTTCCTTGCACCGCCTCCGACTCCCATATCTCCCGGCACTACAACAGTTTATTTTCAATCAAGATTTAAAAAAACGTAACCTCTACAGCTGATATTGGAGACTCATTAAAAGCTATCAATTTAAACAAAAAAATGTATCCACTCAGCAGCAACACAATGGATTAAAGGTGGGTTCACTACTTATATCTAATGTTACCAGCAGATGGTAGTATTTGTCTTTCCCATTCATTGTGGAACCAGTAAATATCCTATACTGCCACTTTCAGATCAGGCTTGAAGCAGGCAACTCCACATGAGAGATTGATGCTCACTCACATGTGACATTTAAAAGAGAAAGAGCAGGCCTGATGTAGGAATCACTTGGGTTCCTCTGATGCATATGAGTAGTAGATACTGCCCATACACTAACTGACAACAATGAAAAAGTAATGTTTTTGAGAAATGTGTGATTTCTTTACCATTTAATTGCTCTTTTTGATGACATACTATAAACAAGTAGATGGAACATTAGCAGTTGTCCACTTTTTGTATTATATTGGATAATTACACTGCCCGTCCAAAAAGCAAAATCTGTAAGAGGCTTCCATTGGATAATTACTGCAGTGTTTAATGTGTTTCAGCTGGCAAGAAGTTATTTTACCCTAGCTGATGCGGTGAGTAGCTTCTAATTTCTTTAAACAATCATGTCGGAAGACATATCCTGTGGTCGAGGAAAGGATGTTAATCAGTTTCAGAAGGTTCAAATTATAGGCCTGCATCAAGTAGAGAAAACAACTAAGGAGATTTCTGAAACTACAAAAAGTTTAAGAACCGTTCAACGCATTATTAAAACCAAATCAAATGATTTACCCTGTTCCAGAGTGATGGGCGCATCAGGGTAAGAATAGAGGCGGATGAAGTGATGCACCCAACATGCTTGTTGCCTACCGTACAAGCCTGTGGGGGCAGTGTTATGATCTGGGGTTTCTGCAGTTGGTCAGGTCTACGTTCAGCAACATTATGTTCCCAAAGCATGAGGTCAGCTGACTACCTGAATATACTGAATGACCAGGTCTTTCCATCAATGGAGTTGTTCTTCCTTGATGGCACGGACATATTCCAAGATGACAATGCCAGGATTCATTTGGCTCACATTGTGAATGACTGGTTTAGGGAGACATCTTTTTCACACATGGATTGGCCACCAGAGTCCAGACCTCAGCCCCATTGAGAATCTTTAGAATGTGCTGGAGAAGACTTTGCGCAGCAGTGCAACTCTCCCATAATCAATACAAGATCTTGGCGTGAAATGAATGCAACTCTGCATAGAAATGCATGTTGTGACATTGCAGCAGCTTATCGAAACAATGCCATAGCAACTGCGTGCCTTCCTAAGCTAAAGGCGGTCCAAATAAATATTAGTGTGCAACTTTTATTTTGGACTGCAGTGTATTATTAACTACTTTATCACATTCTTGGACTTCAACTGTCCTGTAGCAACCAAACAATAGAAAAGCCCAACCAAAAATAATGGGAATATGTCGTAATTAACAGCAAGTCTGCCACTTTTGGAGCCTCAGGGCCATCTGTTGACTGTCTACTGTGTTACAAACAACAGCTGAACTAACACAACACAGTAAATTAGATTCAAAACAAAAGGTTTTAACATGTTATTAAGATATAACTGAGATATCACAGACATAATTGGATTTTCATTTTTATTGTATGTATAAAGAAGTTCAAACTTTATATTCTTAATACTAAAAACTAAAAGTAACACATTCTTTTGGTAAGAAGAACATCAGACCTCATCTCAAAAGTGTCACTTACGATGCTATTAATATTCCACAGGAATTAACAAGAGGAAGTTCATAAAGAACTACATAGTGCACACATACTTTAACAAATACCATACATATGTTTAGTGATTTCATCTTTTTTTTTAAAGACTATAACTCATATTTTCACAAGAAAAGAACAAAGCATCCACCAGAAAGAAGCAGAGAGCTCTGGGAATTATACCAATAGCTGACAGTTAATGCTAAATGATACACAGTACATCTCTTCCAACCACTGTCCTGCAGTGCAGTTGACTCACATCAGCCCATTTCAGCATCAAGGTTGAGCTCATTCCATTAATCCTCAGACTTGTAAATAAGTGCAGTTCATCCCTGACCTATGTCGCCTTGAGCTTTCGGATATATAAAACAGCAGAGCAATATGTATAAAAAGGTTAAATTATCAATTGCCTTTGACTAAAGTTCAGCCACATAATTGGTAGGCTGTGGTCCGGGGCTAGCCATATTCCGCAGTAGGGGGCCCGGTCACCAGTTTACTGTAACCCGACAAGGCTCCTAGGTCAATGTACAAGGAGCCCTTCCTCCTCGTGTGGCCAGAGTCCTCGGAGTAAAGAGAAGAATCTGCAGAAAAATGAAAAGAGTACATGTTTCAATATGGCAAGTACCTTAGTACTGGGACCAAATGAACCTCAACATGTAGGTGCTTACCCTGTGTGGTGTCATGGTGCTGGCACTGCTGGCGTAGCATGGTGTGGTTGGCCTCCTCCATGGCTGAGTCAAGGCTCCAGCAGCGAGGCTGATCCTCTCTGGGGGGGGTTGATGGCCTCGTCTTTCAGAAGCTCTGACGCAGAGCTGCGCAGAGCAGGGTTCCTTTCCAGGGCTCGCTCAAGAAAGGATCGCATGGCCAGGCTGCAGTCCTCTGCTATGTCCTCCATAGGTGGGGCTTGCTTGTGGATCTGTTCAAAGAGATATGCAAAAACAGCATTAGAACACTGCAGCACGTGAGAACATTATAGTTACATAGACAAGTCAATGCTTCCAAAAAAACCAAGGGCCACATAATTCCTCCAGCAGCTGCCACCCATTTTCTTGACATTGTGAGTAGTAACTTGTAAAACACATTTAGTTGTAGTAAAAAGGAACAACGATAAGAAGGACATCTCAGACTGTAGCAGCAACTGTACCACGTAACATTACTTCTCCATGACAGTTGTTTCATAAGGGAAGTGAGAAAATCAAAAGAGCTGATAATCATTTCAAAAACAGAAACGGGACTTCTTTAAAGCAAAGAACCCATGTAATGGAAAACCTTTAAAAGAAACAGAAGTAGTGACTAACTAAATGGGCGAAAAGTCACACACTGCAACTAGTCACATTAAGCCTTTCTTATCTTGTTAAAATCTAGGCTGTGGAAGGTCTGAACAAGGTCACGGAAAAGAGCGTCACTTTTTCAAATGTTGCAAGATTCAAGATAGACGGTAAAGCATGTAAGTGTGATGCGGTTTAATAGCTATTTTACTGGCTTTGAGTAGGTGTGAGGCTTATTGCTAAAACCCAAACTCTGACGGATCCAAGCTGAGCTGCACAACTTGATTTGTTGTCATAAAAAAACAGCAAAAAATAACTTTGTAGTTCTGTGATATACACTTTTACCTCAAATTACTGTCATAGTTGTAATAGTGCATGCACTATAACTGGCTGCACTAGGGCTGGGCAATAGTAGCATATTAACTGAAATTAGCATGCTAACCAGCTAGTTCAATCAGTCTAAACTACTGAACGTTTTTGCAAACGATGTGTATGTCATAATACATTTAACTATTGTTTTATCACAGAGGCATAGGCTTTACCAAGCTTTCTAAACATCTAGCTGTTGTTTACTATTAAACAAAAAGATCAACCATTCAAATTGGTGGCGCTAGAGATCACTTAAGTCAAATAGCTTTAACCTCTGAAAACAATAAATGTTTGTGATGTTTTGGCCATCATCCAATAGCAACACCCTGATGCAAGTGTGGCTTTTAAAAAATGTGCAGTACTTACAATGTAGAGGTAGGATGGGTAGGCGGTGCGAGGGTATCTCAAGACCCATGGAGGGCTGCCAGTCTGCATGTGAATGATGGTGGTGCCCAAGCTGTAGATGTCTGTCTTGGTGTTATGTCCTCGACACAGAACCACTTCTGGACTCATATACATCTAAAAAAGAAAAGAAAGATGACATAACATTTATTAGATTGAATACCACTGCAGAGGATAATAGTGAGAAAAGGTATGATGGTATTTTCTCTTTTATTGGTTTCCAATTCAAATTTAAAAAATCAATCACGTTTTATTTATGGCCTAATACCACAAATGACACATAGGCTTAAGGGGGCTTTACAATCTGTACAGCATAGGGAACCCTCTGTAGGGACTATGTATCATTGCTAAACAAAACAGGAAACTACCTCTTGCAGTCAAATGTTTTTGTCTTTAAAAAACAAACGATAACCTTTAGGCCCACGCTGTGTGTGACCAGCTAATGGCAGTGCAGAAGCGTGTTGGCCTTTGGAGAGTGAAAAGTAAACACACTATCAGAGTTCATCTCTGGAAATTCCAGCCTGCTTTCCCATGTTAAAGTAAGCCTGAGCAGCCCAGTGTGTTTGGTAGCTCTGTCTCTTATTATTACTGCTGGGTGTCTGCCCTGGGACTTTCCACAAGCCAAGCCTTGAGAGGCCTAGGGTGCATGTGCAAAGACCCATATAGACAATGGTCAAAACATGGGAAAACCAAGAAAATACATGACGTGAGAAAAAGCATGTGAGCAATCTCTTGGATTAATCTTAAAATGTCCAAAGTGCTGATTACATCTGTAATGAGAACCCTCGGCATGAGCAGACTATTATTAACATCAGTGAGGTCGATGAGTGCGCTGACTGCTCTGCAACAACTTGCCTATCATTTGCTTTCAATCATTTTGAAAAAGACAGACACAAGTATGAAGACTGAGAGTCAAAAAGAGCGCTGCCTTTTCCAGTAAAAACCCACACTAAGGGTTAGATAGAAATACAAGTAATGATTGGACCAAGCATTTACAAAGAACAAAATACATTATGGCTTTAAGTAATTAGTATGGGCTTACAGTTGCAGCCTTTAGGACTTAAGTTCTTACCTCAGTTCCTCTCAGGTCTCTGGGAATGTATATATCCTCTGTCATTTGCACCGTCAAGCCAAAGTCCACCAACACTGCCTTGTCTGACATCAGGACTATGTTACTGGCTGAACAAAACAGACAAAATAATAGAAATGAGACACACCATTTTCATTGTTTATGCTTTGCTGTGCAGGTTAGCATATGAGATAATAATTATGCACTTACAGGGAATTTAACTGGGAAAAGGCCAGTGAAGTCTAGCATGGAACGTGCGTTTAACAAAGTCTTTGATGAAAAGTATCATCATTAGACATCTCTAAGGTATAATTACATATTTTAATCTCAGGCAGGAAGCACTAAAAACCGCAGCTAGGCAGAGGGCCAGTCTGGTCGTTGTCATGTGTCACTTGCCTCTCTGGACCCTACATTTAACACTGAGCAAGCATGAGAAGCAGGCTGGAATTTCCCAACTGTCTTTAGGCCATGAGGTTGACAGCCAGCTCTGGAGAATGCTTTGATCCTTGCAGCGCCATGTAATTCAACTAACGTGAAACGACCTCACATCCTACCTCTGCTGAGCCCCACCCACTGATATTAGAATGTTTTTTGTAATCTAGATCATTAGCTACCAGACAGTGTGACATGGCTACACTTCCTCAAAATGTGTCAGTCAAATTCTATGAGTTGGAAACTCATAATACTATGTCTATTATAGTGTGGAAGAATGTCTGTGTCGGATATGTGTGGTTTTGCACTTCTGTTCCTCTAGTATTATTCACAAGAAATGTATCCGTCTGTGGCTTGACTTCGACGTAGGGTGCGTAAAAACTGACATTACATTATTTCCTGAATGATGTGCACAAGCTTACTGCAACTCAATAACACCCGACAAGTGAAAAACACGTTTTTTGCTCTTACGTTTGATATCGTGGTGGATGACGTTGTGTGAGTGCAGGTACTCCAGGCCCCGCAGGACTTGCTTGGTCACCCAGATGATCTCAAACTCCCTCATGGGCCCACAGCTGTCAAGTTTTTCCAGGACCGAGCCCCCCTCTCCGGCCTCCATGAACAGGTGGACACTTTGGTCCCAGAGCACGGCGCCGTAGAGCTCAGCAATGTTCTCGTGGCGAAACCTGGCCTGGAACTCCACATCGGCTGCTTTGAAGTGCTCCATAGGGATCTGTGAAGATAATAATGTAAATATGTAATGCATCATAACAGGTCTTTTAACATGCAGGAAATCTATTGTAACTCAGACACCAAACATAATATCTGCTGCCAGTAAACTGTCACTGTGTGTTTAACAAGGTGTACAATACACTGTGTCCATTCTCATGATAACACCAGACTGTATGACACAACTCCTTTCTCATATGTCAATATTTTCCATGTAAACACGCTGTTCACCCCCTCAGGTTAATAATGCAGGGGCAGAAAGATAATAAAAGAGTGGAATGTGTTTTGAAAGCTCTGCTGGGAAATTAGGAGTTACATCACAACATGCTGATGTATCTCTTTCATTATGAATTTGACAAAAACATCCTGAGAAGCAGTGGAATCTGTTCAATTTCCATTCTTGCATTAATCTTCGTCCATTTTGTAAGTTTAGTTTGTTACAAAAAGAATGGTTCTTCTTTTACTAGCTGTGTTTCTCTTTTACTTCAAGGGAAAACAAGCAGATGTCATACTGACATTAACATTCTTTGTACAAACACAGGAGTAGATGCTTGGTAAGCACAGATGACTTGGCAAAAGAAATATTTGGCAACTATTGTAAGACTTTCGAGAAGTCAGTGCAGGCTGAATTCCAGCTGTTGCACAGCAGGCCTCACCAGTTTGCAAGCCATTCTCTTCCTGGTGTTGGTGTCCTGAGCCAAGTGGACTTTCCCAAATGATCCCTTAGGCACAAGGCTAGTGCCATGATTCTTGTAGGTCAGCTTCCATGGAAAGAGGAGCACGTCAATGTTGATCTGGTAGCGGCCTTTTTTAACAGCCATGTCCTTCTGCAAGGTCAGTTAAGGAACAGTTATAGAATGTCCATGCACACAAATGCTCATTGTTGTTATCAAAGAAGCACAGTCAAAAGACAAAATAAGTCTTCTTACCTTGTTCAGTAGGACTCCAATCTCCTCAGGTAGATGCTGCATGGCTGCTGTCTGCATGTTGGACAGCAGGTTGACAAAAGACAAGAGGTCTGTCACTGTCCCGTACCGAACACCACCAACCTCATCATCATAGTCTTTTTGCTGACTCCCCGAGACCCCTGTCTCCTCATTTTCGTCCATCTCCTCCTGGGAGAGACTTTCCTCTTCCAACGACAAGCCTCCTTCCTCCCCGTCTTCTTCAAGCTGATAAAGAGTCTCTGCAGCGTTGATGATGTCTTCTAAATTCATGTGAGCCAACAACAATTCTAATCCATTGTCATATTTATAATCCATCTTGATGCTTGACTTGTGCTGCTCACCCTGAAAATGAAACATCAGGAGGTCAGCTGGCAGGAGGAGCACAGTGGGGAGGGGCTAACCAGGCTGTGAAGGGAGTTTCACAGTAGGCTACAGATGGGAAGCCCCCCATAGCCAAACTGGCAACTTATTTTATATCTATATAACACAGACTGCTAAGAAAATGTTGTGTCAAACAGAAAAACATGAATAATTGTTGAGCTGTGAATAAGAACCCAACTCATTCTACATGCAAATAACACACATCTTATCTGCAAAATATTTGTTGAGTCATTCCATTTCTATAAAAGCTCAAAATTAAAGAAATGGCCCAAGCGACGAAGTTACTTATATGTGACGTAATGTAAAAATGTAGTCAGGATACCTGCCTAAAGAAAAGTATAGTATTTATGTTGTATATTACAGCCAAGCTGTAAAGTTAGCTGCTATTTGGTAACCAAACAACTTGTTATTAATAACGCCAGAGATATGGAAAACTTACCGTAATAATCTTTGAAACGGAAGCTTTAAGTGCCGCTCCTCTCTTCATCGTCTCGAGCCTCTGACTGACTGGAAGGGGACGGACGGTGTTAAGAAGGAAGTAAACAGAGGAACTGCAGTCGACCAGTGCGTAGGAGGAGGTATTCGCTGAATGTCATTTGCCAGAGCATTACTCTCTGTAGGTTTCGTTTTCCCTTTCTTTTGTTTTCTCATACGAAAAACAAATTTCATGTGGCTTGAATGCTGAAACAGGGCTTCACCTTCTATAGAAATGTTGGGTGTTTTCCTGTGGGAAAAAATGTTTTGTTGCTTTATGTAAAACGTTGAATACATCCTAACAGCAATATAACACTCGAACGATTAAATGCATTAGTCATAACTTCATTAGAACAAATTAAATGTATTACTAGAACATGATATAGGTTACTACAGTGGAATTATGACATAACAAAAATACATGTATTACTCAGACATATTTTAAACGTCACAATGTGTGCGATTTTGGTACCTCTCTGTTGCCGTAGATAAAACCATGCGCATGCGCATTTCCCCTTCTTTTGGATCAGCAATGGCGTCCCCCTTCACGGTGTGCAGGTTACATACGATAGGAAGAGGCAGCCTGGTGAAGTGCCTACAGAAGGTCGATACATTTCTTCACAGGAATATTGGAACAAACGTTGTTGCTGTGCAAGGTGAAACCCGTGAAACACGAGTTATTAACACAAGCTGTCAAACAAACCAAGTTAGCCTACGTGAAAGCCCTGTCTCTCGTGTAGTGACTCCTATTCAAACTTCATTTAGAAATGTGTATTTTTTAAGTTGCCTTTGCTATGGTCTCAAACTCGTAATTGTTTTTAATTGAAATGAACAACTGAGGGAATTATTAGGGTCTCGGCTAAATTCGGGATGTCGTTTGTCCACCAAAGTGTCTTAGTGAAGTAAAGTCACCTCTCTGTCAGGTGATTCTAGCTTTCATTTCATATACGATCATATTATAGATGCTGCTTTGTGGATGATTTATATGCCGAATTGAAGAGTTGTTTTCAATATGTAACAAGACGTACTATGTGATTTGTGGCTCCCTTAAATATTCAAGTACCACATGCTGTACAATTGTCATTTTTTTTAAATTAAGTTTGGCGCTGCGATCTGTTGCCATTGAAGTCCACACTTGTTAGACAAAAAAGTATTTTAGTAAGTATTTACCAGATAATGCTGCAAAGTCCTTCTGACAACAATGACAATAATTAAGACAACTGAAAATGATTGTTGTGGCTTCATTGTTGAATATTCTGTTTCTCTATTTTTAAGAAGAAAAGAATGGATTCAAATCTTTGTATGCTGTCCAGGCAGAGAGACAAGAACAGGCAGAGAGATCTGTTCTCATCAGCTGCCACTCAAGAACCAATGAGAAAAAGTTCCTCAAGTATATAGCAAATTACGGAGATATCCAGAAATACTTCTTTTATGAAAGCTATGTAAGTGAATCACTAATCTCCTCTTATAAATTAGCATTGTTTTCCAGCATACATGACCAATTTACTGTTGGTTTTCATTTGAAACATGACATTGTTTGTATTGGTGTTCTTCTATAGGGAATGTATGCCGTGGTAGAATTTGCCAACCAGGAAAGTGTTGCCTCATTGTTAGAAGGGACGGCCATCCCTAGCATCAGCCATGAATCCCTGGTGCCTTTTAAATCAAGACTGTTGTCAATGAGGAACCTCGACTCAGTGGATTTACCAAACCAGCCATCCGGAAAAAAGCGCCAAGCACAAACAAGCATTCCCATCAACGAGCTCATACAGAGACTGTCCAAAGAAGAAAGTGTAAGTGGTTCGGTTATCACTCCCAGATTTACAGTTTGGAATAATCCAGTGATTCAACTTTAAAGACATATACATTTGTGAATCCATTTGAATGGAAGTCATGTATATGCATTAAGGATTATTCTAACCATACGTTGTGATTTTATTTCCTCTCAGATAGACCAACAGATAACCTCCCTGACAGAAGCTTATCAGCTAACAGAGGAGAACTGCCGACTGCGCTTCCTTGTCTGCTCTCTGCTCAAGGACATTGCAGCTGCTTTTTTCCCAGAATGCACCATCATGCCATTTGGCTCATCAGTGAATGGCTTTGGAAAGCTGGGCTGTGACCTGGACATGTTTCTGGACCTGGATGGCATCAGTGGGAAAAATGCAACAATGGTAATAATGGGAGTTTGGGTGTCGGCCTTTAGAAAGACGCCTATAGAGTGCATGAAGTCCAAAGCCACCAGCTGACAATATTACATTTATTTTGCCCGACATACACATTTTAGTTTACAAAAATTGTAACTTGTTAAAACCTGGTTATACAATCTTGAATAACAACAAAGAAATATGTAAGCGCACAACACATGTAAGTATTTTAGTACCTACTAATACTGATATAGTGCATATTGAGCCAGAGAAGTCAAAGCACCTCTTTCTACTTCAAACAGATAGGCCCTTATAAAAAAGTTAAACTGCTACCACAATCATTTGCCAGTTTTGAGAGAGCTGAGTTCTGCGGAGTGAAACTGAAGACAGTTGTGAATGACAAAGACCAAAAAGAAAACCAACCAGCAAACTCAGCATGTCTGCATAAAGCTTTTCTTGGAAAATTAAACTATGACACTAAATGAACGTGTTCCTAGTAAAGGATATATAAAAGTTCAGTTAATGATGCTTGGAATTCCTAAATGATATTACCTTAGTAGAGCTATATGTATGAAAAGTATCATAATCATTTGGAATGATGTGGTATTTTATGAGGAACTTGCTTGAACAAATCTGCGTTGTTTAACTTTTAGGTCATTGATTATTTTCCACCTTGTTATCAAGTTGAATTACATTAAAAAGGAGCATTAAAGAAAGAATAGATGCAACAATGGTTAAACACCCGCGTTATGCATTTGTAACCAGTATGTAAAGACAAAAAAAAACTAAAACAAATGTATCCATCTACACTCATAACTGTAGGCTGGTGTATTAAAAGGAAAATAATGTCATTATTATTGTTGACTTCTTGTAGGTTATTGCTCACTTAGAAATGTCAATGTAGAACTACATCAAAGTATGTTACAAATAATTTCATACATTTTGGTATGCTACATGAAGTCTAAATAAGGTTTTAAAAGCACGTTGTTGTGTTTGTGCTTGCTATGTATACTACAGTAATTTAAAGACATTTTGAAACAAATAAGATGCTATAAAGTAAAAATAGTGACCTGTCTAAGAAATTGATGGTGATTTAATAATGATCATTAAACATATGTAAACTCTCTGTGTGCAGCCAAAATCCGGTCTGTTCCTGGAGTACCAGATGAAGAGGGCCAACTTGGAGCGGACCGTCACCCAGAACATCCTGTCCGTTATCGGGGAGTGTGTGGACCAGTTTGGACCCGGGTGTGTGGGGGTGCAGAAGATACTAAATGCACGCTGTCCCCTGGTCCGTTTCGCCCACCAGCCCTCTGGCTTTCAGTGTGACCTCACAGCCAACAACAGGTACTCACCCTGTGCGCCTTTACTAGGAGATAACCTGTTTTCCATACATAAACACTATGAAACAATTGTTCGTCATGGCTCTGGGGTTGCAGTGGTTCATTTATAATGATTCGGTTTCACACTACTATTGGTCATTTCTTGGAAGGTCAATCATACTTGCTCATAGGCCTCTTGCTTCACAGAAACTACCATTTCGTTGTCGTCCTGATATTGATTTGGCAATACTGGCCAAACAGAAACCTGACTCAGGCAGGAAGTGCTGTGAGGGTACAGTTGCACCCCTACCGGAGTGAAACTGAACATGATCTTAAAAGGGGGGCTTGTTTGTGTTTCACTTCCTCCCTGTGACCTTCCTACCAATGATAACGCAAACACCTACACACCTGCTAACGTACAGAGAAACCGCTCTGCAGTTTCTAAGGAAATGGAGGGGAACCATCAGAGCTGGTGGGTGGATGTGAGGGGGACTTTTCTTATATTGTGCTGGCAGATCTTTCAAGTGCAGCTCTTTCCTGCCTGAGGTTTCTGTGCACGCATGTGAAGGGAAACCAACAGCAGTGTGACTGACGCAGCCACTATGACAATCTGAAGGCTGCTCCCTAGTGGTGCTTTTCATATGATTTAATTTTCACTGACCCTTGACATTAAACAGTATTTGATCTCATGAACTTGGGAGGTAAAGATGTTTTGGAATACAAATATATGCGGACAAATACTGGTACCTAATGTCATGAAGATAAGGATTGGACTGGCATTAAGAGGTTCATACTGATGCTTTCCCTAGAAATCTACTGAAAGAAAAAATTGTGCAACGTAAAAATATTGGTTAAGAGCATTAAAATGATGATCTTTTCACAAAAATAGTACATATTAAACACACATATTATCATAAGGATTGACACCCTGAAACACATAATTATCTGTAGGTAACCCATTGACAAATCCACTGGTTTAATAGCAATACAACCATATACAGTATATTACAAAATTCTGCAGGATATTGTTTATTTCCGCAATTTATTACCTGTTTTAATATACTTAATTTCTTGGTTATTGATGGCAGCATGCCCTATTTCGATCAACAACACGCTGAACTTCAATCCAAATACAACAATGTACAATGTATGAAGTGCACTTGTATTGGAAGTCTCAACACTGATATCAAAAGAGCCCCATCAAAACATGCAGTAGTAGTAACTTTGTGTGTTCTCCACAGGGTGGCGATGAAGAGCACAGAGCTGCTCTATCTGTACGGAGAGCTGGACCCACGGGTGCGTCACCTGGTGTTCACCGTGCGCTGTTGGGCTCGAGCTCACAGCATCACCAGCAGCATCCCCGGGGCCTGGATCTCCAACTTCTCCCTCACCGTCATGGTGCTGTTCTTCCTGCAGAGGAGGAGCCCCCCTATCATCCCAACCCTGGACCACCTCAGGGACCTTGCAGGTACCACCAAGCATTTCTTCTCACTTAGTAAACATCATGTCAGTTTAAAGCAGAGGGTTCCTTTGTTTGTTATCAATGTTTTGTTGCCCATTCTATCCACAATTTATGAAAAAATTACCTGAAAACCTGACAAAGAATCTTAAGTGAAATCTCTTCTTCTCAACTAAGTCCACACCTTAATGTTGTGTTGTTGTTTTCATACATTTAACTTATTTTATTTTTTTCTTCGAAGAATAACTTAACCACTAAGTATACTCAAGTAAGGTGAGCTTTCATCATACAGTGCAGCTGCGGTCTAAAGGTATTTTGACTTGCGAGCCCTAAAAATGAAGCCACTTAGGATTTTCTCACTTTTGTGTTTACCAGTGACGTTCTTCCCTCTTTTTCAAGATAAAGTAATCTAATAATTCATAGAAAACAAAACATTAAGTAAATTATAAAGGTATAAGATGATGTAGCATAAATGATTCTTTCTTATCCTGTGAACAGGTCAGTAACCTTACCCCACTGATCTGTAGAGTACCTTAGCTCTGACGTAAGATTATACGAGATAAGATATAGACCTTAATTGACCCCCGTAGTGAAATGCAGGTGTTATAGCAGCAACAGAATACGAGAGAAACACAGGAGATAAGAGTTCAAACAAGAATTAGGAGAATACAAAATAATGGTAAACATGTACAGTATGTTACAGTATCAATAAGAATAATATAGGGTAAAACATTGAATTGCCAAACTTAATTATATATACTGATATCAGTGAAATGTCTTATGTTCATACAGTGCAATTTGTTTTTAAATAAGTGTCTGCTGTTTTATTTATTCCTACAATCTAATTCCTTTTGGCTCTGCAAGGCAAGTTTAGTTATATAGCACCTTTCAACACAAGGCAATTCAAAGTGCTTTACAAAAAACGAAAGACATTAAGAAAATGGCATTTAAAATCAGTCATTAAAAAGATAATAAAATAAACATTAAAAGAAAAAATACATGGATAAAAGTTACAGTGCCGTTTAAGATGTAAATAGTTCAATTAAAAGCAGCGGCAAAAAGAAAAGTCTTTAGTCTGGATTTAAAAGTAGTCAGAGTTTCTCTTTTTTGGGTTCAGTTGTGTGATGATGTTTCATTAGTTTTTTGTGTTTTTTATGTTTTTATTAGTGTCAGAAGGATAAAGGTAACCTCAAAGAAGGGTCAAGATAATATTTAAAGATCTGAAAATGGTGTCGCTTAATGTGAACGGGTTAAACAATCCAGTAAAAAGGGCGAAGGTTATAGCTAAACTAAAAAAGGAAAAAACACAGGTTAACTACCTACAAGAAACACATCTTACAGAGCAAGAGCATGAAAAACTTAAAAAGATGGGATTTAAAAATACATTTTACAGTTCATATAAAGGTGGTAGTAGGCGAGGAGTATCCATTCTACTATCAAATACAACAAAGTTTGAGCTTCTTAAGGAAATACGAGATAAAGAAGGGAGATATATACTTGTGAAGGGAAAAATAGAAGACAAATTGACCACATTAGTTAATGTGTACACCCTCCTGAAAGCAAAAAAGATTTTTACAGGAATCTATTTGAGCTTATAGCCCAGGAATCGGAAGGTATATTAATATGTCGGGGGGATTTTAACATTACAATGAATCACAACCTGGATTCAACTAGCTCTAGGAAAAGTAGTAAAACAAAATTGTCCAATATATACGTACTGCATTGGCAGAATTGGGAATAGTAGACATTTGGAGAGAACTACATCCACTCGAAAAGGATTACACTTTCTACTCAGCTCCCCATTTAGTCTATACAAGAATAGATTACTTTTTCATTAATGCAGGGGACCGATTCAGAGCAAAGGAATGCAGAATAGGAGTTGCAGATTTATCAGACCACAGCACTTTATACCTGACGTTGAACTTAAATAAGCAGACAAGACAGACAAATTGGCGACTTAATGTTGGTATCTTGAACGATCCAGAATTTGTTGAGGGGGTCAAAAAGCAAATTAACATATACAAAGAAGAGAATGATAATGGGGAGGTCGGCCCAACCATCGTCTGGGATGCTTTAAAAGCAGTCATGCGTGGGGAACTAATTTCAAGAACGGTATACCTGAAGAAAATGAGACTCAAATTATACCAAAATAAGATTGGAGAATTGAGAACTTTAGAGCAGCAACATAAAAACTCTAATGACCCAGAACTACTTAATCAAATTAAATAAATAAAGGAAACAATTAATGAGATATTAGAGAATGAGGTAGAAATGAAATTGAGATTTGTGAAACAAACGTATTATGAGGCCGGCCCCAGAGCATCAAAACTGTTAGCCAGATGAATAAGGAAAAAACAGCAGCAGAATGCAATCCACAAAATCAGGGACCCCAAGACTAACACATTAGAATCTGAACCAGACAAGATAGAAAAGATATTCGAAAACTACTACAAAAGACTATACTCACAGCCAGCTGCAGCAGGGGAGGAAACAATTAAAACATTTTTCGACTCTCTAGATCTGCCAGCAATAGGGAGGGTACAAAATAATATCATGAATTCGGATATCACAGGAAAAGAACTGGAGGAGGCAATTCATCTTTTAAAAAATAATAAGGCACCAGGAAGTGACGGGTACCCCTCCGAATGGTACAAAATGTGTAAAAAGGAACTTATTCCGTTGTTACAAGCATCATTCAACGAAACTATAAAGAAGGGGATAATCCCCCCCACGTGGAAAGAGGCCATAATCACTGTTATCCCTAAAGAGGGAAGGGACAAAGAATTCTGCGAAAATTATAGGCCAATATCAATACTGAATTGTGATTATAAGATCTTCACAAGAATAATCTCTAAGAGAATCGAGAATTTCATGACAGAACTGATAGACGAAGATCAATCAGGATTTATCAAGGGACGTCAAACACATGATAATATAAGAAGAACATTACATGTAATTCAAGAAGTAAAGGGAAAGGGGGAGAGTGCATTACTCCTAAGTCTGGACGCAGAAAAAGCATTTGACAGCGTTAGCTGGAAGTTTCTCTATCTCTGTCTAGAAGCATTTGGCTTCAGTAAAGAATCAATCAACTGCATTAAATCAATTTATCAAGATCCTATGGCAAGAATAAAAATAAATGGCAACCTTACAAATTGGTTTAAGCTAGAAAGATCTACCAGGCAGGGGTGCTGCCTGTCCCCTACTCTATTTGCAATCTTTATTGAGCCCATAGCTCAAGCAATTAGACAAGATGAAGGAATAGAGGGGGTAGTGATTAAAGGCACAGAACACAAAATAGGACTATATGCTGACGACATATTGATCCACCTGACGCAGCCAGATCGTAGCCTTCCAAAACTTATGAAACTACTTGATTCATACGGCCATCTCTCGGGCTATAAGCTCAATGTAGGAAAAACCCAGGTGATGGCTATAAATTATACCCCATCCCTTCCTATTCAACAAGCATACAGACTCAGGTGGAGCGCAAAGGCAATAAGATATTTAGGTGTGAATATAACAAGTGACCTAACAACACTAAATGAAGCGAACTATAAGACTTTAAATCAGGAAATCCAGAGAGATATGGAAAGATGGTCAGTTTTCACTCTAGACTTCAGCTCAAGAATATACTTCCAAGAATTTTGTATATGTTACAATCTTTACCTGTAGAAACATCACAATTCATAGAATGGGACAAAAAAATCTCAAGGTTCATTTGGGCGGGAAAGAAACCGAGGATAAAATACACAAACCTCCAAGCACCTAAAGATAAAGGAGGAATGGCTCTACCGAATCTTCAAGAATATTACTACGCAGCTCAACTCCGTTATTTAGTTAATTGGTGTGATACAACATATACTGCGAAATGGAAAGATATTGAATTAAATACAGTATCAGACTACCATATCCCAAGCATGATTGCGAACAGAACTATGTTCAAAAGGAAGGAGGAATTGCTAGACCCTATCACTAAATTCACTCTTGAAACCTGGTTTACAGTGGTTAGAAAATACAACTTGGAAAGAGAGATCAAAATTCTTAGTTGGTTGACTTATGACTCGGAGTTTAAGCCTGGAATTTTCGATAACACATATAGACATTGGTCAGACAAGGGCATTACAGCAATCAGCACTATAATTGAGAGCCTGATGGGGCTACAGAGCTGCTAGAAAGACAGTGGAACCCGGTGCATTCCTCCGTCTGAATGTGGTGTACTTTTGCTAAATGTTTAGACAAATTGCTCGTGTTACCGCCCTTACATGCTAAACTCTTATTGCACTTTTAGCAACCAGCATTCTCCACATCGAGACGGGTAAAGTTGAACCACACCTCAGAGCGCGTTAACTCCGCCATCTCCTCCGTGTCTGTGTGTTGCTACATGTAGCAGCTGCGTGTGTGTAAACTGCCCCGCCCCCTCGCACACAGACCGGGGAGAAAGATCTCGTCTGATCGAAAATACATCATAGACGCATTTGTTTGTCTTTTTGCATATTAGAAACGAGTTGGCAACACCAAGACTGCGATATAATGTTTTTGTAGCAATAATACATGACATATTTTTTAAATGTCTCCAGTATACCGATAAAAAGACCAATAACGTTGGAGCTTAACGGCGCGTAAAACACATGTGATGACGTCACCAACTAATCGACGACTGAATTAGTTGGCAACTCATTTGGTAATCGATTTTAATTGATTAAGTCGATTAGTTGTTGCACCCCTAGCCTAAACCATTCAAAGCTTTATAAACCAGCAGCAGTATTTTGAAATCTATTCTTTGACACACAGGAAGCCAGTGTAAAGACTTCAGAACAGGAGTGATGTGATCCACTGTCTTAGTGTTAGTGAGACCTCGAGCAGCGGCGTTCTGAATCAGCTGCAGCTTTATAATAGATGTAGGTGTAGGTGACTTAATGTCATATTTCAAATCACCATGCATACAACTGTAATAAATGTCTCCTGTGATCATTTAACCACCAGTCCACTGCAGTTCCTCCACCCCCCCCCCCCCCCCCTCCCTCTGTCACCTTGGCTGCCTTGATAATTGCCTTCCAAAAGCAATCTACCCCCCATCCCTCTCCTCCACCCCCTCCTCCTCTGCCCCGTTTAGCGCAGAGTCTATCACACAGAGTGCTTACAGTACAATAAAAAGCCCATCTCTCTGTGAAGGTCGATGACCCCGCCTCTGCCGGACACACACGCACGAGCATACAGGCAGCTATTTAAACAGTGGTGTAACACAGACTATACAGCACCACCTGCAGTCTTACTGTAGTGAAGAATACTGTTAACAAGGGCAGTGGTGGAGCCAAGCAAGGACACGATCCAGGCCCCCTTTTTTTTTCTCTTCTTTGACCATCTTTGACACGCATGTACACACACCTGCTCCCCCTACTGTGTCTTACTGTTACCTCTCCACGAACACACTTCCACCATCTGTCTATGTCTTGTTTATGGCCATCATATGCGTGTAAAGGCAGTCATTTAACTGGTGTCCCTGATCTCGTCCCACAAGGTCCCGAGGACAAGAGCGTGATTGAGGACAACGACTGCACGTTTGTCAGCGACTTCAGCAAGATCCAGCTCGAGAGCAACACAGAAACACTGGGTGAGCAGCAGAGCGTAGAAACCAGGCTGTAGGGCTACAGCTCAATTTGATTTATACCCTTGTTTCTGTTTGCTGCTTATTGACTTTTTTTCTTGCTTTTTTCTTAGAGCAACTGCTGTGTGAGTTCTTTGAGTTCTACGCCTCCTTTTGCTTCAGAACGCTGTCAATCAATATCAGAAAGGTATGTATGATTATTCACATTCATTAAGTCCGATGTAACAAACGTGACCCAATTATGATAATCAGCTTTACAGGGCTCTAAATTAAATGTATGTGCATTGTTAAGCACTTAGATTGATCAGGCGGACACAAACATTACTTCAAATGAAGGATAATGTTGCTCCAGCAAATCAAATTTAAAGGTGATAAAATATATCCTTGTTATGGTTCAGCTATTTAAGGTTTATGCCCACATTTTAACCACTATATTCAGACATGTATTGTTCGCCATACACAACAGTTACAAAGGTAACCCTGCTAGTTCAGAACTAGTAACAATTTTGTCATACTTGTGAACATGTGTGATTTGAATGCTGTCGGCTTCAAATAAAGTCAGCATCAGCACATATTTGGATAGATACATATGTTCAAAGAGAAACAAAACATGTTTTTGCCTTAATATGAATACTGTTTTAAACGTATCCCTCGAGCATAATCGCTTTTCACACAAAAATATTACATAAACCAGGAAACAACCAACTGTGATTGAGCTCATTTATGTTGTTGAGGAGATTCCCTCACAGTTTAGGAAGAATAAATGTTAAAAAAAAACACATCATACAGCAGCAATAATAATCAGACTGGTGTTCCTTCACCAAATGTAATGTATGTTATATTAATTTCCTTCCATCATGCACAGGTCACCTTTGTCTGAATGACAATAAGCGGCCACTTACAAACAACAACAAAAACCGTGTGTTGTCTGATAATGGCTCTAGTCTCTCTCTTGTGGACTTTGTAACTGGGCAGGAGCTGCTGTTATTGTCACCCAAGCTGTGATTTCATACCAAATATCCAAGATTTGTTTGATTTACTTCAAATACTGTCAAAGTTATTAAGTTTGTCCACCAGAGAGCAGAGTATTCTTTAAAATACCACATTAGAGGGATTGCGATCAAAGTGGTTTGTGTGTGTGATGTGTATGTGCTAAAGAAAAAGGACATAACTATATGTTGTTTTAAGTTTAACTGCCTTGAAAATCCAGTTCCAATCAAGCTCTACTTACTATAAGTTCCCGCCAACCCTAAGTCCATCTTGCAACTTGGATGACTTAAAATGTAACTTCAAAATCCAATGTTGCATCACTGAAAAACCAGAACATAAATAAAAATCTTTTCAAAAATAACACACCCTGCTCAGCCTCTTTTCCACATGAGCTCACAGCCACAGAGCTGAGCTCCAGCAGAGAAATCTGTTGGTAATACAGTCAGTGTATGGTGCATGGCATCTTCCCACACACACAGATGACAGCTGTCCTTGTCAAAAATGATTGATGCCAGCCCCACAGGGCCCGGCGCCCTTGAGCTGTGATCCCAATTAGGAGCTCCATCAGGCTGAGTGTAAACAAACGCATATTCAATATATTTAGAGCCACATTTCAGTCTGTTGTTGACTGTGTAATACTTTTTACAGGCACTGAAAGAGCATCCACAATGGAACTTTTTATAAGCAAAATGTGTAGGAATGATTAACATAAAAGGTACTATTTTACCAACTTTAAAACCTACCTCCTAGAACATTTAATAATATCCTATTTATCATCTATTACTTGTACCCCTAGAATTGTATTTGATAAAGTAGGTGTTAATGCTTGGGTGGCACATTTATATAAGATGCAGGGCTACGCTTCGGCTGAGAATTTAATGGATGCCTCTGGAAAAGAGACCCTGGAGCTTAATATATGAGACTAATATCAAGTTTGACACAGCATAAGAAACCTGCAGGTACACTGCAGCCGTGACCCGTACCTATAGGCTTTCACCAGTGGAGCAACAGCCATAAATCTCCTTTACTGTGCTACAATTCTCCAATTCGCTCCCATTCTCTGACTGATAGCTTTATGTCGCCATCGTCTACCCCCCCTCCACAGCTCCATCACTTTATCCTTCCAGCCCCTTTACTGTCACACTTTAAGCTGGGTATGGCATGCAAAGTACCATGGGAGGGTCTTGACTTTTCTCTGACCCACATATTGAGGGTTCATTTGATGGCCATGACTGCTAGATGGAGGACCAAATCATACATGTTTCCATTGTTAACACATGTGATGTGTCTAGCAGGTTTCCAAAGCAGTTAGCTCATTCCCATTCTTCACAACTCAAGTCGAAATTTTTCCAGAGCCAGGTCCATGCCTATCCCATGTGGTAACCTGCTGAGAGGCGTTCCAGTCAGCTATATGTTCCACAGATAAAGCAGCAAAGACCTATAAGCATGACCAATATATGGACCATAAAATACAGGACTGCTGCTACTGCTCAAGAGTGTGTATTCATCTGCCGGCCTTGTCCCATTCCTCCTCTCCAGGGCAAAGAGCAGAACAAGCCTGAGGTAGCCCCGCTGCACATCCAGAACCCGTTCGAAAACACTCTGAACGTCAGCAAAAACGTCAACGCCTCACAGGTAGACCGCTTTGTGGCTTTGTGTCAGGAGAGCTCATGGCTGATCCAGCAGAATGAAACCGCCCCGTCCAGAGGTGGTACTAAAGGAAAGGCTACTATCACACCTTGGGGAGTATCTACCCTCCTTCTGCCCTCCCAGGTTGCAGGGATCAAAAGTCGCAAGAGACGGAAATTCGAGCCGGCGAGCGAGAGGATCAAGAGCTTGCTGGAGTCCTTGAAGAATACCAACAATCAACAAAATTAAAGTTAAACTCTTTGAGGTTGCAGCTCCATCGTTTTACTATCACTTTAGCTAATGCATTGGTCAACTCCACCGTCTGGTGTACTTTTCTGGTGCCTCACTGAGAAGGCGAGGAGCAGCTTTAGCAGTTGATTTCATCTGCTGGACTGTGCTGGACAAATGTTCCAAACATTGACACTGGAGGGTGTCACTGAGGCTTGTATGTGCATATATTTGGGCCTGCAAAAAGGGAGTTATTACTATGTACTATACTGTGGACTTCCCTACTCTGTTGTAATTAAAGCAATTTATGTGTGAACTGATGCAAATCCCTCCAGATGCTCTTTGTAACAAAAACTACCCTAACATTTGAATATATCTCAAACGACAAAAATCATTATGGATATATTTTATATATGATCAAGATTTTATTGCAAGTTAACACTGGGTTTGTTTAATATAGCACTCAAAAACTGACAGAAGTCAGTTAAAAGAGTATTGCATGCATCAGAAATAAACCAGAATACACAACTTCTATTAATTAAAAAAGAGTTTATTGAAAATATGAAACGTAATGCCTTTCTTTATTATTCAAAATGTCTGAAAGATGGATATTTTTTTTTTAATGTTTCCAAGTCTTCCAGTAACTTGATGGAATAAATTAAACAAAGTGATTTATTTCACACCTGTGTATTTCTCTGACATGCTCATATTGAATTTGAACCCCTGATGTGTAATGTACTAGAGCATGAAGTGGACTTAGTGGCAAGTTGCAGTAGCTTACAAAACACTGCTGGCTAAGCACACTTGGCAAGCTTTTCACCTATAGCTACTTAGCTAAAACAGTCCTCATAAATCAATGATATACGAAATGAAGATAATAATACATACAACAGACAAGCAAAATCGTTTTAATTGGCGAGCTACTGGAAACAAGCCTCTATGCTAACTAGCTGGTAATAGATATTCTATCTCTTTGTTTCCATTAATTGCCAGTTGATTGAATTCTTAATTTAACCAAATAAGATTGAAGTAATGCAGTCCACTAATGCTATTAATAATTATGTTAGCTTCAGCTAGTTAAGTAGAGTTAAGTAGAGTTACTAGTTGAAGAGGCTGTCCTTAATTAGCTCAGCTTTGTTTCCATGTAAGCTAGCTAGTCATAAAGTCTGATGCTCTACTCTTATGCATCACTGATCATAAGCAACATCTGGAATTATTCTTGGGGAAATACTTTTACGTTTTATGTTATCTATATTTATAAGTGGTAAAGAAAACTAATTGTTCAAATTGGAGATTAAAATAAAAGTATGTAAATCTGTTTTCACACTGCATTTTAATGTAGTTAATGTATTTACCTTAGACTTCACAGTCTACATTTTTACTGCCTTTTGTACAGTATAAAAAAACACTAAAGGGCTTTCTTTTTTTTTTTTAACGTCTCATCTGGATTTTTATTTTATGAGCAGAAGATCTAAAACAGTGACATAATGGTGCTAGCGTGTGTTAAATATATACAGAAGTAGACAGCCCATCAACTTGGCCATCCAGTTCATTGGAACCAAAGTCAGCCAACTTTGTGGCAAAGTCTGTTAAATCGATTGACCTCTCTGAAAACCCTCTGATTGACATGTCGTATAAAATATGTGAAATAAGACATACCACTTTAACTCTTAATTCAGTTTCCAACTTAGCCGCTAATCACAATGCCCTAAATGTTGTTAGAAGACCAAAGAGGTCATTCTTATTTCCAAAGTTACATAAGCTGAATGGATGTATGTGTCTGTGAGTTAGAGGAAAGAGAAAAGACCTTGGGGTGCATGTGTTAAAAGTGCATCTGCAGGTTCACGTCCTATGAGTGTGCCTGAGTGTGTTTGTATGAGTGTTTAGGGCCCATGGGACAGTGTTTGAGGAGCAGGGAGTGTGCAGCCCACAGCTGGTTTTCCGCTCATTGCTTTGGGAGGTCAGGGGGGTGAGAGGACAGACTTTTAACTACCTACCCTCCTACCACCCGTCCTTCCTTTGACACAGATGGGAGAAAAGGACTGAGGCAGAAGACGGCCCATCACCCCCTCGCCTCGCACCCCCCTGGTTTTGAACTTCACTCACTGTCCCTGCCTCCTTTGTTCTAGCCTACATTTTTATTTTAAATTCTGTGGGCCTCCTGTCTTTCTATCATGATTATCTATTTTCTCTCAGAGTGGCAGCGTTCTTTGAGGTTTGCTGAGATTGTTTATTTCCGTGAGTGAGTGGATATGAAACGAATTAATCTAGGAATTAGTATTCGATAAAATTGGACTGCTGGGTGCTATTGGATTTTTCAAAGGAGCTAGAGTTCAGATTGCTGATCTTTTTATTTGTATGTGGTGATTTAAAATGTGCTGTAGGCTACTGTTTGATTTGTATTTATAGACTCCTTTGGTGGCACTCCCTCCATTTATTGAACAGTTTATGGGGTAATTACGAGGATAGATAGAAACTGTGGCCACTTGCCGAAAGGTTGCCACAGGTCAAGGTTAATGATATTTCTTTCTAGCTTGTCTTAACCATTGCAGTGGCAAGGTTGTATGTTACCAACTCCCGGCGATAGAGCTCTTAAGACAGCAACGGGACCAAGGTTGTGTTTAGCTAACCTGCCCAGCAGTGACCTTTCTTAGAGGTGTTTGCAGGCACACTGTGGGATCTGATTTATTAGTAAAACTGGTGAAAAGTGTAAGATGGATTGGCCCTCTCTCAGGAAGTCCAGAGGTTCAGCGGTGCGATGACCGGAGTTTATGTTGCTGCCTTTTTTCTTGGCTCCTAATGCGCCTTCAGAGCATGAAAGAATGTAAAAAGGTGGCCTGAGGGTTTGAAAAACATGGGAGGGATTTTAGGAAACTCGTTGAGGGAGGAAAAGAAAGGAAAAACACCAAGAAATGAAAAAGATCTTGGCACGATGAAATGCCCCCTAACATGTTCAAGTCCTGAGCAGCTTCTTTCACAGAGTGCTGTGAGCATTCAAGCAAAAGCCTCTGGAGAACAGGGTGTTTGATGTAAAGGCCTTATCTGTTCGAGCCTTATTCAGAAGTTCTTTTTTTATCAAGCTTTCCAATCAATACGCCACCCCTTCCACTTACCTCCACCGACTCCACAAAGACCTGGGAGCAGTATTGGGAACCTAATCTCCAAAACACTTCCCCTTGCAGTTCCACGAATTGTCCTTTCAACATTGTGAGAGGTCATTACGCTGGTTTCCTTGGTTGAGGGACAAGCGTCCTGGAGGA
Organism: Harpagifer antarcticus; assembly: GCA_902827135.1. Classification (NCBI taxonomy): domain Eukaryota; kingdom Metazoa; phylum Chordata; class Actinopteri; order Perciformes; family Harpagiferidae; genus Harpagifer; species Harpagifer antarcticus. The sequence continues at coordinate 72,380 of CADEHL010001304.1, read as the reverse complement.
CCAAGCTTCCCCGCATACTCCAGGTTTTCCAACACCACAGTTGGCTGTGAATAAGACGTGCTGAAAGGGAGCAGGGAGCGCTGGAATGCACTTGTCCATGCAGAGTCCCCTAAAGGTTATCACTGTGTGTATCTCTGGCTTCAGAGTAACTACTGCATAACTGCAGGGGTGTGTACTGGCTGTGAAATGTGCTTATTGAAAGCTACATTCAAGTGACCCCAATCCAAATGCGGCAGCCTGTCTCTCCATTTTCCATCTCCCTCTACAATGAAGTCATGAGGAAAACTATTGGCAACAGGTTGGATAATGTTTTACACTATGTGTTTTCGTTGTACGGGAAGGCCTGGGACTAACTGTACCCACCAACAGTACCATTGTTTCAGTGTAGGACTGCTTAATTGGAGCCTGGCACAGAGTTACTGGCAGCCAAGGTCTCCGAGTGTCAGCGACCGACCGTGGTGGTTTTACATTCTTTCTCTCACTGGACAGTAGAGAGGCTGCGTCCATTCAATACTGGCCAGAGCAGGCCCCAATTGAGACAGTGACTCTATGCTGTGATTGTTGATGAACTGTCACATGGATATGCCACACACAAGCACACATGGCTATTGTATCACTGCGATCAGGGCATGGATCATGGGATCATGGGCATGGTTTCTATAGATACATATCTATAGAAACGCACCCACTCATCCACAGTGCACCAAGCTCTCCTGGGTTCCTGTACTCCGTGACTAGAGAATGAATGTGTGATGCCACATATACCGTATACATGTGACACCAAGTCCCCAGAGTTTAAGCTGCTACATTACCACTACATATTTTGTTGAAGCTGCCTTGGTTCCATAAGAGGCTAAAACTAATATGATGTACAGTGTTCAGTTATTGTTGAGGGTTTAGTTCCTCTTTGTATTTAACATATTAGAGTAATGGTTTCAAGTACAGGTCCGTAATATCCTAATAATTTCCAAGATAATTTAGTAATTTGGTATATTACAGGGTGACAACTGTGTACTTTTCTTTTAGACATATTTCTGACTTTTGCATTAACAACTGACTGGCTAGAGACTGACTATAAGACTCCAGACATAAAGTCTATGTTTATGTTTTTCAAAGTTAAGATTAGATAGCTACGTTTCCTTACCGCAACCTTTTTTTTAAGACTTTTCCTCTGTTATTACAGGACATTTTCCATTGAAAAATTCTAGCAGCAGAGGTGATGAAGTTAAACCTATTATAATGAAAATAGAAGCATTTCACTGTGTACACTTCCATTAAATCATTCCAATTTATGCAAATATACCCTAGGGACTCATGTAATGAATGTATGTATAGGTATGCACAGAAGACTTTTCCTGTTTGATTACATAATAAGTTCCAAATAACATAGTTACTTGGGAAATATTCAGAGAATTGTCTGAATTAGTGGCTAGACTACTCTTGTATTTGAACTCCAACGACTTATCAGAATTATGTTTTAATTGCTAAAGTCACTAAGTTCACACTGAATGTTGACAATTTTTTTTATTTGAACTGCCTTCATTGCAAAATATTTGGAAGCAAAGATGTGAAAACGAATTGATATTGGATCTTTAAATGTCCAGTTGATGTAAGCCTCAGTTTGCCTAGCCCACTGTAGGATATGAACCCTGAACTGGGCATCATGCCAGTGTCCAGAATGTTTGGCCGTGTGTGTGGGCCCCTAAAGGACACTATAGAAAAGGCTATTGCAAGGACAGTAAGGCTGGAATTTGGGCTGAGGGTACAGCGTTGGGGCTGTAGAGATAATTGTGTTGGCCCTGTGCTGGTGGGTTGATCACTAACATCCCCCCTCCCTCCCCACCTTCATGAGCCAGATTTCTCCTCCCTTTTCCATACAAGCTTAATCTACAGTCTGCACCACAGCCAGTGAGGCCTTATCAGCTTTGTCAGAGCCTGCTTGTCAGCTCCAGCCTTGGCTCCTCGCACTGGACAGACCTGCCTGGGTAGATACGAACTAATGTGGACACACATATGCACAGCCACAAGGCTAGTTCAAGTTCACACTCGGGTCTGAAAGGACTGCAGCAGTCTTTTAGATTCTGTAAATAACAGTGTCAGTGAGTGATTGCTGAATAGGTTCCAAATATTGTTGGCTTGGGACTATTTATAGCCAAGAAATGCCAATCCAGGGACCGATTTCATATGTCTTTGAGAAATAGTCAGATCCATCAAGGAGAGATGTTCCAACTTCCATTCCTACTAGTGGAGCAAAGTACTAAACAACTCTGTGGTTATGTTTCTGTGGGCATCAATAAATGTGGAACATAATTCTTTGGCACATTTTTGTATGACTCTGCAATAAAATGATGGTGGACTACTTCATATCTGTTAAAGCGGGACTATTCGGTGCCACAGTTCCAATGATCAAACCTAATGGTTGCTTTTAACTACTTGTTTGAATTGTGGTGCAAGTTAACTCACACTGACCTGTGTAGCAGCACAAAAATAATGCATGTGCATATGTTAAAATGGCTGGCATACCCTTTGAACATTTTTCAGACCAGACTGTTTGGGTTTCCTTGGCTCCGTTCAGACAAAATGGCATTCATTCCAGCCAATCATAAAGATACGATTCAGAGACTCTGTTTTTATAATCAGAAACTATGGTCTCCTCATTTTCTCTATTATTTTTCCAATCAAAGCCGCAGTATTTCATTCCCCCTCAGTGTGAAAGATTGTTTTCCTTCAGCAGTGTTGCTCGTGCAATAATGACTGCGACCTCCACGCATTTCACTTGTATGGAAAACATTTTTCTCCCTCTACTCCTCCATGCACAATTAATTTCAGATGTCACTTGTAGGTGGCTGGTGAATTCCTGAAATACTGGAGTGCTTTTTTTCCCCCGCCCAACTGTATTCCAGTAAGTACAAATTGGAGATCTGTGTTTAAGAAAGAGCGACGGAAATTAAAGGAGACAGACTGAAAACAAGCCTTGTGCTGCCGGAGCCCGACAGAAAGTGAGTTATTCAAACATACTGGACTGCTTTTATGAACTAGAAGAGGAAGGATCGCCATCCAAATGCAACACTCAACTTGATTAATGTGCACAAATGACTCAGTGACACTCTGGGAGATGTCAGATGATCATGCCACAGAGGCAGAGAGCAGTAACTGCTTACATTTTTTGGTGAAAGTTATTCTTTTTTTGTACTTATTCTTTCACAACACAACGTCCTTGTTATACTGCTGTTCAATACACTTGGGAATGTGATAGGAAAACAGCATCCACAAACGAAACATAAGTGACCTCACCAAATCGTTATTTCCACAACATTTAAAATATGGCAGATATATAAATACAGCTGGCATTAAATGATACACATTGACAATTTCCTTGTATATGTAATGTCATTAAGAAAAAGTTATTTTAAACCTTAAAGCTACGGTTGTTAATCTTGAGAAGCTATCAAGAGAATGGTAGCTTTTAATATAAACCAACGGAAAAACACAAACCAACCGTTTCCAATAAAAGTAACTAGCACCACTTCATTCAGAGAACTTAAATGTCTTAATTGCTTTCGGGATTTATAGGGGTACAACTAAAAAGCTTTTGTTTCTTGGTCTACAAGCTTTTGTCAAGGCTGTCGCTATAGCTCTATTTAAGTTTGGCTCTTGCTTTAGTTTAGTAGTTTCCTGTTTAGATTAAGCTTGCATTGCAATTGTACATTTAACATGCTGATCTGCTTAAGTTGGCATGGCAATACGAGGTCAACTGAAGTCTGATTTTAACAACATTATGAAGAATTACTGCACTTTGGCTTTATAAGGTATTGGGAAACAATGCTCTTCTCTCTTAGTTCCTGGAAGGTGGAGATGCTACAAGGGAAGAGCGGAACCAATCCCTTAACTTAGTGGGCTCAGTTCAGGACAATATGGGTGTGAGGCTGAAGGCCACAAAGGCAGCTCTGTGTTTCAGCAGGAGCTCCGAGTGGCTCTGCTGGCAGGCACACATAGATCAGTATTGTATCAGTGGCCATCCATGGGACCTGGGCCAGCGATCGGTCACACCCCCACAATGTCACATGAACTCATCCAGATGTGTTGAATGTGCATCACGAGACGGAAATCAGATTCTTCTTGTATAAGAAGTTGAAAATGTATAAATAGTCCAATTGTCTCTTTCCCAGCATCACTACGTGTGTCTGTTGTCAAAGAGAACAAGGCCTTATATTTACATCTGCAGCTAAAATTGGGAGTTCAGATCATGTATAAGTATCATCCTATGCACTTTGACATGATACATCTACACTGAGAGGTAAAATAAATATAGGCCCTGGACTAACTATGGAGGTGTCCATACTTAGAATCAACCCAAATTCCTAAAACATCACAAAATACCTCCTAAGCCTGCTTCTGTCAAACATCACAACTCCTCGCCTCAAACAGGAGCTGACGCCTGCCATCGGCACAACAGGATTGAGTTTAGCTGTGTGAGAATGAGAGAAAGGCAACAAACATCAACTCATCCTCAGGAGTATTATCCTATTTTTGCGACACATTTTCTATTCATCTCTCCCATCGCTTCCACCTCTGATTTCCTCAAGATCAGGCAGAATAGCGGAAAAGGCAGAGATGAAACACAGTTTACCGCCTCTCCTCGCCCCCTCTCTCACCATCTCCCACCTTCCTCGGTGGCTCCAATTAAACTGGCCCTGGTTTTTCTTGCGTAATAAAAACCCTATTAAAAAACCCTATCGGCTTCCTGTGCAGGTTCATAGTGTGGTTAATGAAGCCGCTATCAGCTCGCAGAGCGGGACAAGGTCTTATTAAAGCCAATGGAATGTAGCGAGGCCCATTGGATCAGAGACTCCCTGCTCATTAGAGTGCATTTGTAGCGGCCCACTTACATGGGAGTCTGGTTGATAGGGTGGCTGGCTGGCTGACCAGACTGATTGCCGGTTATGTTTTTAATGTATCCATTTTTGGTCTATTTGCGTTGTTTACTTGATTTCTCTTGGGCGTTTTTGCCTAAGGATTTCCGGAGTTCGGAGACAGTAGTCCAAAAAGAGAGCGAGGTGTTTAACTTATTTACTACATATACAGAGTAGTAATATAGCAAGAAAAAACACGATTCATAGTGTACTGATGTCTGTTGCCGTGTGGATGCAATTAAATTTGAGTTAAGTCAAATAGTTCTGATGACAGATTTTTGTTCCGCACTAGCAGTGAAATTATGCAGTCTATGTGTTGCTTTCAGTCCATTTTCAATGTCCGCAGGTCAAATCAGTAAAGCTGGGTTGACACTACCATGAGTAATCGTTGAGGTCATAGGGGCTTTAAATTTGAACTCCATTTTTTACATAACCAATATAATTTTAAATGGTCCCTGACATATTTAACCCAGTATATTTAACCTGCATTACTTAATTTGACCACTTTGACAAGCGCAATAAGTTGTACAATTGTATCACCTTGTAAGGAATATGGCGAATGTGTAAGCAAACTGCAGCCTGACTGCAACAGCTACACAATGCAACATCACCTGTTGTCAAATGTCTAGATGGCTGACTAAGTAATTCTGCTTTTAGCTTTGTTTTGGTATGCTCAAAATCCTGATGTAAATACGTGGCTCTATAGCTGATACATGCTTCACTATGCTTAGCAATTGCAAACCTTTTCTGTCTACTATGGCAAGCCGTTTGAGTATTTATTCCATATCCTTGATATCAGACAGCAGTCGCCTACACTAGATGGCTCTTTGATTGTCTACAAATGACCAGTTGATGTTGCGTAGTTACGTAGTGTACCGTGGGATCATCAGAGATGTTTTGCTTATGACAGGGAGTGATCAAAAACATTAAAGCTGTGGGCCATAAAACCAAGATAAAGTGCTGAAAGTAGCTACAATTTCTCCTAGGGATCTGCTGAGTATGGTGGTAATTTTATGTGAGTTCTCAACATAAATCATTATTTCTGGCAACTACCAACAAGAAATACATTTGCGCCTTGAGAAACGGTTAATCTTTCACAGGATTCAGCAATTTTCAAATCTGCTTTTTGTCGGTCTGAACACACATTAAGACAGAGTAGTCCATTCATCATTTTGACAACGATTACCGACGGACCTTGGGACTTTTGTGCTTTACAGTTCCCTCGAATGACTTTCAAGAAATTGGTATGAAAAAGTAATTTGTGAGTTGCTGTAAAAGAGGAGCTAATAACACAGTAATATTTTCCCAGTGTTGAAAAAGTAAGCGTCACGCCAATCACTTTGCAGTGCAGACATTGATATCAGTCTTTTTGATCGATTATCACTGTTGAACATTGTAGCAGATTTTGAAAGTGAATTATTCCTCTAACTACCTAAAGGTGTGTGTAGCTGCCCTGCAATAAGCAACAGTTAAAAAAAAACTAGTGCTGGAGCATTGCTCTTTAAAGATTATGCCTCAGCAATGAATCACTCAGTAAATCTCTGTTTTATGTGCTCAGTATCATGGCTGTAATAGCTTTAAATATGGCTGTAATGTCACTCCAATATACTTATTTTACCTTTCACTTCGTGCGCCGCTGTTTAATAGTAGCAATCAATCTCGTGCATTATTCGCCCTTGCATGCTCCCCTCAAGCAAAGTCAATAGGTCACATCAAGAAAGGTTGTGAGGGTCAAGCTCCCCGGGGCTTTCACGTCAAGCAAGCCTATTAACCAGCTTATTATTGGTAATTTCAGTGCTTGGCTTTAAGTTATGTTTAGGTTTTGCATGTCTAATACCTCCTGGCCCAGTAGCCCTTAGCGTGAGGAAGCATCCCATGATCCGTCCGAAAGGGGCCCCTTTAAATAGAGTATCATTGTCTGGGAGTTGAGGCTGATGTTGTGTGTGTTGCATTTCCGCTGCTGCAGGGTTTGGAGTTCATTAAAGGTCTCTTCACTGGAAAGTTAAAGGAAAAAAAGGGACAGCGATTAGACAAAAAGTAAGAGCGGGGATCGGAGCCTGACTGGGGACCCTAGAGAAACGACCTTTTCCTCTAAAGGGATTCATTATGGTAACACGATAGCCCTGTCTGGGATAATGGAGGGAAGAGGAGAGGAAGAGGCCATGTGGGCGAGCAGCATGATGTTGATGCTTTTTTCCTGGACGGAGGCCCTTCTCCGCAAGAATCCGGCCTCAAATACTCTGTAACAAGAGCTGTGTTGTGGTTCGGAGAAAGCCCCAAACGCTGTTGTGTCGGGGATAGAGAGTTTGTATGACTTCAGCTGATGTGGAGACAGATAGGAGTCCTTGGAAAGTGTTAAAGCTGAATTGCTACAAGAGAAACACATTTGCTTATTTCAGGGCACGGAACTGAAAATAAATGATTTTTCTTATCATATTTCATTATCCTTCCTCACGCCTGAATGGGACAAAAAGGCAATTCTGTATAGCTATTTGTTCAACTGTCTTCGATAAGAATGTAAATCAAGAGCCATATTTTCATCTGGGTTCATTTTCCTCACACATCATGTACGAGCTGAGTGCAGGGCGTGCCTTCCTTTGCTGTGTTTAGGTAGCAGGCGTGGGGGTAAAGAGACACGGGCCAGAAGCCTCCACGCTCCAACAGCAGGTTTCAATTCTCCACCAGCGAGGCAGGTTAACTTATGCAGACACCAATATGTGAATTTGGCCAGGTTTATTTTCTTTTGATTAAATAGGCATTTGGGGCATGTGCAGCCGGGCCTTTATTCTAGGGTAGAAAGGGGGGAGGTGAGGTGAGAAAGGAGCCGGATAGGGGAAGGCCTCAGTGAGGGAAGATGTGGTGATAGTCGGTTTCTTTCTGACTCCTTTCCTCTTTTCCCTGTGACACCTTTGCCCTCTTCTCCATCGTCTTCTCTCCCGTGTCAGAGCTCTGGCATGACATTCCACACATGCCTTCAATTTGGAATGCTCAGGAGTGAAGTTATCTTACTGCTGTGGAATTTCCCCCTCTTGCCTCCGAACGTGAGCCCAGAAAGAATTAAGGAAAAATAAGAGTGGGGTTTATTATCGGATTGGGTAAGCGGGGCGATGGCTGTCTGTAAATGAAAGCAAACGTAACGCTTGCTTCTGTTTGTTCAGGCCAGTGTTTACTGGAGAGTGTGACTGAGTGGCAGGATGGAGAGATAACGATGGGAAGGTGAGAGGTGACAGAGGGATACATATTGCAAGTCCTCTCCGGAGTCTGTGCTAAAAGGACCATAAGCACTGAGGATACATTGAGAGAGGATGGGTGAAAGAGTATTTATCTCATCCCAGATGAACTCTGCTCGTTATCTCACTTTCCCCCAAATGTTTACCCATTACCCCACATGATGAACTCAATCTCAACTGAGTCATGTCTTTTAATAGGCTTCCCAGCCCCGACTGAATAATGACATAAAATGGAAAAGACAAGATTTTATACATCCCACAAAACAGTCTCACTCGTTCTCCTTTGGGAAATCTGTGAGCCTAAAGTAACCCAATCACAGATGGGTCTGTCAAAGATGTTAGATCCGTGGCTCTGCTTTTGACCGCCTGTCCTGCTATTGTACTCATGTCCTTGGTTTGGTTTCTGCTCCTTTTGTCTAACTGCTCAAGAAAAAAAATCTGGGTTATAAAAAGAACAGTGACGGAAGGCCTTTGAGGTTTTCCACAAGAAACTGTGAAGAGGAGTGCGGAAACAGTTGGGTCCTTTCTACTTGAAATAGCAATTATGCTAACGCTTTTATATTTTGGATACTGGGAGCACGTGTTCAAGCGTCCTATTCTCAGCGATGAAATAGAGAGAACAAATCTCATTCTCCTGAATAATAACCACATTGATGCTCAGAAAATATCTTTATTCTAAGGTTCAGAGATTTGCGCTTCTTTTCTCCTTTTCCCAATATCAGAGAATAAAACCTCCTTTTCAAGAACTAATTGATATATAATCTAATGACCAGCTTCTTCTTCTCACTCCCAGAGAATAGGATTATGCCAGCTGCAGAGCTAAAAAGAGAATCCATTCTTTTTTAACCGGCATCAGGCCCACTTGAGTTTATTTTAATCTTAGAAATGCTGTAAAACATATTGGATCTGCAATATTCGGAGAGAACAAACTTGGATTCTGTCTTGACTGATATATGTATTGCAAATAGGATGGAGAACCTCAGGGTACAACAGCACTTTGGCAGTCAGTCATCTGTAGATGACAGCACAGTCATAAATGTATGACTGTGTTGCAATGAGCTATTATCAGGATGCGAAGAGAGGAAGACTATGAGGCCTTTGCGCCAGTCTCAGTTACATGAAACCCACCCCTGCTGTCTGGCCAACTCCTGCTCTTGTTTTAATTCTCCCTTCTTTACCATGTCTTGCTATAGAAGATATCCATGGATGTAAAAACATTACAGAGCAATTTGATGAAGAGCTACCTACCATCATGGAAACAGTGGGATGACGGAAAGAAAGGAAAAAGAAGACCGTAAAGAACTGAATAACAAGCAGATGGGGGTAAAGTCTTTTCAGATTTGCGGTGGGTTGTCTGGGCCGGCCTCGCGTCTCATTGAGAGTCTGTGTCCTCCCTCTGAACTCAGAAACAGGGAGGTGACACCACCATCTCCCACTCAACAGTCAATATCAATAACCCGCATTGGACGTCACAGGAGAAGGAAGTGAGGCTCTTAGTTGGATGGTTATCGGGCGTAAAACCTTCACTTTCTCTATTATTGTGAAGTTGTGAAGGGGAAGTTTAATGGTTGGGTCAAACAGGTTGACTTTAATGTAGTTGTCAGAACATGGGTTGTTTGCTTTGATGTTAATGTAATGTAAGTAAGAGAAAAAGCCATTTAGAGAGCTAAAACGATGGGCTACTGTTAGCATAACATCTTTAAATCAGCTTGAATGAGTCAGATGAGAAAACATGCTGTTGGTGTATGCATACTGTTTCATGAGTCAGCAGCATTTTGATTTTCACCTTTGAGCCTCATTAGAATGGTTCATTAGAGATAGCAGTACTTTTGATTTATTTGTTTGGTGGGTCGATTTTTATGTAAATTGTGATGTGCTACCAGCATTTAGAATATACTGTTTTTATTTTCCTTTGGATCAAGGATAGTGCATTCGCCATACAAGTATGTCTAACAACCTTATTCATTGATTCTCGATAACTGGCAACTAGTCAACGATATCATTTGAAAAGTCCATGCGGTGGACATATTTTGAAGTTATTATAGTTGTAACATATAAAACATTGGGTGAAACTCAACCAAAACAGTAAAGAAGCGTGTTAGGGTAAGTGTTAAGCAACCAAAACACTGAGCTGAAAGGCACTATAACACTGTTGTACTGCAGGGAACCGAAAAGCTTGGTGATAGTTATGTCAGGTATATCACTGTTTTTGGTGCAAATCAGTTAAACATGCCTTTCATCGGATATAGCTAAAGCTAACAAGTCTACTTGTATATTATATTTCACCGTTTACCGACACAATCGGACAAAACAAATAAATGACTTGCCATATAACAGTAGAAACTATACTATATACTATAGAATTTCAATCTGTGTAAGACAAATAGAGGAATTGACAATAAAGTTGACTTGGACTTTGAGATTATATTGGCTCCATCTTTTACATAAGAAAAAGACACACATTATGTCAGTCTCACCTTTAACATTTAAATGTTCATTTAGACAAAAAGAAATGGCCAAACAGATATATACTATGAGTGGAGCACACCCAGGGGAAATGGCAGGATTTAGTAAGAGCATATGGTTCAGGGAGAGAGGGACTCAAATATCACTCTGCATTTTTAAAACTAACATACCCAAAATCAGGAAGGTGCTCTTTAGGCTTGTTGAACCGTACCATTCATCTTGCTATGTGGCGACCATCCAGAACCTGCCCCGTGACCCAACTCATGGCCTGTATCGAAGTTGAAGAAGTACTCTAGCATGAGCGATGAGGAGCGGGGCGATCGTTGTTGTTTTTGGAGTCCGGAGTAACCCACTGTGAACTCCGCTGGTTCAGTCCAGAATGGGCCTGCTGATCCGTGCTCTGGCTTTCTCACCAGACCCTTACTCGCCTGCCTGCTGGGCTTCCTGTGCCGGGGAAAGAGAGTAAGATCGTGAGGCGGGTGGCAGGCAGCCAGGAGCCAGGAGCATATGTGAGCAATCTGTAGAGCCAGAACATCTGAGGACGGTGTGTGTGTGTGTGTGTGTGTGTGTGTGTGTGTGTGTGTGTGTGTGTGTGTGTGTGTGTGTGTGTGTGTGTGTGTGTGTGTGTGTGTGTGTGTGTGTGTGTGTGTGTGTGTGGTGTGTGTGTGTGTGTGTGTGTGTGTGTGTGTGTGTGTGTGTGTGTGTGTGTGTGTGTGTGTGTGTGTGTGTGTGTGTGTGTGTGTGTGTGTGTGTGTGTGTGTGTGTGTGTGTGTGTGTGTGTGTGTGTGTGTGTGTGGAGGCATCGACTGCTGGGTGTTTGCGAGGGTGGGGAGGAGTTGCCATACCTGCTCTGTGTAATCACGGTTTAATCATACCTTTCCATGTCACTCTCTTCTTTAATCTGCACGCAGTCTTTCAGCTGACATTTGGTGATGAGAGGTTTCAGTTTGAGAGGCAGCCAGTTGAGGTCAGAAACTTCAGTCAGATTATTTTTCCTCTTATCTGCACTCAAAGATTCTCCCCGTAAATCTCATTTAAATTCCATGTAGAACACAAAATGTACAAAAGGAGGACCTGTTTGTTTGTTTTCCCAAAGCCTAGATTAGTGTAGTGTTCAATTGCGCAAGCATGCAAATCAGTGACCCTGATCCCTCAGGCTCCGCCACCACTACCCCCTAGGCCTGGACACGGGCGGACTGAGGGAAAAAAGTGGCCCGGGGATTAATTGACAGACAGGCCCACTTAATGCGCGGCATGTATCGGCCGGCCGGCGACGAAAGTATGTTACTTAACAAAAAACCCTATGCATTTAATGTTATTCTGGACCATTATTCACAAAGTAATCACATTACCTGAGCCCTTGAGTTGCCTAGAGCAAAATAGTTACAGCATATATTTATTGATTTTAATGTTAACAGATCATTGATGCGATATCATTTGGACCCAATTTGCCTGACTTGACGCATGGAACAAAATATGGGCGTAGGAAGCATCCTCAATGTGGGTGAGACAATTTAACAGGGGGTGTGGGCAGGTGGTGGACCTCACCTCCTCTAGGGGGGTCCGCGGGCATGCTCCCCCGTGAAGATTTTTTTTAAATGTTGAAGTTAAATGCATCAATCTGGTGCACTTTGAGAGCAACATTAGGGACTAAATATATGGATACATCTCTCAACACCCATATGAAACAGAACTGTAAACAGATTTACTTTTTTCAACATTTATTTGAACAGCAAGTGGAGGCAAAAGTGCACCCAAAACAATAAACCTGCTAACTAACTAGCCTAAACTCAGTAACAGAATGTGGGCAACACGGTCTTCTCCATAGTCGCGCGACCTCTGAGTCAGACGTCACTTCCCCCTTTTCTATCCTACGGGTACAGCCACTCCCCCTGAACCCTGTTTCCCTGCCAAACCCCTCCCTCCCCTATGCAAGCCCCTCCCTCTGAACCCAGGGCTCGCTACAACACTGTATACTGTATACACAAACTATACAAAAACGCCTTTACGCTTTGGAGCTTGTTTATCCATCTGTAAGCAACTGCCAGCTAGGTCTCTCAGTCACTCATTCCTGATCGTTCACTGCCGCAGTGACAACTGCTACGGGCCTGATGTGTGAAAGTGAAACTATCTGATAGATAGAACATAGGTAGCCTATCAAAACGGTAAAGCACAGGGAGTGGCCAGAACACTTACAAATGTGGGAGTTTTTTTTGTGTGGCCCTCCGGCCCACGCACAACACAGGCCCACTGGGAAAACTCCCGGTATTCCCAATGGCCAATCCGCCCCTGGGCCTGGAGAGCCTCTGAGCCCTGACCCATGAGAGTGACCGCCCATCCCTCTGAGATTAACCTCTGACCTCTACATCAATAATATCTGACCTTCATCTAACCCCCCCTCGGACACAACAGAGCCCCATTCACATGACAGGCTGCTCGTTAGACACACACACACACACACACACACACACACACACACACACACACACACACACACACACACACACACACACACACACACTCACGTTTGGGCTAGACCAAACATTGCACTTCAGGTTGCTATCCAGAGTTTACTCCAGTTTACTCCAGCATGCATGAGCTGCAGCGTTTGAGACATGACTCTGCATTGTTTGTCCTAGAGCAATTTATTCGTATAATTTCCTCTCCACCTCTGGGACCAAAAAACACCCCTCATTTCATAACTTTTCCGAGCTGTGGATCAGATCTGATCTACATTTCCCGTCAAATAAGGAGCAACGTTACGTTGTTTACGGAAATGCTTCTTTTTTTAATCTCATGGGCACTGGATGTAGCGTGCAGTTGCCAACTTGGACTTGGCACTTAGCTTGAACTCCAGTCTGTATGGGAGTAATGTGTGGAGGTGTGTTCCAAGAAAGCTGATTACCCTAAAAACACAACCTACAGTACATGGTAGCCTATTAAACTGACATGACAAATGTAATGTCATCGCTCTACAAACAATCAGCATGTGGGTGTAGACCTAAAAACTCATGCTATCATTATGATGGATGCATTTGGTTACTGTACTTCTTCTGGGTTGTTGTCCTTGTAGCGTTTTAATGCAAAAACTGCTTATTGACTGACTCAAGCTGTCTTGGTGTCTTGTATTTATAGTGTTATCAGGTTTGTTTTGGAGTGCAATCACAAATACGTGCTATCGGTGTTCCCATGCTGTTATCTTTTGGAATGTGGATCCCCACTGGCTGGGTTCCCACAGAGACGGACTGGGTGTGTCTCCCACCAGAGACACTGTCCAGAGAAAGCGGGGACACTGCAGAAATCACAGTTTGGCATTGACGAAGGGAGGAGGGAGGGAGGGAGGGAGGATTTACTGCAGATGGAAATTAGTCTTTTTAATTGAATTACATCAAGGAAAAATAAGGAAAATACCACATGCAGTAAACAGTTTGTAAAATCGACACTTTATATGTTATATAATTTAAAAGATCAACTGTTTTTCAAGACCATTTATACCATTTGACAGGAATACAATTTTGATCAGAAAGTAATTTAATTTCTTTATTAAAAGGTTTTTTTTATTTCCCTTCATCCATCTTAAATCTTAAATCCTACTAATAGTCATTTTATTACGGATCTAATATTGGTGGAGTTACATCTATTGCATAACAGTCTTTTCAATTGATGTTAAAACAATGATAAGTGCAGCTTTAAATTGTAAAATGGAAAAAGACCATGATGCTATAATCTCCAATTTCCTTGAAAAACACTGAGTGGGACAGTGTGAGGGGATAGTTTTTCCAGGTGATTCTTATTCAAAGCAACATGTGTTGTGCATTGCATTGTGGTTTACTGAGGCCACAGCTGGTTGAGGATATCTGCCTCTCCCACAACAGATGTCCCCCTTTAAGATTACCGAACACTTGTGTTAAATGGTGACTTATCAGAGGAGATCATCGCCTTTAAATTACATTACATTACATTACATTTAGCTGACGCTTTTATCCAAAGCGACTTACAATAAGTACATTCGACCAGGAAGACACAACCTTGAAGAAAACAGAATCATATAAGTACATCAAGTATCATAGAGCCAAACATTTCAAGTGCTACTCAACTGGCTATAGATAAGCCAGTCCTTTATTAGTATATAAGTGCCTTGTTAGTAATTCTATCGCTCGAAGTGGAGTCGAAAGAGATGAGTTTTCAGTCTGCGCCGGAAGATGTGCAGGCTTTCTGCTGTCCTGATGTCAATGGGGAGCTCATTCCACCATTTTGGAGCCAGGATAGCAAACCCACGTGTTTTTGCTGATGGGAACTTGGGTCCCCCTCGCAGCGAGTCGTTTGGCTGATGCAGAGCGTAGTGCACGCGCTGGGGTGTACAGTTTAACCATGTCCTGGATGTAGGAAGGGCCAGATCCATTCGCAGCATGGTATGCAAGTACCAGTGTCTTGAAGTGGATTCTAGCAGTTACCGGGAGCCAGTGAAGGGAGCGGAGGAGCGGAGTGGTGTGGGAACATTTTGGAAGGTTGAAGACCAGACGAGCCGCTGCATTCTGGATGAGCTGCAGAGGTCGGATGGCACATGCAGGTAGACCAGCCAGGAGGGAGTTGCAGTAGTCTAGGCGTGAGGTGACGAGAGCCTGGACCAGAACCTGCGTGGCTTTCTGGGTCAGCTGGGGACGAATCTTCCTGATGTTGTATGGCGTATATCTGCAGCAACGGGTTGTAGCAGCGATGTTTGCAGTGAAGGACAGGTTGTTATCTAGGATCACACCCAGATTCCTTGCAGTCTGAGTCGGGGAAACAACAGAGGTGCCGATGTTGATTGTCAGGTCAAGAGTGGGACAATCTTTTCCCGGAAGGAAAAGCAGTTCAGTCTTGTCAAGGTTGAGCTTGAGGTGATGAGCAGACATCCACTGAGAGATGTCAGCTAGACAAGCAGAGATGCGTGCGACGACCTGGGTCTCTGAGCGGGGAAAGGACAGAATTAATTGGGTGTCGTCAGCGTAGCAGTGGTATGAAAAACCATGCGGGCTAATGACTGATCCGAGCGAGTTTGTGTACAGGGAGAAGAGGAGGGGACCAAGAACAGAGCCCTGAGGGACCCCTGTAGTTAATTGACAAGGGTCGGACTCGGACCCTCTCCAAGTTACCCTGTAGGTACGGTCTTTGAGGTATGAGGTGAGGAGGGAAAGTGCAGAGCCTGAGTGCGAAGGAGGATCTGATGGTTCACCGTGTCGAATGCAGCTGACAGGTCCAACAGGATGATGACAGAGGAGAAGGATGCTGCTTTGGCAGTGTGCAGTTCCTCAGTGACAGCAATGAGAGCAGTTTCTGTGGAGTGACCTGCCTTGAAACCAGACTGGTGCGGATCCAGAAGGTTGTTCTGATGGAGATAACAGGAGAGTTGTTTAAAGACAGCGCGTTCAAGTGTTTTAGACAGGAACGGGAGGAGAGAGACAGGCCTGTAGTTTATAACCTCAGACGGGTTGAGAGTGGGTTTCTTTAGGAGAGGGTTTACTCTTGCCTCCTTAAGACTATTTGGAAAGTGACCAGAAGTTAGAGAAGTGTTGATGAAATGGGTGAGAAACGGTAGAATATCAGGAGCAATAGTCTGAAGGAGGTTTGAAGGGATAGGGTCCAGAGTATAGGTGGTAGGGCGGGCAGAGGTAATGAGGGTAAGAACCTCACTTGGAGAGAGAGGGAAAAAGGAGGTTAGTGAGTGGGTGAAAGGAGGGTCTGGTGACCCAGCGGTGAGTAAAGGTGAGTCAGAAAAAGAAGAGCGAATATCATCAACCTTTTTTTCAAAATGGTTAACAAAGTCGCTTGACAGAAGTGAGGAGGGGGGAGGGGCCTTGGGAGGGTCCAAGAGGGTGGAGAAGATGTTAAATAGTTTTTTGGGATTGGAATAGGAAGATTGGATCTTATCTTGAAAGAAAGTGCTTTTTGCCTGAGAGATCGAAGCAGAGAAAGAGGAGAGGAGAGCCCGATAGGTTAGGAGGTCGTCACGGTGTTTGGATTTCCACCGTTTCCGCTCTGCGGCCCGAAGGACGGTTCTATAATATATAAATAATCTTTATTTGGGTAATGAGAATAAATACACAAAATAGAATGGGCCCAAACTTGGATGTGACATCACCAACAGCTGTTTGTAATAGCACTGGGTGGGTTTTATTTTAATAACTTATGTGCAGGTGTTCTAGCATTCACCACTGCCCCACATACACACGGCAAAATCATATTCCTGGAAGTGGAATTATCAAACAATCTAGTCGACCTCTACACCAAACCACTTGGATCAATATTTTCATAGTTGTATTTTACCTTGCTTAATTTCCACAGACATCAGTGAGGTTGATGCGGCCGGACGGTAAAACCCTATAATACCCACTAACTGGGGGAGGGTGGGGAGGAGGTAGAAAACGACCACTAAACGGGCCCTCCAAAGGGCCTCACTACGTAGGTGGTCCTACCCCGCCTCCGTTTTTATGGCGCAGTCTAGTCAGTGCTCTTGGGTCTTTTCTTGGATAGCAAAAGGGGTAAATAGAAGAGGAATGCTTTAATGTATTGCATGTGGGGAAGCACCCTCATGTGTATGGAAGTCTATTCTTCTCTTTGTTAAACAATGATGGCACTGGAGCCTACTGTAAAGCAGGCACCGACACAGGGGTTGGACGTTGTGATGACACAATTTGAACTGAAAACCCTAAAAAATTGGCAGATTGTGAAGCTGTTTTAATTATTAGCCACATTCGACATTATCCCATTCCTGCTTGGCTACAGTGTCGATGCTCCATGGCTGCCTTTTGTCCCTGACTCCCACTACTGTCCCTGAGCTGCAGCTGGACCGCAGATTACTGCTGTTTACAGAGAAAGAGGGAGGTGGAGGTGGCTGGTTGAATAGTTGGTTTCTGGCTTCAGATCACAGGTTGTGTGCATACAAACCTCAGAGCAAAACAGGCTGTGCCAGGCAGTCCCAGATCTGCCCTGCAACATGGCTGGGCTTTTAACCTGCACTGCTCCATTCATGTTTTTACCACCACACATTGCCATTATTGCAATTTTTTGCAGAGCACAATATTTTAACTTTGATACCCATCAGACATATTGGAAGGCATTTTTTATTTATATATCTACAAAGGTAACAGGTCATCTTCCACATCATATTGCTATAGTAGCACAGAAAGAACAAAACAAAACCTTAATCCTACGGCCCTTCACGCTTGTACGTTATCTAAAGGCTATTTAGTTTCCCAATACGCTTGTAGAACTGAAGCCTGAATTTAGGTTCCCCTAAAGGGGTGTTATACTGTAGTAAGGCTGGCTTCTAAGCGAGACGAAGCAACACAACAGTGGGTGAGCAGAAGATTATTTAGTGGTTGTAATCTTCTTTCAGCATTAGATATCACCATATTATATCCACTGTCCCTTTTAGTGAAACCATAAAAAGCATTCACAATATGGTAGTAATCCACATGCATGTTTTCGGTTGGCCAATGCTGTTCCTTGCCAGATCAAGGTTTTAGCAAGGTTCAACTTTTTTAGGAAGCTCTGCATCGGCATTTTTGCTGCTGAATGGTTCCAATAATTTGAACAAGATGTCTACGAATTTTCTCTGAACGTCGCCTTACTGCAGAATCACACCTTCCCAAGCATGCAGACATGTCTGTAACAACTGAAGTGGAGTTTAGTCATCATCAGAGGGATATTAATACTGCTGATACACCAGGACTCTACTGCATTTAGTCGAAGTCAATGACCTTTGTCCTGGCATCCCAACTACTTATTCTACAATGTTCCTTCCCCTTGGTACATTACAAAATCACGATGTGTGTGTCAAAGAACAATACATGTTAGAATTGACTCTCTAATTACAGTACATGTTCCCTGAGCAGATGAACTGATTAGACACTGGAGCGCCTAGATGCATACATTTGCATACTAATGACATTTTTTTAAAGATCCATTTATAATAATAGCGGTCATGTGATTATGTGTTGACTTGCACATCTTTTTCTAATTATTTAATTCAATTGCGAAATGAATGCCCTCTGGCAACCGAGGTTGTCTTTAATGTATACAAATGATTAGAATGAGGAAGGCAGGCAACTCAAGTGCCTTACATTATATTGTAAAGTGGAAAAGGAATGATTTGACACACATTCTTGCCTCCCAATTAATGTGTGCACATATTGTACTGTATATACAACCTAAAAAGCTGTTCAGTTCAGCTTGAGGTTGGAGCAGCTGTTATTTACTGCAGCAACATCTGCATTCACAGCCTTGGTCTTATGGCTCTGGAAGTAAACTCTGGAAGTATGATCCAGTGTTGACGCACTGTGTTTGACCCTACAGTATGTGCTGCTTCCAGTCTGCTTCGATGGACTCACAGTGAACTGGGCAATTGCTGATAATTTTCATAAATGAGTTGCTGGAAGTCAGTGGAACGTGTTGAGCGATGTGTGCATATGCAGCTGCAACGTCGGAGGTCTGTTGATTGGTAGCAGACCTAATCGGGCGTGGCGCAGCACAATGGGAGCATCCACATTTAGTCGGCGAGCTTCCTGCTGTCCCTCGTCACGTTGTTTACACGTACACAAACTGCTGTAGAGGAGCAATCGGCCAGATGCGTGCTGTATAATTCTGACACAGATGACACCCTCCCCTTCTCCATCTCACACTGTGAAGCAAAAGAAAAACAAGGCATGGACGGGCCCTTGAGAGTTGTGGATTGAGACTTTGACTTCATCCTCCAGCAACTCCTCGCCGCAGACCTCCAGCGTTGCACAGAACAGCACGGAGAGCTGAGATTCCACTCAGGATCAACATGTTAAAAAACAACAAACGCTTTTAGTCCTCTTGGCTCAACTTCTACGCTCTGTCCTTACCTCTCACGATCGCTTGCTTTTTGAGCTCAGTAAAAATAACACTGTGTCATATTTCCTTCGCTTAAAGTGATTTAATGTTCAATTGAGCTTGAAAAAGCCAAGTGGTTCTGTTTTGATACACTCAGGACACACATCTCCCACTTCCCCGTCCCTGTTTCCTTTTGCTTATTTATTTATCCTCTGTTCTATTTTTCTCTCTTTGGGTCTCCATATCTGCATCATACCAGAAAACATTAGTCAAAAACTCCAAATAGTATCCCTTGGAGAAGGACACACAGGTAAGTGGTTTTATGTAACAATATCGGAAGTGCATCTCATGCCATCGGCTACCAACCCATTTATGCATGCGTTTTTTTCTTGAATCCGGTAAGAGTAAAGTTTTCTTTTCTACAAGGCCATGAAGTATGTGAAAGAGCTGGGTGTAAGATTGGGTGCAGATATGCTGACACTGTAATAATTCACTGAAAATGTTCTGTGTAAAGCTAACAGTGGTCGCTGTGAGTCCTCAGGGTGGAGGAAGAGAGTTCCTAACCCCTGAGCAACATGTCAAGAGAGGGAGGAAACCTGCTGAGGAATCCTAACCATTTTTACTCTGTGTGTGTGTGTGTGTTTGTGTACGCACCTGTGTGTAGACTCTCCATCAACTATTGTCGCTCATTCATCTTTCACGCCTGTTGGCCCCCACAGAGCGAATAATACTGCTAATGTCTCTTCTGGGAAAGATGGATGCCGTTCCGTGAGTGAGTGATAATGGAGACTATGGCATGCACGTCAGACTAAATCATAACTTTTGCATATAGCCTTCGTAAAACTCACCCGGCACCGAAAAGGGTTGCAGGTTTTAGTTAAATTAACATGTTATCATCACCCTCAGCTATTTTGGAATTCCGTTTTAGTTTTGATGGGAAATACTTTACACACATTCTACAATCCTGTGGTTTTGGTCAGTTTCAATGTTCCCTTTCTGAACCACTGCTCTCCTTCGCCATTGAACAATGAATAGGGACAGGCTCAATTGAGAGGTGTTCTCAGAAGCGTTACACCTGATTAAAGTGAGGGTTTTTTGTCCTTTCTCAGTGACTCCGGTGAAAGCTGAGCTGAGACACTGCTTGTGGCTCCAGTTGTGAGTTATCTCATCTCATGTCAGAGGCTCAGCATGCTCATCATCAGCCCCCTGCTGGGGTGTTGGACTCAGGGGGGAAGAAGATGTACTGGGGGTTGATGGGTAGTGATGGGTGCCTGGCCAGGACATGTGTCATCCCTCAGGCAAACTATTATTAGGCAAATTATTAGCTTTAAAAGGGAAGGAAGTGACAAAAAAGACGTGTTGCTTCCTTCTGATGGTACCTAGACTTGCATTGGTTTGCTCTGTCCAGGTTTGTCTGCTTATTTCTGCTTCCAACATTAAAAATAACTGAAAATCTAGCCCTTAAACATAACCCTGCTCACTACTACCAAAAACTCTCTAATATTGCTTGTAATAGTATTTCAGTTTTTGCTGGCCTTTGAAATGTCTATAATAAAAATGATTTGTGGGATGACTGGAACTGTGAAAATAAGTGCATTTTCAAATTATGCATATAAATGTGTATGTTATTTGCTTGGTTTAGGTAAAAAAAACACTAGCGATAGCAGCAGAAGAAACATTTCAGTTCTACATGAAGCGATGAGGGCTCTTCCTTTCATTGAAATGAAATAATAGTAACATCAACTTAACAGATAGTAATAACTACAAATATCGTTTCTTTTCAATCCCACATTTTATGCATTTACCAGCTTTTCAAACACCATTTCCCCAAAAGATCAAGGCCAATGGGGGTTAGCACCAGGTCTACACAGGAGACAAGTTCAGACATGCCTGTAGCGACAGCAGGACAGAGGGACTAACAGATTAGGTGTTGTGAAAAAATATGACACTTTAAAAAGTGGGAAATGATAACGTTACAAGGAGAGAAAAAATCGTTTTAATGGCATAATTGGCACACAATACCAAATTGGAGCAAATGCTAACATGTTAACTGTTCTTGAAGAAAGTGCGATATTATGGTGTTACTCACCTTTCTTATAATATGGATAATTTCTCTGTTAGACAGATGAAAGAAACCCTTGAGATGAGCAAAAGCTAGACTGCTTGGTTTCAAGACTTTGACTGTACAAATCATAAGAGAAGAATGACATTTGGTTTGTAGTGCTTGAGCATTGACAATGTATATTTCAATAGATCTACAGCAAAGTGTCTTATTCCAGAGACAGTTTTAATTTGAAATTATATATTACATTATGGTTTTCGAAAAAAAAGATCTGCCAATGTGTACTCGGGATTATCTAGGGTGACACACTTTCTGGATTTTTCAAATGTTTGGAAAAACAAATACTAGGAATTGAAAGTAACAAAACAACAGTTATCTCTGTAGCTGCATGAGTTAAGCGAGAAAGCACATTTTAAAATGCGGGTGATAAAACCCTTTAAAAAACTTTGTTACCTTTATATTATCCAGCTCTTAGCCCTGAAATAATGCACTTTCTCTGCTTTGTCAGACTGGCAATTAGGCTAGCTGTGGTGTAATTACACATCACTGCTAACTTATAAAACTTTTTGGCAGATTGGAAACACTGGGCTGTCTACACGATAAGCCTGTATTTTCCCTCTGGCACTCGTCCATCCTCCTTCCCTCTCTTTTCCATGTCTGGCTCACTGGGTTGTCTGTGTGTCTGCTGCACTCTAGTCAGATCCCTTGAGAAATCGAGGACAGCCTATATGGCTCTGACCGTGTGAGTGTTGCAGGGATTGTGTGTTTGGCCATATGACAGCCCAGTGATACTTGAAGAGCAGCAAAGGGTGCAAACAACACATTGGGATGGCAAAATACACACAGAATGATTCACTTTGCTCACTTACCGAGTTTGGCGAGCATTTTCCGACAGAGTGATCCATGTGAGTGCACATATACTCGGAGTGTATCTGTCATCCAAATGAAAACGTGTGGTGAAATGAATCAAATGTAATGATTTATGAAGGAAAGTTGCGTGCAGCAGGATTCTGTACCCTGGCAGCAGACAGTTAATGAGAACTGGATCATCATGACTCTGCTATTACCCCCACGATATTTCATCTGCAAAAGCACACAGGACGACAGCCATCAGTCACAATGACTTTCTCATGCGTCGTCCCTTTTGCGAAAGTGTGACTGATGTTATATCTGGCATGGGCAGCCCTGATGTGGACATATCAAATTAGCCATGATATCCGCATGAACGCACTTATCTTATGACTCATATACCAAACAGAGGTCAAATATCTGGCTCATGCACCTCATGTCCTGCCTTCACGGAGCCATCTATATCTTATCTAATTCAGATAATAGAAGACATACTCCTGCATTCAAAGCAAGTGACATGTCACAGAGAGCAGCAGGCTATGCCCTGTGCTTTGTCACTTGGTCCCAAGCATGAGCTGATGTGTTCGCTCTGTTGTGCCTCTGAGTAAATCACCAAATTGTTAAGCCTTTGAAATGAAAATGAGATGTTTTCTCCGAGTGGGGTCTGGTGACCTTGCATTTTCCATTTCAGGCTGGCAACAGCAGAATGAGGAGTGGATTAATTTCATTTACCAATTAGCGCAAGCAGAGAATGGGTGTATCATTACTTCAATGGTTCCACTCCTACCAATTATTTCACCACTTTTATACAAGCAGCTTAAAGCAGATTAAATGAAATCTTAAGCAAAGAGGAGAGGCTGATGAGGTCCGCAGCCAGATGGCTAAATTTTTTTGCAGTCCTTGGCTAAATATCTGAGATCCACTGAAACAAGCAATTAACTGGGATTGTATTCATGCAAAGTGCTTCCTTACTACACTGCAGCGTCTTTTATTTTCCCAAGCCATGCTCAAAGCTCAATCCATTAACAGGAAGCTCTTCGATGCAATATTTTAAGACATATACATATTGTAGTAAACAATGAACACATCTATTACTGACACAGTACCTTAGATTCTTGATGCAAAGAAGCTAGAAAAAAAGGCCTTCACTCTTTTTCTCTCATGGACAAATGGGTAAATGGTCACACTTACACCCCTTTGTCTATTACATTTAGATTAGCTAACTCATTTTCACACTTAGCCTCATTTGCAGAAAGAGGTGTTAAAGGGATGTTTTTATTATCCATAGTCAGTATATTGGCTTCAGTAGATTGTGGTTGATACGTTGCAAAATAGAAAGGAGTACAGGTGTGACAGCAAAGTACTCTTGTAGATGAGGGCAGCAGCATATTTTAGCCATCTAAAAATATAATTATCAGTTTAAGTGCATGCTATATTAAGAATATTTCATCGCACTACCTTTGGTCAGACAGGCCTTTCCATTTTAGAAATGTGGTTGATATCCATTCTCCTTTCAAAAGCCACCAGACTCCCATTTGAAAGAAATGTTATTGTAAGTTGCTGCAGCCTCGAATGGTTAGTTTGTTTGTCTTTATGTGACTTTGGTTTTTTAATAGCCTAGTTTCAGACTCACCAAAGTTACACAATAACACAGGCAGAGGTAGACACCTTGGACTTTCTAAGCTAAGTTAACATTTCTGTTTTCGTCAACGGAGTCTGGATTAACTTTGTTTTTCATACTGAAAGCTTACACTGTCATGTATTCTAAAGACCTAGCTGCCAGGTACACTGCTTAAGGGAATTGTTGCAAGGCTCTCTGGGAAATGCAGGAACTCATTTAGTAAGTAGTATTAGCCAGTTTTAGGGATATTGAGAATGACAAGAGTAAAATACATCTTTAAATCCCCAAATAACTGCTGGAATGCATGGATCATCACAAATTGGTGATGTAATTGTAAGAGTATCTTTTGGTGACATGCTTTAAAACACACTTGACAAATCTGGCAACTTCCCCAGGTCCATTGTCATGTACAGATGTAATATAAACTGAAAAAGTAAGGGCTTTAAGGAAACTTTTGCATTTGGACCCTCCTGTTTTGTCGGT
Source organism: Harpagifer antarcticus (assembly GCA_902827135.1). Taxonomy (NCBI): domain Eukaryota; kingdom Metazoa; phylum Chordata; class Actinopteri; order Perciformes; family Harpagiferidae; genus Harpagifer; species Harpagifer antarcticus. The sequence continues at coordinate 47,918 of CADEHL010001304.1, read as the reverse complement.
CAACATACAGTTGTGAACCCTTTGGATTCTCCACACATAGCGTTGTGTGTTCCTTCCAAACAACTCAACTTTGGTTTCATCTGTCCACAGAATATTGAACATCCAGGTGCTCTTTTGCAAACTTCAAACGTGCAGCAATGTTTTTTCTGGACAGCAGTGGCTTCCTCCGTGGTGTCCTCCCATGAACTCTATTCTTGTTCAGTGTTTTACGTATCGTAGATTCGCATGTGCCAGAGATTTCTTTAAGTCTCTAGCTGACGCTCTAGGATTCTTCTTCACCTCATTGAGCATTCTGCGCTGTGCTCTTGCAGTCATCTTTACAGGACGGCCACTCCTAGGGAGAGTTAGCAACAGTGCTGAACTTTCTCCATTTATAGACAATTTGTCTTACCGTGGACTGATGAACATCAAGGCTTTCAGAGATACTTTTGTAATCCTTTCCAGCTTTATGCAAGTCAACAATTCTTAATCGTAGGTCTTCTGAGAGCTCTTTTGTGCGAGGCATGGTTCACATCTGGCAATGCTTCTTAAGAATAGCAAATTCAAAACTGGTGTGTATTTTTTATAGGGCAGGGCAGCTTTAACCAACACCTCCAATCTCGTCTCATTGATTGGACTCCAGGTTGGCTGACTCCTGACTCCAATTAGCTCTTGGAGAAGTCTTTAGCCTACGGGTTCACATACTTTTTCCACCCTGCACTGTGAATGTTTACATTGTGTGTTCAATAAAAACATGAAAACATATTATTGTTTGTGTGGTATTAGTTTAAGCAGACTGTGTTTGTCTATTGTTGTGACTTAGATGAAGATCAGAACACATTTTATGACCAACTTATGCAGAAATCCAGGTAATTCCAAAGGGTTCACTTTTTCTTGCAACTGTATTTTGAAACCTTTAATACGTATATGCATTTTTTAGTATACGCTTACAGGGTGTAACTCACTTTTTACCCCTTTATCTGGCAGCGGGTTAATCCTGCTCTGGTTGGAGAATATTTCATTTAAACAGGTAGATCGTAAAACCAGGTAGATGAAAAAGTGACTCCTCTCTACAATATGAAAACAGTTGTGTGCATGAATCCGGATCAAGGTGGATCAAAGTGAATCTCTGTATCAACACGAGGCAGCTGTTCACACCACGGGTTCAGAGGTGAGGGGGCTTTACATGATCCTCATGTGTTGAGAGTGGCCCGCATGCCCTCTTCCCCACAGATCTTTTACCTTACAACAATAACCTCGATGCACGGCTGGACCAAAACACAAATAAATCCCCGGTCGGCCCTTCAGATCTCCTGAGCAGATGCCTGTGGGTGGTGTGATATCACTAGGGAGGCTCAGACCTCATACAGTCCGGCCCTCTCCACATCTGGGCTGAGTTACGGTAGGCACTTTACTCCATCAAAACCCAGCTGTTTAGGGATTTGCTCAGTTGTGCAGAGCAGGTTTTTATCAGGCTGTGTGATCTGAGAAGAGGCCTTTACTTTTGAGAAAATGCAGCACTTCTGTGGGTGTCAGCATGGGATTGTATGTGATTGCCTTGAATATCATCGCTTTTCTCCTAAATGTCTCCCTGCTTGTTGCTGACCAGTTGCAATGGGATCCCAGCCTAGAAAAAGAAAAAGCTGTCCGGAGGAAGAAACTGAGTAGATTAGATAACCAGTGTAAGGATGTGATGAAGTGAGCTCACTCCTTCTCAGAGTATTTGAAATGAATCATCCCCATGTGATGTCTGAATAACACATTTTATTTTCAAATGACTTTGTTATCCAGACATTTTGTTATAGACAGACAGCAGTGTTACCGAGTTGTAAACAATGAGCACATGTTCATACTCACTGCACAACAATACCCCAAATGTTGACAATGGTTTCCTGCTGTTGATTCACAATTTCATCATTGGCGGGGGTGATGGATTTAGGAATTTAACACAGAATCAATTTTATGTGACTGTGTGGTGCGATTGTTTGGGTTCAGAGCAGCTCCTGTGGCTCTGTGAGATAAATTCAGAGGATGCAGTGACCACTGGATACTCTGGCGTTCTTAAAATAATCCTAATTATAGGTCTGCACATGGATTCTGATGGGAAATGGACAATTTTGGTCCACAAGGCCCACAAATGTGCAGTTGTTATAGCCGAGCCAAGTTTAGCACATTCTTTCTGTATGAAAAAGCATCCAACCTTTGAAATCAGCTTGATAGACTTGAAGCATAAAATCATTCTTTGGCAATCTCTTTAAAGAGCGAGCCATCAAGGTGAAGTTAAATAAAAATCCGTCTGGAAATGGTTTCACAACCCCTGCATCTTTTAAGATGGCCTGGCCAGTTTTCTATTTTGTTGCCAAGAAGAAAGGTTAAATCATCATCGGTTATTTGTCAGAAGAGAACTAAAAACAAATGCTGAGACAAGAGCCTGCGAGCCAGCTGCTGCATGACCGCTGGACATAAATTAGACCAATCACAGAAAGGGTGGTGTTTGCCAGGTAGCACCGTAGCCCACTGATGGTAATCTGTCTGGCCCATGCCAAGCTTTTAAAGGTGGCCACACTCGCTACATTATTTGCTACAATTACAGCCTTCCAAAGCCCATTACCTGCTGATCTCTATTTAAAGCTACTGTAGCAAGCCTGTCTCGACATCCACCTTTGATTTGAGACTCACCTAAATAGAGGTAGCTTACACAATACACCATGTGCACTGATTGGATGTAATGATAGATATTTTCAGGCAGGAGTATTTAATTTTTTCCTGTAATTTGGGAATTACATCAGTCTAGGGTTAGTTTTATTCTACAGTATTTTATAGACTCAATATCTTTAAATGGGTCTGATAATAATAGATATAAAGAATTTGTCCATTCAAATAAACTCCTTATTTAAATCTGGTTAAATGTATTTACTATAAACAGTGAAAAGAGTAGTTTTTGGAAATATGAATATCCGCTTATTTTGACAGAATTAGAGCATTGATGCTCTTATGTGTTAAAAAAGGGTATAGTTATATAGCTAAGAATAAATATGTGTATTCAATATGTGTAAGTATTTCAGGACAATTAATTTGTTGTTTTTGCTATATATAGACTGCAACTCTATCAAGATGTCCTTATTTTTTCAGTTTCAGTCGTTTTAATTTAATTTGCCCAGACTCAGCTTTTCCAATTTCCTGCTCCGTCAGAAATCCTGCTACCGCCCTGTATATAATGCCACTCTTAAAATTCATGAATTTATGTCGGAGTTTTCCCAGGTTCCAGAGCAGAGAGATATCAGCATAACCCCCCCCCCCACCACAGCTACAGAGTCAAGATGTTAGACCAGAGTTCTGGGGAATTGGGGAGCGGCAACTGCAGAAGCCCAAAGCGGGCAGCGGTGCTCACCAAGCTCAGAAACGTTCAGACTCAAAACCACAATTGGCAAACGGAGCAGTGACATCAGCGTCTCTGCACCACATTTCAGTGAATTGCATCTGAGCTGCATATGTACGGCACAATTGAAAACAGACACATCCAGACGGTTGGGTGCAGGGTAGTGAAGAAGTGTTGACCTTTAGTGATACTGAGCAGATGCCAGTAAGTCACAGGCCAAATAAAATGATATGGCTTTCCCAAACTACTGTGTCAGAGCAGATACTCTATCTCATATCACTTCCATTGTTCTTGTATTGTTCCTCTCAGTTTTCTCACTTTATCTTTGCTTTAACATGTCATGTTGTCCAAAGTCATAACTTCTGCATTCCGTTCTTCATTCTATCGGACAAATGGCGGACAAGAGTTACAGGGAAACTCAAACATGACTGTCTTTGACAATATTAAGTCATTATAGATCTTTTTTTCCCATCACTAGTGGCAACAGGATATGTAAAGTCAACAACTGGAACAATTGCTAGCTTTGCAGGAAATTAGATTATCATCAGGTCATTCAAAGTTAAGATGACTCTATGTAAACATGATCATTATTGCCGAGGGGACACATTAACAGCTGTGATCAGGCAAAGTGGACAGGAAAAGATGTAGAGTATGTCTATGGCCAGAAAGACAGTCAACTAAAATGATTCCCACTGAGGGAATACACAAGCCACGGCCAACAGAAGCCTACCAGCCATACGTTTCAGGGGAGTTCAGTTGTATGGAACATCTGTGTCAATATTATGGAGGTTTTAGGGTCCTCTGTTCTTTTTAAGAGGTGGAAAGGGAGTAGAGATTTCAGCTCTACAGCCTGGAGCCAGAGGGGTGTAAAGCAGGTTTTGGCAAACCTTACAGGAGAACCAAAACAAAAAAGTGGACCAAAGTTTGCCCCTGTTGTAGACATTGTCGTGCCATGAACAAATAAGTCAGAATTTCTGACTTGCTTCCCTTCCCTAGGGTGTGTGTGTGTGTGTGTGTGTGTGTGTGTGTGTGTGTGTGTGTGTGTGTGTGTGTGTGTGTGTGTGTGTGTGTGTGTGTGTGTGCGTGTGTGTGTGTGTGTGTGTGTGGGGGGGGGGGGGTTGTGTGTGTGTTTGTGTGTAAGTCATTGAAATGTGTGGGTTTTATTGGTTGTTATCAAAAACACATTATTACGTAAATAATCAAAACAAGAGGACCCAAGCTTCATTAAATAAATGTTACATGCTTTAGCCTAAGGCTTTTTCTAATGAATAGGCCTAGACTTATAGACAGTAAATGTCATTTAATTATAAAAGCCCATGTATAGACTCATTTCCCACAACCTTGAATCATAACACTTTTTTGCCTGAAAACTGACTTAAATTCATTTTGATTATGGAAATGTTGCGTATAACTTTTTGCTTATTGATTAATCGACTCATTATTGAAACTCTGCCTGTGTTTACAGAAACAACGCAAGTCCGGGGGTGTAGAATAATAGCCTTCAACATCAGCCTTATCGCTGAGCAGCATCCAGCTGCCTCCCCGCTGGAGAGGAGGGATGTTTCTTCAGTCTGTGCCGTGGTGTAGGGGCTGTTCCCTCAGCAGATCCCAGCTCAGTCCGTCCAGAGCAGCGGCGGGGATGAGCGCTGGGGACTAGGTGCCAAAGCAACAACGCATTTCACAGGTAAGAGTGTCGCCAGGTCCAACGACACACCGTGTTTAATTCAGGCTTTCGTTGGGGTTCTGTTTTTATTTTATTTCCACGTCCCATTCGTTTGGCTGAGGAGCTGTTTTGAGGAAAAAGGCTACACAGAGGTTGAGAGTCCCATCTGCTCTTCGTTCAACATTTCCAGCTGTCCCTCAACTTGCCGCCTCCTCGGTGCTCTCCTGTCCGGCTGTCCCTGCCTCCTCCGCCGGGATAAGACGATTTAGGACTTTCACCACGCGACATTAGAATGTGAAGGAGTGAGAGGATGGCGGTGTTTGTGCCTTAACTTGAAGCGTCTGCGGGGGCGACTGCCACTATTTGCGGACGCGCTTCTATCAGCTGAAGGTTAAAGATTGCTGATGGAGCTAGCCCGGCTAGCGTTAGCCCCCTTATGAGCCGTTATATTGCTCTGGAAGAGAGGCCAAACTCCGTTCAAATTACGCCGTTTTAGCTTTCGAGCAGTAATTTATATCGAAAGAAACACTAATTTAGGAGTGCAGTGAAACCTCCAGACCACGGCTTGTATTCGGTTGGCATTTTGTGATACTCCACAATTACTTGTTGTATTACATTTTTAACTTGTAGACTTGCTTTGCCTTACATTTTCTCAGTGGGACTCCATCCTTAATGTGCTGTGGTGGGCGACAGTAAGCAGTTGGAGTTATAAAACAGACATTGAAACACAGTCTGAATAGTGGGTCATCCATCCGCCGAATAAAAAACTGGACCTATATTGATCCATAGAAGGTCTTAAGTGTGGGTAATTAGGTACGCATCCTTTCCTTACTGTAACGGCCCCCTGAATGGGCAGATGTTTTAACGGAATTTGGCGTGGATTCTCCCTGCATCTGTGATCTGCGCGCATCTGGGCTAGGCTAGTATGCTACGGCAGCAAACGGAACCAGCGGGGCTAGCATCATGCCAAGCCTGTCAATCATTTCGTAACGACATGATGACAACACTCGGGTCCAGTAACGTGTAGCTCTCGGTTCTGCGTGGATGCTTGAGAACACCAAATGGCGATGGAAATGAGCTGCAAACGGCACTTGGCAAATGGTATGCCAAGTTAAGGTTGCTTTGATGTTTGCATGCTGTCACTTTGTCACACCTGCTGTTTGCATGATGATGGCTGCTGCTTGACCTCTCTTCTCCTTCCCCCATGCAGCCTCCTGCATGCACTGCTCACAACCTTGCATGCACCGTGAAAACAGCCATCCGACAGCCAGTTTGCTCTAATTGGTTAATAATATGCTATATTTAAGATTTGCATTGCATTTAATATTTATAGCTGGACTAAACATGTCTAACAGCATAGCCTTTAGTAATAATGAATAGCCAACAAGACTGGATGGATAAAACACTTAGGCTATTGTTAACTCACACCTCAAATTATGCCACAGTGTTTGCAATTGCTTAATTGCTTTAATTTGAGAAGGTCTTGCACATAGATTGTTATTGTCACCTAGGGACCTCTAGAGGCCACATTGTCAAAGCTAATATTTCACCTGGCCTGTTCAAAATGATCACTCAGTTATTACAAAGTTTCTGCAGTGAACACATGGAGTACCATCATCTTAAGTAGGTGTTTTCTTGATTTATCCCCATGTCTTATTTGAGCTGATGTGTCATGGCCTCAGGTCTGATTATTTTAGGTTGTGTTACTTATAGTATTTAAGGAAGTTCTATTAACATTGCCCGGAGTGCTCTGTTCCTTCCTGCCAAAACCTTTTCATAGCTCAGTGAGCTTACATCAAAAGCTGTTAGTCAATGTCAGTAAAAAAGCATTTTCCTGACAGTTTGCAGGAGTTGCAGATGATTAATTATAAAGACAAAAATACTGCAAGACAGAGCACAGATCAGCACCAGCTAGTGTGCATTTTCACACAAAAATCGTAGGTGTGTGTGTACGTAGGCCCATGTGTGTTCTGTGGTTGGTCTTTCACACATCCTTGAGACCGCGATGGTGTGTGAACACAAGGCCCTGCTAGATGCCCTGAGGGGGGTGAGGTATGGTGGGAAGGGGAGCATATTAAGAAGGGAAGCAGCTCATTAATTCCTTCCAGCAGCGGAGGAAAGGGTTGGTCAGCGAAACTGGAGGGGCCCTCCACGGCTATGAAATGAGTCATACCAGTTCAACTTTCAGGAGTGGTCCAAAGTGCCTGCGATAAGTGTGGGCTTGGATAACTTCCTGGTGTTGCAGGCAGTCTGGTTATCCCAAGGCTAGACTTTCCATTTCCAGTAATCTTGTGTGTGTGCAGTAGCTGTTTAAGCTCTTTGTGTTCAGTTTAATTTCTAGGCCAAGTGCATCAAGAAAATGAGTTTTTCCGCCATTGGATAGCAAAAAGCCTTTGAAAGCCACCCGATGTTTGCCCGGTTACAGGGATCCCCTCGGAGGTCCTGCCTGATGTCACATGTGATGTCAGAGCAGAGGTGACGCAGGCAGGAGGAAAAGAGGCTGGTGGATGAAGCCAGGCAGAAACGTGTGAAACCAACTGACATCTGCCAGTGTGCCTCTCACAGTGCGAAAGCAGGGCGGAGAATGTGAAGAATGAAAAGGCGTGCATGCACATTGAGTGTATATACTGTCATGTCCTATATGCTAGCAGGTTGATGTTCACATGTTTGGCAGATGGTTCAGCTGCCTGCTTTGTGATTTATGCGTGTCGGTTTTATGCCAGTGTGGTGATTGAACCCTTGAGGTAACCTTGACCATTCATTTCCATGTGTTTACATAGCACTTTTTCAACACTTTCCTTACATTGCGTGGGAGAGCCCTTTCATCCCACCTGTGATCTGCGTCACAGTCATCCGTCAACTCTGTCGTTGCCACGTCCTATCAGCTGTCTTTAAACATCATACTTTTGATGTGCTTAGGCTTATTTAATGAAGCGTGGTCTCTTTGATTGTTAAAATATATTCACGTTGGGTTGTTTATTACCTTTCCTACATAATACTGTGCAACAGGCATGCTGAGTCCATCTGATTAGCAGGAAGCCAAAGCGTGCTAGCCCTTTGATCACTGTGTTTCTGGCTGATAAACCATGCCACTGTCATTTCTAGCAAGCTTTGGACCTTGACAGACACTAATTACCATGAAGTTGGGAGTAGTTCAGTGCAGGTGAAGCCTACTGTGCTGCAGAACAGTGCCTCATTGGATTAGCGTGCCTACTAACCCTCTTTTATGTTTTGTTTTTGTTCCTCTTATGTAATGATTTTAAAATGTTTAGATTTTAAATAACAATTTGCTCTTAATGACTGGTTAAATCAAGGTTAAATATATTAAACGAAAAAAAGCTGTTGTGTTTTGGAGCTAATGTGTGTGCCCTGAATCTCCCTCTGTATGAGTGTTGGATCAGTTGAAGGAAATCTCATGACGTCAAATCGCTGCATTTCAGCTGAACTGAGCTAAGCCTGCTTTACAATGGAAAATGAGTCCATTGATATAATTACCCTACATCGTCACTGTCTTACTGGTTGCCGCACAGCTTAGCCTTGTGCATTAATGAGCTATTAGCTATACCGCTCTTGTGCGTGAGCCAGTTTTTATTAACAATTTGCTTTGGATTCAAACACTGATACACTAGACAAATGTTTAGCTAGATTACTTTTTGACAGTCTGAAATGAATCAGAACCAGACCGTACTGTTTCAGACTGTGATGTGTTGGAGTATGCTGGAATAAAAACATCCCCCCACTCCCCATCCAATCCTGCCTTTGATTTCGCTGCCAGTAGAGTCTGACTGTAATAAGTTTTGGACTGAAGCAATGCAGCAGGAATATTTTAATAGCCCGCATGCTATTGTCTTGGAGCTGCCATTCACAAAAGCAAAACAACTGTTGCCATGGGATATGCTCAACCAAATATTGTAAGTGGGTGTTTTTTGGCTAAACCTTTCCACATGAGCTAATTGACTCACAATGCACGGGCCCTGCCTGTTTTTACTCTCTACTACAAGGGTGTGGATGATAGTGAAAGCACATGGGTTGCAACGTGGTGATTTTGGAATGGATAGTAATAAATATAATATCAGTTGTAAACAGATTTCCCCTTTTTAGTTTACAAACCTGTTTTAGAGGTCTTCTACTTCAATTTCTCCCCATTGCAAAAGGTCATAATTGCCCTAAACTACAGTTGAATGATTCCCAAGCCCAGTGGGATTCTTCTGATAGATTGCCAGTGTCCAGAGGGCAGATAGCTCCCCAGATAATATGCCCACACTTTATGTTGCTGAGTTACAGTCCACCTGAAGTGCAGAACATTGTGCTTTCCCGAGGTCAGTGAGGGAAAAATATGGCCGAGGTTGTTTGGCTGTTTATTTCTCCGGCCTGCCAAAAACAGGCCTCCAACTTCTTTCCCCAGGACAAACGAGAGCCTGCAGAGAGCCTGATTGGAAACATTTGCGACACCGTCGGCTCTCCTCCGTCCTCCCAGCGACGTACTTCCTCAGGAAGAGATACGTCCCCTTTGCTGGACACAGTGATGTCACATAGATAAACAATCTGCGTACCATTGCTGTTTGCTGAATGTGATGGGCTGTCATCCCTGAGAAATCCCTGTGCGTGCACAGTCCTAACAGATGCAGACCGGGGACTAGCCAAGTACACACCCACTCGGGTCAGTTGTTATAGATCCAAGGAGACTGGGAACAATGTGGTGGAGAGGTGCGGCTCTTGTGGAATATTTTGGGAAGCAGGCTAATCGTCTTTTTGGTTCCAGGCTCTGGCGTATACGATTTCTTTTGTTGTGGTGATTTTAGGCTGGAGCCTGTAAAATCCAGATTTGTTATTGTCTGTATTTCATCACTTTAAGGAGGCACATGCTATTTTAACACATCTCATTGTCTACTCAGGACAACATGTATCACTGTTTCTCAATATGTTTTTAACCGAACATCTTCTGTTTTCCTATTTTAAGCCTCTTATACAGTTTATTTTCAAAGTATGTAACCCAGCCTGAAATCTGGTCTATTACCGAACACCCTCTAGCTCTGCACTACTGTCTCTCCCAAAGGCCTGATCTAGGTCTCTGTCCTGCATTGTCTGCCATCCATGCTGTCCCTCTGCTTCCCTTCCTCCACACCTCCCCACTATGCCCTCATCTCCATGATGAGGGCATAGTGAATAAGGAGCTGACACCAAACTGTCAACCTGCAAGCCATCATGCCCCTGCAGCTTTCCGTTAGTTTAGCCACCAGTAAGGGCACAGGCCCCCTAAAACAGCTTAAAAATGCTTGTTTCTGTTTTTATTAAACAACTCGTGGCCTTGACAAAAGTTCACTTGATGTCAAAAGCAGAGGTCTTACATCTTTCACTGTGTAGAAAAAGGTAAATTACAGTACTAGTGTACAGTGGCTGATTAGAGAAAATGCGGAGGCTGTTGTGAGGGTCGTCTGTAGGGAAACGCTGGCCCTCGTGGTTTCTTTTTATTTTCAGCTTACTTTTCAGCACATCCATAAACTGTATCATTAATTTCTCCCTTTGAGCGAACCGTGTCTTTAAAATACAGAAGATCTGCCACTTTTCTTTCTTCCAGTTGCCGAATTCAAGAGCCTGTAATGCCAGCCATACAAGAAGGCATTGTAGCGAAACACAATGTTGTTGTGTTTAGAGGAATGAAAGCCGACCATTGTTGCATACCGTTGCTGGAATCCGAGGTTTTATTTGATATAAAATGGGTAATTTCATTGCGTAACAGTATTAGCAGTATTTAAACGGGGCTTGTCATGGGAAGGAAGGAGTAGGGGTGGGGTAGTGGTGGAGGAATGAATGAGAGCAGGTCACTTTACAGGAGGAAATCCTCACTTTTACTGATGATAGAGATAATCCTCATTTAGTGATGACACCAAAAGCAATTGCCTTAGATTAAGGGTTTAGCTAGATTAGAGAGCAGTCAAAACAGGTTAATGCGCAACGATCATAACAAAAATGAATTATCATATAAATGAACATAGCCACTAACCTTAAGCTCAATCAATTAAAACCTTTGCCTGGTTGGAGGGTTTGGCTTCATCTACAGATAGAAAAGGGTGGTGATACCAATCTGCCACTGATCATTGAGTTTGATATGGGCTTCTCTTAAGCTGTAAGGAGACCTGGCTTTGGTTGTTAATGTAAAGCATAGAGGGACAGAGTTTACATTTTAGAGAAATATTCTTGTTACTTTGAATAATCTGTAGTGACAAATGACCACCGATATTAACATTTTAGCTCCATTTTGTCTGCATTGTAAGTATTTCACAGACACATGTTCACTGGCCTGTTGCCCAGCAAGTTCAACTGCAGTTCATGAAATAACAGTCAATGAAAATATATATATTATCCGAGTTCTGCATGCTAATCTGGACGTGAATAAAGAAAACCCATTTTTTTACTGTGTTCTCAAGAACCTCCCTGCCAAACTCACAACTTCCCTCTCCTTGAGGAGATTACTCAAAACGTCAATGGGTAGAGTTAAACTCAACAAAAGTATTAACTGGGTAAGCGCCAAGAGTCAATCCTCCAAAGCTAACAGGTTTAAGGTTTTAAATGAAAAAGATAATCGTATTAGAGAGCCAGACATACAAAGAGAGCGGCATTTCACGGTCTTGGATCCTGTTAATCACCAAGTAGTCTATCCTAGGGTTCAGGTACATGGTGGGGGTAGGGATGAGGGATGACGCTGGAGGAAAAAAGGAGAACAGAGGAGACGCTGCCCTCTGAGTCAGGACTCCTTTCATAGTTGGATTTTGTCATCTCTGTGGGACGATCAAGCCTAAACAAATGCTAAGCAGCAAAACAAATGCTAATCTGCTTGCAGCTGAATACATTTCAGTGAGGCTGTGTCGGCCGTCTGTTTTTCAGAAGCAAAAACAAGCAATTTTAGAGGTGCCATTAAGCAATCATAGTGTGATTGGCTTTTAAACTGTCTGAACAGCATTTTCATTCTGGCAACGAGTCTCACACTGCTGTTCCTGAATGCCATTTCTTATTAAGGACAGCCAGGTTGTTGGCAGTATGTTCCAGTGAAGAGTATTGAATGAGTGGGCTGCAGCAGCATCTGTCCTGTTGACAAGGCAGCAAGCATGACTTCATCAAGGCCGTTACATCATAATCAAATGCACCCTCATCAATTCAATTCTTCATCAGTCATTATTATTAATGTCATTTTTTGGGCCGAAAAGCAAAGGTCATAATGCTATTCCACCTATAAAATGTATGTTATTTGCAATGTTATTGCAATATCCCTTGCTTATCTGTTTATCTTTTGTCCCTCAACAACGTAACCACCTTCAAGACCAATTAAAACACTCACAGCATGGGTGCTTGTAAAAAAAATACAAAGCGAGGGGTTGCATCGATGTATTATTTTCATTATTGAGTAATAATGTCATTGATTTCCTTGATTAAGTGAGATATTATTTTCTCTAAATGTATGCTAATACATCATTACAGGGCATAAGAGAGGGCATGTTGAATCATTTGTCCACATCCTGTTTGCTTTTGTATCATTTGTTTATTGATTTTTTTATTTGATTCAGATTATAGTGTTTTAACATTCAAACCCTTATCCAAGACTGTATAGCTGAAAAAATGTCCAGTGTCCGAAAAAACCTAGCCCACCTTTGAGATAAAATACATTTTTGAGAGTGAGCATGCTAAAATGAACAGAGAGGTAAATACAATCATCCAGTTGCCCCATTGATGCGAAACATTAGCAGTGGTTGGCTGCTTACAGCGACTATGGAAGTCTGCAGGGAGACCACTGTAAACAGTGACATTTCACTGGAGCACGGCAGCCTTCTGAAACTCGAGTTGCCTCTGATCATCATGCTATTTAGGGTTGTCTTTGAGGGTGTTTGTTTACCTTCCCCTACTACTTAGTTCTGGACATGGATGGGTTTTGGTGCCAGTGATTTCCGAATGAGATGGAAAGGGGTTTGTTGCTACGAGCAGCACAGAAGAGAGGAGGGAGGGACGGGCTGCTGGGAAGGCGGGTGATATCGTTTTTGTCGTGGCGGCTCAGAATTCGAGTTTTGGGGTCTTTTTTTGTTCCAACTGTCCATATGGGTTGGGAACCTTGACAAAAATGGGACACGGGTAGCGAGTGTAATGGTTTTAGCGTCACCTTATTTTCTCTGTCTGTCTTCTTGTCTCCTGATGTCGTCCCCCTCTCTCTTTCTTTCCCAGTGATGGCCTCAGCTTCGCAGCTGTGCCGGTGATCCTGCCGCTGCATGTAGGGAAGAAGCAGAGACGCCTTGACAACCGACCTACCTTTCTCTCTCTCTCAAAAAAAGGGAAAAAAGAAAACACACCAGCATAAACAAATGCGACCATGTACAGCGTGGAGGACCTCCTCATCTCTCATGGATACAAGCTGCCCAAGCATAGCACCCCTTCCTCCACCCCTACCCCAGCCCCCGCGTCAACGTCCCACCAGGCTCCCTCGTCCTCACCTCCGTCCTACAGCAAACACCATGAAATCCTAGAGAACAGGCCCGGCCCCAAGGCAGTGAATGGCTATGAAAGAGGGCCTGGGATGCCCTTTGGAAACGGAGGCGGAACCAGGCCACCCCAAGCGTACGTCAGCGGCTGTCCCAACAACAACAATGAACCTAGGGACAGAGGCCTGTCGAGGCGGGAGGGCGAGGGCCGGAGCCAAATGGACACCCACTCCTTGGGGGAGTCGCTGACCTCAGACAGCGGGTAAGAGATAGTGTGCGCCGTACTGTAAGAACAGTCATGATTTCCTGTCTGATGGACCCTTTTGCATGCCCTATCCTGATCATGGTCGTCCTCAATCCTTATTGATGAATTACTCAATTATTCATTGTTATGGTGCTTTGATGGAGCATATTAATCACATTGAATACTTCTACTTAAATGCCCCTCCTAGCACATTTTTTCTTGGTTCTGTCTTATCTCTTGTGTTAACTTCCTCTCTGTTCATCTCTATTCCCTTCTCTCTTCCTCTTCCACAAGTCTTGTGCATTGGGAAGAGAGATAGTGTGTGTTGGAGTCTTAATCTGCCACATGGGACCTTGGAGTTTTAATCAAAACAGCTTTCGGGCAAACCTATACATGTGCCCCATTTCAGCAAGCCTGATCTAACTCACATAAGATTGACTGTTTTGTCAGGATGGTGTATTCTGCCTGATTCTCTCCCCAAGCATAACCAATATGCCGACCGGCTTCTACTGTTTCATAAGCATTATACCTACTTATATAAGGCAGACCCCATCAATAATACAGGATTCATATAGGCCGTATTTAAATATGCATATGGAGGATAGGCTATATTTAGCTTAGTCTGGAGTTATGCAATTGAAACCCTCTTGGGTAGGGGCAGTTAGAACGTATGATATTTCCAGAGATATCGCCTAGCTGCAGCCAATCTGTTTTCTCCTGAAAGCAGCATTGTTTAATTTGCCTATTTGCACCAGTTCTGGGGGTTGGTGTGCTGTAACTGAGACAAAGTCAATACAGCTGTTCCAATGTCTACACTATTAGGCAGGCTTGTCATATTTTTCCCTTTCTTTACATTTTGTTTGGGCCGACTATTTTCTCCCTAATCCTCTTTTTGCCACAAGCCAGTGCCAAAGCATCTGAAAATAGTCAAATGACCTTGAATAATGTCACTGGTTGTGATAATGTTTTTTTCATTTTTCACACTCATGGTTATATTCTTTGAGACGAGTAATCCGCATTTTCATGTTGCGGCCCTGCCAGTGTTATCAGAGATTTCTATTGGGAATGTGGGACTTGCTAAGACATATGTTCTACGATTCCAGTCTGTTATTTGTTCATCCTTCTTTATTCCCTCTCATCCAAATCCATTTTGCCTAGAAGCTTACGTTTAGATAAGGAACAGGCCTATCTTGGCACTCCCATTAGACAGTGCTACTTAGACCCAATTAGGCTAATGATGGTAACTCATCTTACGTAAGATGCCCTCAAATTCAGCGGATTGGCATGGCTAGCCCCCCTTCCCCCAACAAACATCTCTGCCCAGTGATCATGGATGGAAATGTCAAGGACGCTCAGTGGCCTCGGCCTCAAGGCGGTGTACACATGTGCTGGCGTCTTGTTTGCGTTGTCAGTCAGTCACTCCACAAATAGCCTGAAATGATCAGACTGCATGCAGGGACCCCTTGCATCCCGTTGTAGCCCATCAGATCTGCCATTAAACATATTTTCAGAGATAAATTGAGAGATATCCTTGCACTGGTTTAGAGAAATGCTGCTCATTTTCTCAGATAAGGAGCTACAGAACAGTGCAATAGAAAGCCTCTCAACGAAACGTCATCTAAATTGTTGATTTGTCTTGGAGGAAATCCGAGACTAACAGCCACTGTGTATCATTGTGTAATGTGTTCATTATGCCCCATAGAAAATCACAATTACCAGACACTGCATGGTAACTCATGGTCATATGTCTCCATCTAGTGGGAGATGATTTTATTTATTATTTGTCCACATTGTAGACTGTTATTAGTTATTTGCCTCTTCTCATTTAGAATTGTTAGCACTTTGTTACCCTGTATGTAATTGTTGTTATTATTTGTATTCAATGTTTTCATAGGGCTGAAGAGGATGAAGATCTAGGGAACACAATTTAGTATAATCAATACATTTCATTGCAAGTAAACGTGTGTGGGAAAAAAGGTGTGGGAATACTCACTTTCTCCTTTTACTCTGGACCCTTTACTCCCACACATCTGTCTGCAAGAAGTTAAAGGTATTCATCACTCTTCACAGTCAACAGCCAATTGCTGTGGAAAGTGAGCTAATTGTCAGATTGTTACAATAACTCAATTCTGATGTTCTGAGGAAAGGCTATTTTAGACTGTATTTAACCATTTAACAAGCACTTTGTTTGAAACATAATGACACCTTTTTTGTTTTTGTTTCCCTACAGGTTCTGTGATGGCACCAGAGGTCCTCAGGCGCAGTCCAAGGATGTGTCCTACTGGAGGAGGAGAGGCCAGGACTTCACTGTGCTACTGGACTATGCAGACCCCCATGGGGGGGGCCAGGGGGGTTGCAGCAGGCCGGAGGGGTCTCAGCAAGCAAGAGGCCAAGAGATTTCTGCAGAGGAGCGTCAGAGAGCAGCTCAGGAGAGGCAGCGCTGGGCGGCCCAGGCCCAGGCTCAGGTGCAGGCTCACGCCCAGGTCCAGGCTCAGTCTCGCTCTAGAGAGAGGGAAGCTGCTCTCCATCAGTGGAGGATGGCGAATGAGAGGAAGTGTCAGAGCCTGGGGACAGATGAGTGGCGTCCAGCTGTGAGCTTTAGTCGCCAGCTGTCCCAGAGTGAGGGTGAGCGTTGGGCACATGAGCAGCAGCGACTTCATGCCAGGACACCAGAGGGTATGGTTGTCCATCCAAGGACCAAAGCCAAATCCCAGTCCCTGCCTAGGATGCTGCAGCCTGAGAGCCTGCAATTCGTGGACATAGACCCGTCCAGTCTGGAACTGTACAGACGGGTCAATGGCCACCCGGTATCACAACATGACTTTTACAGAGCACCCCGCTGGCCGGAGAATGGCAGGCCGGCTAGCGCAAACCAACTCTCAATGACACCAAAGCCCCGCTTCACGAGACCCCCCAGACCTCCCTCTTATGAGATGCACCAGCAGATCAGGGGAAGCTGTGAGATGTTGTCTGGGAGAGACTCAGTGATTTCCCATGCCAGGGACAGAACGCCACTTCCAATACATAGGATAGATGACCCTCAACTGGACTTTTATGGACAGGACTCTGAACCTCCGGGATACATCGCTCCCCCATCTTACAGAAGAGCTCCTTTGATGGCAGGGGCGTGTCGGGGATATGGTGAAATTGCTGTTGACTACAGGTAAGTCTTTTTTTTCCCTTTCTATGTACATTCCTTAATCCTGTATGCGACATCTCACCTAGCCTATGAATATAACATTTAACTATATTTAAAAAATGTGACAAAGCCTACATAATAGTGTTGAAACATTTAGAAAACATACTGATATTTAAAAGGGTTTTCAAAATGATCACTTACATCATCAGCGTGGTTGATAAAAAATGTCTTTTATATGAGCATTGTGTCATTGTTTGTGCGGAGCGATTTTTTGACATTTCATTATCATATTGTGCCATTTTTCAGGTTTTATTAAATGTATATTAATCGTTCAGCCCTACTTTCCTATATGTAAGTCCTAAACCAGATTTGTGTAGTTCTTTTCAAATAAATGTTATGTTCGGCAAAAACACTTATTGTTGACAAAAAAAATGTGCTCTTTTTGTTTTTAGGTACAGAGGGGATGTGTACCAGCAGATACAAGTGGCTCCAGATGGTTCTCACTGGTTCAGACATCCAGCTGGTTCCTGGCCTGATCACCAGAGAGAAAGGATAATGTCTAGCCAGAAGCAGCTTTACCCTATGTATATGACCCAACAGCGGCCTGGTGGAGCGATTCAATACATCCCCTTTGATGACCCCCGCATCCGCCATATTTCCTCAGCCCTGGGTGGCAACTCCCTGACGGACGCTGACAAGATCCGGCACATCCGCAACGAGCTTCCCAGCGTCACCGTGTCGGAGCCTGCATCCAGCGACAGTGCCTTTTTGCCCCCGCCATTGGGGCCTTTCATCTCAGCCAAACTGGCCGATGATGCCAACCCAACGTCTTCTAGGGACAATGACAATAACAGGTGGCACAGTGATTTGCACAAAGAGGCGGTTGATAACTTCCCAGCAACGGACCAAAACTGCAACAACAGATATCCCAAAAACCCACGTCCTCCTCCATCTCCCTCTTCAGCCTTCCAGGCCCCATTATCAAGAAGTTCTTCTCGACAGGGATCCAGCTCAGATAAGGTCTTTGCAGAAACCATCACCCAAGTAAAAAAAATTGTCCCCGATACACGGCCAGAGAACACAAAGAGAAGAGTAAGTGAGACCATCTTCTGCCTTGTGTCTGTCCCTGTTCACACACCGACTAACATTAGCAAAGACTTACCAGCAGACCAGAACAATAATGAGACAATACCAAGCTTGACTGTCAGCAACAAAGATATATTCGCTGTAGGACTCAAAGAGAGCCCCAATGTGCGGAGCAAGTCAGTGAATGAAATGCCCATAACACCCCACTATTCTCACTTTCACACCAGCAGCACTTTCTCAATGAGGAACTACAAGAGGGCTCCTCTAAGGAAGGAGATAATAGATGCCTGGGCTCTCCAAGCCAGCCAAGATAAAGAGTTGTCCTACTCTGGGTCCTGGCCTGGAAACCAGTACCGTAACCAGGAAACTCAGACTGGCTCACCTTTGGCGGTAGTAAAAAGTCCAGAACCCAAAAGTCCTCCTGGGGCTCAAGAGCCTGTTCAGTCTGCCTCAGACACAACTACTGACAGAGGTCTAGGAACAGATGGTAGTTCTGCTTATGGTTACCCCATGGCAGGCCAGAAAAACCTACATCCCTCTAGTAACAGCGCCTTCTCCCGTCTCAGCCTCAGCCCAACACAGCAGACACACCTTGAACCCTCACGAGACCCTCTACCACAAACAAAGGCCCAGGATCAGGCATCTTCCCCGAAGAAGAGCACCTCCAGTCCCCTGGAGGATGAAGAGCAAGTGACCTTTGGTCAGTTTCTCTTAAAGCCAGTGAATCGACGACCCTGTGATGCCATTGATGAACTGGAGACCATTAATAAGGAGATGGAAAAAACAATCAGCAAGAGACCCAATATGGGTCAGTGCATTGACGATCTAGATGGGTTGAATAAGATGTTAGACCTAAATTCAGGAGCACATTTCACTGCTGGTCTAGAATCAGTTAGGGAAGCAATCAGTTTTCCAATAATGCACACAGAAAAACGCAGTATAAAAGTCAGATCAAAGTCCTTTGCTTCCACCCCTGATTCGGACTCACTGGACTTAAAGAGTGTTTTCTTCAGGCCACAGGCCAACAACATACCACCAACAAATGAGCTACCCATATTCTCCAACCCTGACCCCAAAGACAGTTGCCTCAAGCCCTCACTACCAAAACACAATGATTCAAACCGGCTCTATAGACAGGATATCCCAGTCCCTCGAGAGTCCTTGCTGAGGGATGTGGGATTAACCGTCTACACAGAGACTCCTGGGGGTCCTGGGGAGCCAATGCAGCGCTCACTCTCAGTCCCATCTCCACTTGGTCATAAGGAGCTTAGTCAGTCAATGCAGCTCCCATTGGAGAGCAGGACAGCACTTGTTAAAAATAGCGGTAGCCCTGAGCACAAATCAAATAAAGAACTTCAAGCTAAGGTAAAAACTGAGAGAAAGGTGAAATCACCACCATTCAGGGGCGAGGTGAATTTAGGCATCTATAGAACCAGGAGTGAAAGCAGTGCATCACAACATAAAGAGGGTTCATCATATATTAACAGGCTGAACAGGGAAGTTTCTTTTCTGTCAAGGGATGATGCTGTCATTGGTAGAAATGCCCTCTCTGAGCCTCTGAACTACAAGAATGAGTCAACAATAGCCGATAAGCACCTTGAGAACTTACTGAATCAGGAGAAGGCCAATTCTTTACCTGCCGAAGACCTCAGCAAGCTCTATGAGGTGAAATTTGGAGAAGGCATCCCTGAAAATGAGTCCATGGAGCAGAGGGCTGCCAGAATCCTGGGTATAGCAGTTCCTGTGGAGGCCTTGGGTGTGGCTGACAAACTTTTAGAGGACAACCTTAATGATATGGGTACCACTGTCATCGAGAAACTACACAGCCAAAGCGAAGAGCCACAGCAGTTGATAGCAGAGTATGAGCAAGTCAAAGATGAATCTGTGATTGCTCAGGGAGCAAAGCATGAGCAGGTCCAAGATGAGCCCCTGATCTTCCAGGAAGCAGAGCATGAGCAAGTCAAAGATGAGCCCATTATTGTCCAGGGAGCAGAGCATGAGCAAGTCAATGATGAGCCCATAATTGTCCAGGGAGCAGAGCATGAGCAAGTCAAAGATGAGCCCATAATTGTCCAGGGAGCAGAGCATGAGCAAGTCAAAGATGAGCCCATAATTGTCCAAGGAGCAGAGCATGAGCAAGTCCAAGATGAGACCCTGACTGCTCAGGGAGCAAAGGCAGAGGAGGTCGAGGGGAGAGATTCAGAAGTGGACCTCCAAGAAGGATACAAACAAAACCACAGCAGCAACCACAGTGATGGTGAGGACAACCAGGATGCTGGGATTCAGTCCCTGGTGGTACTGGACCTGCCCGAGTTTCCACCTAATAAGCTTCCCCTCTCCCTTCCCGTAACATCTGATGACAAGCTAACACTTAGCATTTGCAGTGTAGAGAGGAAAGGGCGAGGTGGGACATGCAAACTAATCGAATCCATACACGATAAGCTTAATTATTCCGCTTCTTCTACATCTTTGCACATTTCAACTCCAGAAAGAAGGGCCCGCCTGAAAGAGCTGGACTCAGTATCTCGAATAAGACGCCTCAGCCTCAAAGGTTTGGAGTCTGGGGAAGAAATGTATTCTAAAGAAATGGACGGTGACAGAGAGGAGAATGAAGTCCAGGAAGTGCCAAAGGAGCAAGTTGTAGGGAAACAAGCAGAGGAAGAGGATACAAAGCTTAAGGAAGAAGCAGGGAATGTGGAGGAGAACCCAGATGAACATGAGAATGCACATAAAACACATGTAAAGTTGGGAGATCCTGAAGAAGATTGTAAACCTACAGAAGAAGCGAATGGAGGGACATGTCAGGAAGAGCAAAGACAAGAAGAAAAGACAGAAGAGATGAATGTTGAGATTGCACTAAAACTAAAAAATGAAGGGAGTGAAGAAGTACATGTTGAATTAAAAACAGTAGAGCCAGGAGAGAAGATGGAGCTTAAAATGGTTGAGGATTGCAAAGAAAAGCCTTTGGAAAAGGTGAGAGAGCGCCAGAATACAGCAGAGGCAACACAGGGCACTAAGGTGAAAAAGGTGCCCAAACCAAAGCAGCGCACAAAGCTGCAGAAGCCTCCTCTGCTTCCTAAACCTCGCAGTGTTCCCAAGAGAGAAATAACACTGCCTGTCAGCTTCAGCACTGGGACCCGTGGCCCCTCAAATATGGAGGATGAGGAGAAGCACTCTGTCTCAGGTTAGTTTGAAGGAATTAAGATATTGTGATTCTAATTTTAAAGGAATTGTTGAAAAAGTTTATATAAATATTTTCTCTTTTGTTGTGAGATGATAGTGTGTGTATTCATCATATATCAATGCATTATGTGCTGATCCTATGTGGGTATGTGGTTTGCCATCCCAAATTTTAGTTACGAGTTATTTAGAATGAGCCAGGCAAGCTGTTTCCTTGTGCTTCCTATATTCATGCTAAGCTAGGCTAAGCACGGCCTGACTCCAGCTACATCAAATATAATCTCCACTTTAAAATATAATTCACTGTAGTTTGCCGTATTGCCATATATTCTTTGTCCTAAATGTTTTAGTTTTTTTGCTTTTATGTATCTTTTTATATTTAAATTTGGTGTAAATACTTGTATTTGGTATTCTTTTTTTAATGCTAAATAGTTTCTTAAAAACATTTATTTGTATTATCTTTAAAAAATGTTAAACCTGCTATTGCGACTTGTTTTCTTAGATCTGTTTATGTTCACACCAAAGGAAATTCCATGTATGTGTAAACGTACCTGGCAATAAAGTTGATTCTGATTCTGAAAAAAGAAAGCATATTTTATCAAATGTTTATGTATTCCTTTAAATTGGCCCCCTACTTTTAACAAAGTCCCCGTTAACATTTAGTGTTGCTCACTGACAGACAATGTGTGAATCCTCAAGCTCTCACAAACTGCCAAATCTCCACAGGGTTCCTTTGTATTCCACATCCTCAGGGCAAATAATATTGTTCTGTTTTGTTACGATTTCGTTTTCTCATCTTTTCTGTCCTTTCTTTTCTCATCAGACTCCTACGACCCCAGTCGAGTGGAGAGAGTGTAACCTCTGACACTGCCTTCACAACAGTGGAAATCTGTATTTCTCAAGTTAACAGCTTTTCCCAACAACAAAGGCTTTCATCACACCTCACGGCTTAGTGAGCTGTAACCCCCTTCAATATTGTTACGCATTACTTCTCAAAGAACTGACTGTCCTGGTGCTGCAAGAGCATTTCTTTACAGCCAAATGAAAAGGCATTGTCGGTGCCAATTCTCCGGGCCTTTTCAACCTCGACATCCTCGTCCTTCCATTTTCTCCACCTCTCCAAAAGTGTATTTGCTCAAGCAAGCATACTTCCTGCTTTTGAAGTTGTCTTATTTTGCTTTTGGAAAATGCATGTCATTATTCCCGTCTGCACTTTGGCTCCTTCTCGAGCTTGGGTGTTGAAATATGAATGTAAAAGTGTTTCTACTCAACATACAAAAGAAATGTAACAGAAAAAAAACAACAACAGGAAGGCAACAGTATTGCATTACAATCAGTATTAACCTACACCAAATGTAAATAAGAAAGAGTTTTAAGATTTTATTAAGAATATAAAAAACAAACAATTTAAGTCATTAAATTGCTGGAGAAATGTATATTTTCTTATATATGTTAAGAAAAGACTAGATTTTTGGAATTGTGGTCTTTGTGTGTAATACTTATAATAAAAACCCCTGTTCTTTATTCTTATACTTGTGTGATAGAGAATGTACTCAGAGAGCCTGGATTGCAATGATAAACACTGTGGTCCTTGAATAGTTTCACTATAAGCAATATAGTTGTCGTATACAGGATATTTGTGACATGATTTAAGAAGTAAATCTCCATTTCAAGGAGCTGATCTAATTTAAGCGTCTGCTTTATCGTTTGGTACAAGTGTTAGGTTTGCATTGCTGAGATTATTGGCTTTATGTAACAAGTGAGCACCTGATAATCTCTTCAAATACTCAGAGATTACACTCAGAGGGATTCATGTTGTAACCCTCCCCATTCTCCGGCTCCGTCAATCGCCAATCGCAACTTGTATCTGAAACGTGTCATTTCAGTGTTATTTTTGCTCATTCTCATCCTGTTGAATAAGAAAACATATATTTTGTGGCATTAACAGAAGTCTATATTTAACCGTTGAGTTCTCCTCTGTTCGCTTCTTAGTTCATGTGTGATTTCAGAAGTGCTTTTTCTGCAGGAAGTGATAGATGTAGCTATATTGATCGCAGTGTGCCTTGTACACACTGTTTCTGTGAACTCCATTCGTGTGTAACACATCCAGTATTGTCCGTTTACAAATCTTAATTTAAACTGGACATCAGTAATCATTCTTTAATCAAAAACTGTTACAGTTGTTTTGGCAATAATAATAATATTCAGCTGAAGAAGCTTAATATTAATGCTGTATAGAACAGTGCTGTTGGAATACTAATCACAGTATCTGAACATGTTCAATAATGTAATGTTGACATATCAGTGCTTTTGTGTGTTGTGGGCATAACTGGCAATTGGTTTACACTCACTTCACTTATGGGGTAGCAATACAATAACTTTTAAAAACGTACCAAACTAAACTTTATGCTATGCATTGGACATTACATTACATGTAATTTGTTAGACGCTTTTATCCAAAGCGACTTACATACATTCAGTACTGTGGGCAATCCCCACAGGAACAATTTGGGGTGAAGTGTCTTGCCCAGGGACACAACGACATGCTGACTGCAGTGGGACTCGACATCCACATTTACTGGGTTTAATACCAAAATTCAAAGCTAAACTGTAACTTCTGGTTTGCCTGTTTGAACCTGTCACTCTTTGATCCAGTATTTGATGTTGATCTGGTCGTAGACTTGCATAGACGTAGCTGTGACTGGAGTTTGTCAGTGGAAGCTCAGTGCGAGTCTTTGTCCTGTTACCAACCCAGTACCTGTACCTCTGTGTTCCAGGTAATGTGTTATCTGGTCATTCTCGTAGGTCTTTTTGTACTGCAAGTTCTTTGTAACATGATATAGACTATTGGTGCACATCATGCTTTGATATTTTCTATTTTCATACAGAAGTATGTACAGCTTCTTTTGTATGTGTGGCATCTTTTTTTCTCTTTTTTTTGTGCATGAAATGCGTAAGACGTCACAGAGAGAAGGTGTGTTTGCATATAATTGCATTTGGTACTATATAGTCTATCCAATAAACAACTGTTATATTTCATATTATGTATATTTTATTTTCAAGAAGTTATACTACATATTTAAAACAGAACAAGGTATTTTTAGATTATTGTGAAAAGGGAACTGTTTTTGAAGGCACAATATTTGTCTATATTTGAAATGATCATTGAGAGTGATGATCAGAAATAGAGACAAGTGTGTGCTATTGTACAGTACTGCAGACTATTCATAAATAAAAGTCTTTGCATGAAACATTTTGTCACTGATTTTGTTAATTTGATTAATTGATGTTATATTTGAGGAAAAAAATGTAGTGGAATGTGCCCATAGAAAGAAACCAGCACTACTGTGTCATAAAAATATTGCTCACATGACCTACCCCAGTAAAAATCTTTACAATGTATCATGTTTTACAGCACATAATAGGATAAATAAATCATATACATAAATGTGTTTGTTGAGAACTGAGGAACCATGTCATAGGACCTTCAAAAGGCCTGGCTGCTTTCCAATGATTGGAGTGCATCAAAATATGAGCTATTGATTTAAAGAGCTTGATGCTTAACCCGAAACTGGACCTTTAATTTACCGCTTCATTTATAAAGAGGCCAAAGTAGTTCAGAATATTTATTTTAGAGTAGTTAATGTTAACATTGTTCTGCATTGTGTCCATGAAAAGACTAAGGAGTCTAACGGAGCCCTGCTTATTAACAAACATTATGTGTTGTTGAAATATTCTAATGATTATTTAACTCGTTTTTTTAATTCATTTTAGTTTTTATTAATAACTAATAATAAGCATAAACATTTGAATAATGATAATACAAAGATTTTCAGTAATTGAAATAGAAATAGAAAATTACTTTGATGCCCCCTATTGGACTATAGAAGTATTGTTGCTGTCCTGAAATCAATTTTATTTACTTATATTGTTTTTTTTTCTTTATAGCAATGATTTTTTCTAAACAAGAATAGTGGTACATTTACTGACTTTTGGGGTCTAACAAAGGGCTTGTAGAAAAATGGGAGAAAAGTTTTTATTTAAACATACAAGAGCATATTATTCAGAAACATAGTGTCTGAAGCCAAGGGGTCAGCTAGAAAAGCAAATCAAACCACATACAGAGGTATTAAGATACTCCAGTCACATAGCTAAACTGTCAGGGGTCAAAATAATATGGGTGCTTTGCTTCGTGTAATGTAAATATGCTCTTATGTTTATCCTTTCTTGAAACAAATTAACAAAAGTGGGCTAAAATATTCCTGTAAAAACTTAAATCTTGAAATGTAATCGTATTCTCACTCAAGTGCATATTAAATTAGCCTACTTAGTCTCTCTATATTTGGGACAGAGTAAGAGGGCCATCTGCTGGAAAAAGTGGGCATTGTTCTTATCCTTTTCAAATGTATTTCGGTAAGTAGTCCTACCAAAAGAGCTGTTGGGAGTCCCTAGGTCCTGGTGAAAAGGGTGACTAAAAAGAGGTAACTCATTGTTAAACTAATTTCTTTGCAGTTTTAACTTAAAGGTGACCTATCATGCTATATTTAAATGATATAGTGTATGACCATACCTATATAAGGTATATTTATACATTTTATTTTCCAAAATACCAAACAGATCATTTTTTAGCCATGCCTCGTTTCGCTCATTTTCGCTTTATTCCAAACCTGCCTATGAAAATTCTGAGCAGCAGCTGACCACGCCCCCTGCAGAAGAGCCTGCGAGAGTCACGTTACCATGCTTGCTGTGTTTACGAGTGTGGAATACACATGTCATCTCAGAGCAATGCATGTGTTCAAGCATATTATCAATTTGATCCAGAAACTGAAGCAGCGGAGGTTTTGGTGGAGGTGCAAACATCTCAGTTGTCAGCAATGTGTGTTTCATGTGTTTTAAAAGCTCAGTTATTGACTTCTTTCTAAAGGGGTACATGTGCAACTTGCGCCACGATGCCTTCTGAACCGGAGCATGTGCTGCATGGAGATACCACACGTAACATTAGCTTCACTAAGTTGTCTGTTTAGAGAATACATTTTTCACATGTCATTCAATATATGTTTATCACACTAGGTGTAAAGACGGATGCAGGAACTTGAGGACTCTAACCTGTGTGGTGGATCATCCTGGATTGTGTGCCTAAATGTGTTTTCTCTGCAGAATGCATTGAATATTTACAGAGCTGAACACAGTTGGACTACAGTTGAGGCAAATAGAGCACTGAGTGGTTTGTTTTGACTGAAATTGTAAAACGAATGCTAATATTGTTCATGGAAATAAATACTGGTGTATATGGCTTTATGCAATCTTTCATTCTGTCATTGTACTATTATATACTACACAGCAATGGCATAACGCACCCATGTGTATGACAAAAAAAGTCCACACACAACCTTATGCTTTTGAAATCAGAATATTCTTTACCCATCCAAACATGAATAATCACGACACATTTGATATCAACTCGGAACTTTATTGTCAAAATCAACGGTTATTTGAACCCATGGAGAGAGGATCAGAGTGGTGATTCCGGCCTGCGTTGTCCTCTGATCCGTGAAATGTCTATGTTAGGTTCAGACAGCAGCCAAATTGAACCGTGTGGCATACCCGGCGATGACCTCCTCCCTGTCAGGTTGCTCATAATGGTGCAGGGTCCACAAAGACTTGGTCGAAGATGAGGTCCATCAAGTTGGCCACGTAGCCTGTGCAATGTTAAAAAAAAGCACAACAAAAAAAGTGGTTGAGATTAGTAAATGCATGTCGTCAACAACAACATACCAGGGCTTTAGCTCCGTTTTACTCGTGGTGTGTGTCCCCTCGCATACATACATACATACAGTGTTGTATCCTAACACACCCCCATTTATATTCATGTGCGCAAACAAGTAAACATGCAAAAGCTTTTACATATAACGCTGCAAAAAACGGCATGTCTCATTAGCTTAGCGTAGCTTAGCGTAGCTTAGCTTACAGGTCGATGATATCTGATCGTTCTTACAGACTACAATCACAAAAGCTTTTACATAACGCTGGAAAAAACGGCACTTACCTCCAGAAGATTACGTTTGTTATTATAACTTACTCAATATGATTTTTTAGAGGATACAAAATACTAATACATAGGAGAATAAATACTTGTGTTATCGGCTAGGCCAGGCGTGGCTTTACAGCCTTCACACAGATCGCCATTACGGCAGTCTGAACATGTTCGCAAATGCCTGATAATTAAAATAAAAGACAAAGCAAATACTGCGGAGCGTACAAAATAAAATGTTACAAGAACATATAAACACCTAAC
Source organism: Harpagifer antarcticus (assembly GCA_902827135.1). Lineage (NCBI taxonomy): Eukaryota > Metazoa > Chordata > Actinopteri > Perciformes > Harpagiferidae > Harpagifer > Harpagifer antarcticus. Next base: position 20,488 of record CADEHL010001304.1, on the reverse strand, counting down.
CGATTACTAGTTGGGGTTGAGGCGACATTGATACGGCTAAGCTACATGCTACCAGCTAGATATAGCTTTATCAGGAAAAACACCGCTAAATAAAAACTTACAGCTTCAGAATTGGATGTGTCCTCACTGGCCTGGTCCCGGATGGTTGGTATTGATCCCGGGTGTAGCATTAGTTTGGAGGCATATCCGTGTTGGACTTGAGAGAAGTTCATAAACATGTCCGTGGTTTAACTGGCTTAGACATCCTGGCAATAGCAGGAAAAAACACAGATGTGACTGGGGTAGCCTGCCGATAGCCTATATGCGAATGAGAGGTTTGGCAATGCAGTGGCCGTGGCTCATTCCCCTGATAGGTGGAGAGTTGACCAATAAGCGGAGTACGTCTTTGTGACGTAGAAAAGTGTCGGAATGTGGATCCATTTTTTTCAGATCCGTTGCAGCCCCTTTTTTAGAGATTTGGCGAAGGAGGAAAATAGAGAGGGTTGTGTTTTCTGACACTTGGTGAGTTCCCCGGAACACCGGGGACACATAATCATGTATAAAAGACGTACAAAGGTGCATTTTGCATGATAGGTGCCCTTTAAGGTTTGAGTGAATGTTGAAAAAAACTGTACCACCTCCGTCATATCATAACAAGGCGATAGTGGTATAGTGGTGAGCATAGCTGCCTTCCAAGCAGTTGGCCCGGGTTCGATTTGCAAAAGGTTTAATATCTACAAATAAAGGAGGAGGTAAAATTGGTAATGCAAACACAATAAACGTATCATTGTATCTGATAACATGCAATAATCAGACATACACATTTCTAGGGGGGGGGGCAGGGGTTATTCGTCATTCTAGTCGGACCCATTAGAGCACTTTTCATCTTGGATCATCAGAGGCTGTTGCATCCAAGAAAGACTGATTGAAACCTACGTTTCGAGAGACTATCACGATAATTGAAGGTGATTTAAACTATTGTATCCATGTAATTGTAGATGTAAAGTAGAGATGTAACTGTTCATTGCCTTTATTTTTATATAAATATGATATGGTGTTAGTGCAAAAATTGTACTATAACTTAAGCTGAAGCTAACAGTAATAACTATAAGATATATCTGAAATAAATAAGTGTACTGAAACTAATACCAATAACTGTATTGCATTGTTTTCTTATGCGCAATTACTTCATACTGTCTAGTTCTCTTTTTCGTCCTGCATTTATTGTGCCCAACTCAGAAAATAACTGGCCCCCCAGTGGCCCCCCAGTCAAATTGGTCTAGAACCGCCACTGCACATTGCTGCTCACAGTCTGGAGATCGGTCTTGGATAGATAATCAAACATACATACACTGAACAAAAATATAAACGCAACACTTTTGTTTTTGCTCCCATTTTTTATGAGATGAACTCAAAGATCTAAAACATTTAGCCATTATCTCGGCAAAGGAGAAGTGCTCACTATCACAGATTTTTTCAGATTTGTGAACAATATTTGAGAGAAATGGTTATTTTGTGTATATAAAAAATGTTTTAGATCTTTGAGTTCATCTCATGAAAAATGGGCCCCCGGGCCTTGAGTTTGAGACCCTTCCTGTAGTGGGTTTCGTCGTTGTTGCTGATGAGACCCACCAAAGTTCTGTCATCTGCAAACTTGAGGAAGTAGTTGGAGCTGTAGGTGGGTGTGCAGTCGTGGGTCAGCAGGGTGTAAAACAGGGGGCTGAGCACACATCCTTGGGGGGCCCCTGTACTCAGCGTGATGGTGTCCTATGTGTTCTCGCTGACCCGTATAGATTGCTGTCTGGCAGTGAGGAAGTCCAGCAGCCAGTTGCAGAGAGAGGGGCTGAGGCCAAGTGTTGTTAGTTTACAAATCAGCTGCTGGAGGATGATGGTGGTGTTGAATGCTTAGCTGAAATGTAATCGTATTCTTGCTCAGGTGCATATTAACTTAGCCTACTAAATCTCTCTATAGTTTGTGTTGAGTTTTGTTGATTCTGGTTTTGAATCTTTATAGTGCACTCAGCACTCACTCTCACAGAATGGGACAGAGTAAGAGGGCCATCTGCTGGAAACAGTGAGCATTGTTATTCTCCTTTTCAAATTTATTTTGATAAGTAGTCCTAACAAAAGAGATGTTGGTAGTCGCTAGGTCCTGGTGAAAATGGTGAATTTAGAGAAGGTACTCATTGTTACAGTCCATTGTTTGCAGATTTATCCTATGGTTTTGAGTGACTGTTGAAAAAACAATATACCACCATCAATTGGTCAGTACAAGGCGATGGTGGTATAGTGGGGAGCATAGCTGCCTTCCAAGCAGTTGACCCGGGTTCGATTCCCGGCCATCGCAAAAGCTTTAATATGTACAAATAAAGGGGAGGTAAAATTGGTACAATGCAACTTTATTTATAAAGCACTTTAAACCTCCAGACCAAAGTGCTGTACAGGCAAATAGATAAAACAAAGCACACAAAGAAGTAACACAGTTCAGCTCACCATAAAACAAGTACAAGTAAAAATAAAAAACAATTTTTTAAAAGCAAAAAAGCAACACTGAAAGATGTTGAAACGCCAAATGTTAAAACGCTAAGGAGAAGAGGTGGGTTTTAAGAAGCGATTTAAAAGCAGGCAGTGTGGAGGCCTGTCTGATCTCCATGGGCAGAGCGTTCCACAGTTTTGCAGCCGCTACAGAGAAGCAACGGTCCCCTCTGAGTTTAGACCTGGTTTTAGGCACATTCAGGAGCAGTTGGTCCGCTGACCTGAGAGGGCGGTTCGGCGTGTAATGCTGTAGCAGCTCAGTAAGGTATGGATATGGTAACACAATAAACGTAGAATTGTATCTGATAGCATAAAATAATCAGACCAACACATTGCTGCTCACAGTCTGGAGATCGTTCTTGGATACATAATCAAACATAGATACATATATAAAAATACACATTTTTTTATCTTTGCAAAACAAGGCCAGCTGGTTCACCCCCTTCCTGTAGTGGGTCTCGTCGTTGTTGCTGATGAGACCCACCAAAGTTCTGTCATCCGCAAACTTGAGGAAGTGGTTGGAGCTGTAGGTGGGTGTGCAGTCGTGGGTCAGCAGGGTGTAGAACAGGGGGCTGAGCACACATCCTTGGGGGGCCCCTGTACTCAGCGTGATGGTGTCCAATGTGTTCTCGCTGACCCGTATAGATTGCTGTCTGGCAGTGAGGAAGTCCAGCAGCCAGTTGCAGAGAGAGGGGCTGAGGCCAAGTGTTGTTAGTTTACAAATTAGCTGCTGGAGGATGATGGTGGTGCTGAATGCTTAGCTGAAATGTAAGCGTATTCTTGCTCAGGTGCATATTCAATTAGCCTACTAAATCTCTCTATAGTTTGTGTTGAGTTTTGTTCATTCTGGTTTTGAATCTTTATTGAGTGCACTCAGCACTCACTCTCACAGTATGGGACAGAGTAAGAGGGCCATCTGCTGGAAACCTTGAGCATTGTTATTCTCTTTTTCAAATGTATTTTGATAAGTAGTCCTAACAAAAGAGATGTTGGTAGTCGCTAGGTAGTGGTGAAAATGGTGAATTTAGAGAGGGTACTCATTGTTACAGTCCATTGTTTGCAGATTTATCCTATGGTTTTGAGTGACTGTTGAAAAAACAATAAACCACCATCAATTGGCCATTACAAGGCGATGGTGGTATAGTGGTAAGCATAGCTGCCTTCCAAGCAGTTGACCCGGGTTCGATTCCCGGCCATCGCAAACGCTTTAACATGTACAAATAAAGGGGGAGGTCAAATTGGTAACACAATAAATGTAGAATTGTATCTGATAGCATAACATAATCAGACCGACACATTGCTGCTCACAGTCTGGAGATCGTTCTTGGATACATAATCAAACATAGATACATATATAAAAATACACATTTTTTTATCTTTGCAACACAAGGCCAGCTGGTTCACCCCCTTCCTGTAGTGGGTCTCGTCGTTGTTGCTGATGAGACCCACCAAAGTTCTGTCATCCGCAAACTTGAGGAAGTAGTTGGAGCTGTGTGTGGGTGTGCAGTCGTGGGTCAGCAGGGTGTAGAACAGGGGGCTGAGCACACATCCTTGGGGGGCCCCTGTACTCAGTGTGATGGTGTCCTATGTGTTCTCGCTGACCCGTACAGATTGCTGTCTGGCAGTGAGGAAGTCCAGCAGCCAGTTGCAGAGAGAGGGGCTGAGGCCAAGTTTTGTTAGTTTACAAATCAGCTGCTGGAGGATGATGGTGGGGCTGAATGCTTAGCTGAAATGTAATCGTATTCTTGCTCAGGTGCATATTCAATTAGCCTACTCAATCTGTCTATAGTTTGTGTTGAGTTTTGTTCATTCTGGTTTTGAATCTTTATTGAGTGCACTCAGCACTCACTCTCACAGTATGGGACAGAGTAAGAGGGCCATCTGCTGGAAACCGTGAGCATTGTTATTCTCTTTTTCAAATGTATTTTGATAAGTAGTCCTAACAAAAGAGATGTTGGTAGTCGCTAGGTACTGGTGAAAATGGTGAATTTAGAGAGGGTACTCATTGTTACAGTCCATTGTTTGCAGATTTATCCTATGGTTTTGAGTGACTGTTGAAAAAACAATAAACCACCATCAATTGGCCATTACAAAGCGATTGTGGTATAGTGGTAAGCATAGCTGCCTTCCAAGCAGTTGACCCGGGTTCGATTCCCGGCCATCGCAAATGCTTTAACATGTACAAATAAAGGGGGAGGTCAAATTGGTAACACAATAAATGTAGAATTGTATCTGATAGCATAACATAATCAGACCGACACATTGCTGCTCACAGTCTGGAGATCGTTCTTGGATACATAATCAAACATAGATACATATATAAAAATACACATTTTTTTATCTTTGCAAAACAAGGCCAGCTGGTTCACCCCCTTCCTGTAGTGGGTCTCGTCGTTGTTGCTGATGAGACCCACTAAAGTTCTGTCATCCGCAAACTTGAGGAAGTAGTTGGAGCTGTAGGTGGGTGTGCAGTCGTGGGTCAGCAGGGTGTAAAACAGGGGGCTGAGCACACATCCTTGGGGGGCCCCTGTAATCAGCGTGATGGTGTCCTATGTGTTCTCGCTGACCCGTATAGATTGCTGTCTGGCAGTGAGGAAGTCCAGCAGCCAGTTGCAGAGAGAGGGGCTGAGGCCAAATTTTGTTAGTTTACAAATCAGCTGCTGGAGGATGATGGTGGTGCTGAATGCTTAGCTGAAATGTAATCGTATTCTTGCTCAGGTGCATATTGAATTAGCCTACTAAATCTCTCTATAGTTTGTGTTGAGTTTTGTTGATTCTGGTTTTGAATCTTTATTGAGTGCACTCAGCACTCACTCTCACAGTATGGGACAGAGTAAGAGGGCCATCTGCTGGAAACCGTGAGCATTGTTATTCTCCTTTTCAAATGTATTTTGATAAGTAGTCCTAACAAAAAAGATGTTGGTAGTCGCTAGGTACTGGTGAAAATGGTGAATTTAGAGAGGGTACTCATTGTTACAGTCCATTGTTTGCAGATTTATCCTATGGTTTTGAGTGACTGTTGAAAAAACAATATACCACCATCAATTGGCCAGTACAAGGCGATGGTGGTATAGTGGTAAGCATAGCTGCCTTCCAAGCAGTTGACCCGCGTTCGATTCCCGGCCATCGCAAAAGCTTTAATATGTACAAATAAAGGGGAGGTAAAATTGGTACAATACAACTTTATTTATAAAGCACTTTAAACCTCCAGACCAAAGTGCTGTACAGGCAAATAGATAAAACAAAGCACACAAAGAAGTAACACAGCTCAGCTCACCATAAAACAAGTACAAGTAAAAATAAAAAACAATTTAAAAGCAAAAAAGCAACACTGAAAGATGTTGAAACGCCAAATGTTAAAACGCTAAGGAGAAGAGGTGGGTTTTAAGAAGCGATTTAAAAGCAGGCAGTGTGGAGGCCTGTCTGATCTCCATGGGCAGAGCGTTCCACAGTTTGGCAGCCGCTACAGAGAAGCAACGGTCCCCTCTGAGTTTTGACCTGGTTTTAGGCACATTCAGGAGCAGTTGGTCCGCTGACCTGAGAGGGCGGTTCGGCGTGTAATGCTGTAGCAGCTCAGTAAGGTATGGATATGGTAACACAATAAACATAGAATTGTATCTGATAGCATAAAATAATCAGACCAACACATTGCTGCTCACAGTCTGGAGATCGTTCTTGGATACATAATCAAATATAGATACATATATAGAAATACACATATTTTAATCTTTGCAACACAAGGCCAGCTGGTTCACCCCCTTCCTGTAGTGGGTCTCGTCGTTGTTGCTGATGAGACCCACCAAAGTTCTGTCATCCGCAAACTTGAGGAAGTAGTTGGAGCTGTGTGTGGGTGTGCAGTCGTGGGTCAGCAGGGTGTAGAACAGGGGTCTGAGCACACATCCTTGGGGGGCCCCTGTACTCAGCGTGATGGTGTCCAATGTGTTCTCGCTGACCCGTACAGATTGCTGTCTGGCAGTGAGGAAGTCCAGCAGCCAGTTGCAGAGAGAGGGGCTGAGGCCAAGTTTTGTTAGTTTACAAATCAGCTGCTGGAGGATGATGGTGGGGCTGAATGCTTAGCTGAAATGTAATCGTATTCTTGCTCAGGTGCATATTCAATTAGCCTACTCAATCTGTCTATAGTTTGTGTTGAGTTTTGTTCATTCTGGTTTGGAATCTTTATTGAGTGCACTCAGCACTCACTCTCACAGTATGGGACAGAGTAAGAGGGCCATCTGCTGGAAACCGTGAGCATTGTTATTCTCTTTTTCAAATGTATTTTGATAAGTAGTCCTAACAAAAGAGATGTTGGTAGTCGCTAGGTACTGGTGAAAATGGTGAATTTAGAGAGGGTACTCATTGTTACAGTCCATTGTTTGCAGATTTATCCTATGGTTTTGAGTGACTGTTGAAAAAACAATATACCACCATCAATTGGCCAGTACAAGGCGATGGTGGTATAGTGGTAAGCATAGCTGCCTTCCAAGCAGTTGACCCGGGTTCGATTCCCGGCCATCGCAAAAGCTTTAATATGTACAAATAAAGGGGAGGTAAAATTGGTACAATGCAACTTTATTTATAAAGCACTTTAAACCTCCAGACCAAAGTGCTGTACAGGCAAATAGATAAAACAAAGCACACAAAGAAGTAACACAGCTCAGCTCACCATAAAACAAGTACAAGTAAAAATAAAAAACAATTTAAAAGCAAAAAAGCAACACTGAAAGATGTTGAAACGCCAAATGTTAAAACGCTAAGGAGAAGAGGTGGGTTTTAAGAAGCGATTTAAAAGCAGGCAGTGTGGAGGCCTGTCTGATCTCCATGGGCAGAGCGTTCCACAGTTTTGCAGCCGCTACAGAGAAGCAACGGTCCCCTCTGAGTTTAGACCTGGTTTTAGGCACATTCAGGAGCAGTTGGTCCGCTGACCTGAGAGGGCGGTTCGGCGTGTAATGCTGTAGCAGCTCAGTAAGGTATGGATATGGTAACACAATAAACGTAGAATTGTATCTGATAGCATAAAATAATCAGACCAACACATTGCTGCTCACAGTCTGGAGATCGTTCTTGGATACATAATCAAACATAGATACATATATAAAAATACACATTTTTTTATCTTTGCAAAACAAGGCCAGCTGGTTCACCCCCTTCCTGTAGTGGGTCTCGTCGTTGTTGCTGATGAGACCCACCAAAGTTCTGTCATCCGCAAACTTGAGGAAGTAGTTGGAGCTGTAGGTGGGTGTGCAGTCGTGGGTCAGCAGGGTGTAGAACAGGGGGCTGAGCACACATCCTTGGGGGGGCCCCTGTACTCAGCGTGATGGTGTCCAATGTGTTCTCGCTGACCCGTATAGATTGCTGTCTGGCAGTGAGGAAGTCCAGCAGCCAGTTGCAGAGAGAGGGGCTGAGGCCAAGTGTTGTTAGTTTACAAATTAGCTGCTGGAGGATGATGGTGGTGCTGAATGCTTAGCTGAAATGTAAGCGTATTCTTGCTCAGGTGCATATTCAATTAGCCTACTAAATCTCTCTATAGTTTGTGTTGAGTTTTGTTCATTCTGGTTTTGAATCTTTATTGAGTGCACTCAGCACTCACTCTCACAGTATGGGACAGAGTAAGAGGGCCATCTGCTGGAAACCGTGAGCATTGTTATTCTCTTTTTCAAATGTATTTTGATAAGTAGTCCTAACAAAAGAGATGTTGGTAGTCGCTAGGTAGTGGTGAAAATGGTGAATTTAGAGAGGGTACTCATTGTTACAGTCCATTGTTTGCAGATTTATCCTATGGTTTTGAGTGACTGTTGAAAAAACAATAAACCACCATCAATTGGCCATTACAAGGCGATGGTGGTATAGTGGTAAGCATAGCTGCCTTCCAAGCAGTTGACCCGGGTTCGATTCCCGGCCATCGCAAACGCTTTAACATGTACAAATAAAGGGGGAGGTCAAATTGGTAACACAATAAATGTAGAATTGTATCTGATAGCATAACATAATCAGACCGACACATTGCTGCTCACAGTCTGGAGATCGTTCTTGGATACATAATCAAACATAGATACATATATAAAAATACACATTTTTTTATCTTTGCAACACAAGGCCAGCTGGTTCACCCCCTTCCTGTAGTGGGTCTCGTCGTTGTTGCTGATGAGACCCACCAAAGTTCTGTCATCCGCAAACTTGAGGAAGTAGTTGGAGCTGTGTGTGGGTGTGCAGTCGTGGGTCAGCAGGGTGTAGAACAGGGGGCTGAGCACACATCCTTGGGGGGCCCCTGTACTCAGTGTGATGGTGTCCTATGTGTTCTCGCTGACCCGTACAGATTGCTGTCTGGCAGTGAGGAAGTCCAGCAGCCAGTTGCAGAGAGAGGGGCTGAGGCCAAGTTTTGTTAGTTTACAAATCAGCTGCTGGAGGATGATGGTGGGGCTGAATGCTTAGCTGAAATGTAATCGTATTCTTGCTCAGGTGCATATTCAATTAGCCTACTCAATCTGTCTATAGTTTGTGTTGAGTTTTGTTCATTCTGGTTTTGAATCTTTATTGAGTGCACTCAGCACTCACTCTCACAGTATGGGACAGAGTAAGAGGGCCATCTGCTGGAAACCGTGAGCATTGTTATTCTCTTTTTCAAATGTATTTTGATAAGTAGTCCTAACAAAAGAGATGTTGGTAGTCGCTAGGTACTGGTGAAAATGGTGAATTTAGAGAGGGTACTCATTGTTACAGTCCATTGTTTGCAGATTTATCCTATGGTTTTGAGTGACTGTTGAAAAAACAATAAACCACCATCAATTGGCCATTACAAAGCGATTGTGGTATAGTGGTAAGCATAGCTGCCTTCCAAGCATTTGACCCCGGGTTTCGGATTCCCCGGCCATCAGCAAATCTTAAACATGTACAAATAAAGGGGGAGGTCAAATTGGTAACACAATAAATGTAGAATTGTATCTGATAGCATACATATCTGTTCGCAGGTTCGACACCCGGTTGGGCAAAGTCTGTGATACATAATCAAAGATAAAGAGCTATCTATGAATCAAGAAATGTGAATCCTAATTTGTTATAGTAACTGTTATTGTGTTTATATTTATTTATTACCTTCAAAAGAAAAACTCCGAAGGTATTATTTATATTTAAGATATGAATGAGACATGTAGATATTAATCAAGAAAATATCTTTATTGTAAACAACAGAAACACAGCAGATTATGTACAAAACATAATATATAAGTAACAAAATAAGGTAGAAGTAAATAAAGTAAAATAATATTTTGAAATAAAGTAATATAAAAAAGTAAATAAAGCAGTAGTAAATAGAGAATGAAATAATGTAAATGTTTTAAAACACACAGGATGACAATTTGGCATTAACAGAGACACAGGAGGAAAACAACAGAAGTGATTTCCCTATTCATGAAAAAAAACCTGGTCATTTTCCCTTGTCAGCCTCCCATCTTTTCTTTTCTGCCTCATAAAAATCAGACTCCTTGAAGTTCTTCCAGGTCATCTGCTTCTCCATGCCCTGATCCCTGTAGAGGGATAACACTTTAGCAGGACAGTACACATACTTCCCTGCTACTCCTGGGAATCCTGTGTGTATGTGAGGACTGTTTGGGCCCTGCTTGAGTTCCTTTCTACAAAATCCGCATTTTCGACCTTTGTGCTGGCTCAGTGTTCTTTTTTTAGCTGGACTCTCGCCTTCACCCTTTGCTTCATAGCTTCCAGTTCCCGCGGAAAGAAAGCTGTCTCGGCAAAGTCTCCAAATGGCATTTTAGGGTCTGTCAGACCTTCAGCACCATAAGTTTTAAAAACCAGCGCCCTGCTGGTGTTCGTACTCATGCAGGAGGCAGTCCGTCAGGTAGTGTGCAGACACAGAGATCCCGTTCCAGCCATCAGAGTCCCCATACTCTCCAAAGGGAGCCGGCTTGGTTTCCTGCCGAAGGAACTGAGTAATTGTCTTCTGGTCGTACTTTCCTTCCTCACCGTCCATGATGTTCTTACAGCTGAGGAGGTACGCCAGGTCAGCACGTTCATATTTCAGGTGCATCAACTCCGTGATCTGCTTGGCCATATCAGTGGGTGACTTGCCGCTGCGCCGGAGCTCGTCCAGTACCGACTTACAGATGGCCTTCTTGTAAGTCAGTACTGCTGGCAGCAGGTTGGTGAACCTCTTGGGGAGCTTTTCCAGCCAGGATGGATTGTCGGCATACCACCTCTTCCGGCAGACTTTGCAGCAGAGCCTTGAAGACAGCAAGTAGTACTGTCCGGTGGTGCCGACAATCACACGAGGCCTACCAACACCAGCAGAGACAATTTGAGGCTGAGCACAGCCGTCAATACACGGCAGACTGTAATTGTTCCTCAGCCTTCCCATCAAATTGTCATTTTCTGGCTTCCAGATGAAAAAGGGATGGAGCTGAAAGTACTTGGCGCAAGGGAAATCATAGATGCTGTCAATCAGCTCTGGCTGGGGAGGGCCACGCCACAATGACACCATCTTCAGAGGGTTGCGTACAGGAACGGAGCCTGGCCAGAGCCCCATGGATTGCAGCTCCATCTTCATCCAGATCCTCTGCTGCGGCGAACAGTTCCAATGACTGACATCCTGGTTGTAGGCAGGAAGAGGAGGAGGAAGAGGACGAGGAGGAGGAGGACAGCTGGGGACCGTTGATGGCCTGGGTAATGGCTGACCTAGGCAGACAAGAAATAAAAACACATGGCAAAAATTACGATTGTGTGTGATTTTTGAAAAATGATTTTTAGCAAGTACACATCCAAATGAGAAACATTCAAACACTTGAAGGTGCCTCAAACATTTATGTATTATTATTGTTAGTATTACTCACTTTGCGTTGGTGCAGCTGGTGGGTGCAGTGTCGGTTGAGAGGGCTCTGCAGAACTCTCAGGAGCCACTATAGAGAATATTCAAACATGTCGTTATTATCAACAGTAAAATAAAGAAATAATGTTGTATGACACTTGGCATCTTCACCGTAGTCAGCAAAGAGTCAAACACACCTGGAACAGTAATGTGGGTCTCTGTAGGCGTCGGGGCGGATGGTTCCGGCATCAGAAACATCAGCTCCTTTGGAAGGGGCACGAGGGTCTTCACAGGCAGAGCAGGGGCTGCATGGAGGCAACAGACTCATCAACATGTTGCACAGATGCAGGTGATGCAGGGTTTAAACGTATAAACAGTAATATAATGCATTACCTTCTACTAGTGAAGCCTTCAGCTCAGTAGAGAGGGTAGCAGAAGACACTAACATAGAAACGTGTGTCAGTTTATTCATGTTATGGCAATATAGAAATAACTAATGATGTTAGTAAGACCAAACATCACCTGCTGATCTCATAAAGTGAAACACGGTTTCTCATATTAATGTTTAGAGAATACATTTCATTCATACACATGCATTCTTTTTGTTTGGATTCAGCATTCAGTCATTACAACTCAGTCTGAGCAGCTGAAATAACTGCACACTGCAAACACATGCGTTCAAGTGTTAGTGACCACAGCAGTTTCAATGTGTACTTTTCATTCAATCCAAATAAGAACAAAAGCAGTAACTTACCCTCAACATGACTGGCTTCAATTCATAGTCACTAGGACAACACGTAGAAGAGCACAAACAGACCAGAACATGGTCAGACCAGAACATGGCCAACATGTGACGGACAGTCATCTTGGGAAAATAATTCATGGTCCCAGAGTTCATCAGTAACTTTCAGAAAGATCAACCTATTTTTCTTCTTGGAGCTTGTTGTGGGCTTGCTGATGATGATGGTGCAGACACCGCTGCAAAAACAAATATATATTGAGCTGTACAAAAAAACGAGGAGGAACAGACAGAACGAACAGAACAGAACTGAACTGAACAGAACAGAACTGAACTGAACAGAACAGAACTGAACAGAAACTGAACTATACATGATTTTAAATCTTCAGGCAAAACAAGCAGAGACAAGATGTTCACTCACAGCTCTGCACATGTTCAGAAGGAGAGATACTCAGCATCGCTTGCTCCAGCTCTTCATCTTGATCCATCCCTATATGCAAACAGACAAGACTTAGAACATCCTTCAAAACGTCTTTACTGTAATTAATGTGGACACAATCACGACTGACATCATGGAAGTGTATTCCCTATGTTTTAATAAACAATACTTCAACAGCATATTTCTGACAACGCTAACAAACCAGACTCACCCATGGCCTCAGCAGGAGCAAGTGAGGGATGTGTGGTGGTGGAGCCAGAGGGGGGGTGCAGCTTCTTCTGCAGGTACTGTTGCAGCCTATGCATCCTTGTACCTGCAGCACATGTCTTCTTCACTATGAAGGCGGCATAGCCATCATCCCTGCTGTCCCAAATGTCTCTCCAGGTGTTTTTGGCACGATTGCCAAAGCCGACCAGCTGCTCATCCTCTGACGCTGTGCTGCAGCAACTGTCTTCTTCGCCTCGTAGTCCTGAAGTGACTGGATCTCCCCAAAGCTGAGGGCATAGCTCAGAAAAGACAGAAGGCTGTCCTTGCTGTGCCCCTCTGCCATGAACAATCCTGCAGCCTCCTCCTTCTGCTGGTTCGTGATCAGGTACATGGTATACCCAATGTCATTTTCAAGGAGCCAGCGGAAGGACTTGCCCTTATATTTCCCAAACTGCAGGATGTATTCTCCAGCCACCTCCGTTCTATCAGAAGCATCCCCTCCTCTCATACGGATTACGGTGAGCGCGTTTAGCTTCACTGCCTCCTTCACGGGTGCATGCTGGTCCTGTAGAGACGGGTTGTCTTTGAGAAGTCTGGCTGCATCTGTGGGGTCCTGCCGCAGATATCCCAGCGGACCCTTGCGGAATGTGACCGTCATCCTCCCAGGGAAAAACGAGCAGCGTTTTTGCATTTTATCTGTCGAGAGAATATATATATATATATATATATATATATATATCAGTGAGTTAATGATGTTCACAGGTGGGGTCTCATAGAGAGCAGACATTATGGTGTTAACATCTCAGCCCGAGCTTTAACTGTCTGCACATTCACATTGTGCTGTGATATATGTAGTGCTATTTTACTTTGGATCAGGTTGATCTTTGTTCCTGTATGTATGGAGCTGTGTGTTTGTTGAAACAAACTATTTACACTTCAGTTACCCCCCATGGGTCAAACCCTTTCAACTATCAAAGCCAAGGCTGAATTCACACCTCAACTGCCTTTGTCCCAGGGTCTCAGCTGCCTCCCCCCAGTCATGTGACCCAGGGAACACTTCAGTGTGAAGTGTCCTATCTAAAGAGAAAAAGGTGTATGCTGTCCAGTCTGTCCCTGAGTAGATATGTGGATGGAAATCTTAGGTCACATGCTTCTCCAACAGTGCAACACAATGATACAGACAAACAGACAAATATAGTGCAAGTAATATTAAAAAGTAAATACATGGTACACGTACATGCTAGTTAGCGTTAATTTATATATTTAAATATACATTCATGTAAACGCACACACACGGAGGATTTCGCCACAAGTAACTCGCGGTAATTTCGCCTGACCAAGTCAACAAAAACACAATAAACTCACACAGAAATCCTACCACATGAACTTTAAGCGGCTTAAGTTGAATTAACTTTACATTAACATGTAATTCATCCCAAAGTGCCGTGTGTGCATGCAGCCGTTAGACACGATACACGTCGGAAACACGGACCACTTTATAGCGTTCATCGAAACTAAAACACGTCAGACAAAGCCCAGATAACATAACATTACATGTCGCTTCTCTTTTAATTCATGTTATATGACTTACCTTATAGTTTGGTCGTAATGTCAGGAGTAGAAAAAGTCGCTGTCCAGTCTCTCAATCTCTCACTCACTGACTGAAGGAGGCGGGGGGCGGGGAGGAGCAGACAGGTCTCACTGGCAAAAGTGCGCCACTCGCGGCCAAATATATATTACATCGGCAACGATTCAACGGTGCCATAGAGAATGAATGGGAAATCGTTCATGGCATTATCATGGAGAAATCATGAAACAATCCCCGGGGGCCGAGCAGTTGACCCGGGTTCGATTCCCGGCCATCGCAAAAGCTTTAATATGTACAAATAAAGGGGAGGTAAAATTGGTACAATGCAACTTTATTTATAAAGCACTTTAAACCTCCAGACCAAAGTGCTGTACTGGCAAATAGATAAAACAAAGCACACAAAGAAGTAACACAGCTCAGCTCACCATAAAACAAGTACAAGTAAAAATAAAAACAATTTAAAAGCAAAAAGCAACACTGAAAGATGTTGAAACGCCAAATGTTAAAACGCTAAGGAGAAGAGGTGGGTTTTAAGAAGCGATTTAAAAGCAGGCAGTGTGGAGGCCTGTCTGATCTCCATGGGCAGAGCGTTCCACAGTTTTGCAGCCGCTACAGAGAAGCAACGGTCCCCTCTGAGTTTTGACCTGGTTTTAGGCACATTCAGGAGCAGTTGGTCCGCTGACCTGAGAGGGCGGTTCGGCGTGTAATGCTCTAGCAGCTCAGTAAGGTATGGATATGGTAACACAATAAACGTAGAATTGTATCTGATAGCATAAAATAATCAGACCAACACATTGCTGCTCACAGTCTGGAGATCGTTCTTGATACATAATCAAACATAGATACATATATAAAATACACATTTTTTTATCTTTGCAAAACAAGGCCAGCTGGTTCACCCCCTTCCTGTAGTGGGTCTCGTCGTTGTTGCTGATGAGACCCACCAAAGTTCTGTCATCCGCAAACTTGAGGAAGTAGTTGGAGCTGTAGGTGGGTGTGCAGTCGTGGGTCAGCAGGGTGTAGAAAAGGGGGCTGAGCACACATCCTTGGGGGGGCCCCTGTACTCAGCGTGATGGTGTCCAATGTGTTCTCGCTGACCCGTATAGATTGCTGTCTGGCAGTGAGGAAGTCCAGCAGCCAGTTGCAGAGAGAGGGGCTGAGGCCAAGTGTTGTTAGTTTACAAATTAGCTGCTGGAGGATGATGGTGGTGCTGAATGCTTAGCTGAAATGTAATCGTATTCTTGCTCAGGTGCATATTCAATTAGCCTACTAAATCTCTCTATAGTTTGTGTTGAGTTTTGTTCATTCTGGTTTGAATCTTTATTGAGTGCACTCAGCACTCACTCTCACAGTATGGGGACAGAGTAAGAGGGCCATCTGCTGGAAACCGTGAGCATTGTTATTCTCTTTTCAAATGTATTTTGATAAGTAGTCCTAACAAAAGAGATGTTGGTAGTCGCTAGGTACTGGTGAAAATGGGTGAATTTAGAGAGGGTACTCATTGTTACAGTCCATTGTTTGCAGATTTATCCTATGGTTTTGAGTGACTGTTGAAAAAAACAATAAACCACCATCAATTGGCCATTACAAGGCGATGGTGGTATAGTGGTAAGCATAGCTGCCTTCCAAGCAGTTGACCCGGGTTCGATTCCCGGCCATCGCAAACGCTTTAAACATGTACAAATAAGGGGAGGGTCAAATTGGTAACACAATAATGTAGAATTGTATCTGATAGCATACATAATCAGAACCGACACATTGCTGCTCACAGTCTGGAGTCGTTCTTGGATACATAATCAAACATAGATACATATATAAAAATACACATTTTTTATCTTGCAACACAAGGCCAGCTGGTTCACCCCCTTCCTGTAGTGGGGTCTCGTCGTTGTTGCTGATGAGACCCACCAAAGTTCTGTCATCCGCAAACTTGAGGAAGTATTGGAGCTGTGTTGTGGGTGTGCAGTTCGTGGGTCAGCATGGTGTAGAACAGGGGGCTGAGCACACATCCTTGGGGGGCCCCTGTACTCAAGTGTGATGGGTCCTATGTGTTCTCTCGCTGACCCGTACAGATTGCTGTCTGGCAAGTGAGGAAGTCCAGCAGCCAGTTGCAGAGAGAGGGGCTGAGGCCAAGTTTTGTTAGTTTACAAATCAGCTGCTGGAGGATGATGTGGGGGGCTGAATGCTTAGCTGAAATGTAATCGTATTCTTGCTCAGGTGCATATTCAATTAGCCTACTCAATCTGTCTATAGTTTGTGTTGAGTTTTGTTCATTCTGGTGTTGAATCTTTATTGAGTGCACTCAGCACTCACTCTCACAGTATGGGACAGAGTAAGAGGGCCATCTGCTGGAAACCGTGAGCATTGTTATTCTCTTTTTCAAATGTATTTTGATAAGTAGTCCTAACAAAAGAGATGTTGGTAGTCGCTAGGTACTGGTGAAAATGGTGAATTTAGAGAGGGTACTCATTGTTACAGTCCATTGTTTGCAGATTTATCCTATGGTTTTGAGTGACTGTTGAAAAAACAATAAACCACCATCAATTGGCCATTACAAAGGCGATGGTGGTATAGTGGTAAGCATAGCTGCCTTCCAAGCAGTTGACCCGGGTTCGATTCCCGGCCATCGCAAATGCTTTAAACATGTACAAATAAAGGGGGAGGTCAAATTGTAACACAATAAATGTAGAATTGTATCTGATAGCATAACATAATCAGACCGACACATTGCTGCTGCACAGTCTGGAGATCGTTCTTGGATACATATCAAACATAGATACATATATAAAAATACACATTTTTTTATCTTTGGGCAAAACAAGGCCAGCTGGTTCACCCCCTTCCTGTAGTGGGTCTCGTCGTTGTTGCTGATGAGACCCACTCAAAGTTCTGTCATCCGCAAACTTGAGGAAGTAGTTGGAGCTGTAGTGTGGGTGTGCAGTCGTGGGTCAGCAGGGTGTAAAACAGGGGGCTGAGCACACATCCTTGGGGGGCCCCTGTACTCAGCTGTGATGGTGTCCTATGTGTTCTCGCTGACCCGGATAGATTGCTGTCTGGCAGTGAGGAAGTCCAGCAGCCAGTTGCAGAGAGAGGGGCTGAGGCCAAAGTTTTGTTAGTTTACAAATCAGCTTGCTGGAGGATGATGGTGGGGCTGAATGCTTAGCTGAAATGTAATCGTATTCTTGCTCAGGTGCATATTCAATTAGCCTACTCAATCTGTCTATAGTTTGTGTTGAGTTTTGTTCATTCTGGTTTTGAATCTTTATTGAGTGCACTCAGCACTCACTCTCACAGTATGGGACAGAGTAAGAGGGCCATCTGGTTGAAAACCGTGAGCATTGTTATTCTCTTTTTCAAATGTATTTTGATAAGTAGTCCTAAAAAGAGATGTTGGTAGTCGCTAGGTACTGTGAAAAATGGTGAATTTAGAGAGGGTACTCATTGTTACAGTCCATTGTTTGCAGATTTATCCTATGGTTTTGAGTGACTGTTGAAAAAACAATAAACCACCATCAATTGGCCATTACAAGGCGATGGTGGTATAGTGGTAAGCATAGCTGCCTTCCAAGCAGTTGACCCGGGTTCGATTCCCGGCCATCGCAAAGCTTTAATATGTACAATAAAGGGGGAGGTCAAATTGGTAACACAATAAACGTAGAATTGTATCTAATAGCATAAAATAATCAGACCGAACACATTGCTGCTCACAGTCTGGAGATAGTTCTTGGATACATAATCAAACATAGATACATATAGAAATACACATTTTTTTATCTTTGCAACACAAGGCCAGCTGGTTCACCCCCTTCCTGTAGTGGGTCTCGTCGTTGTTGCTGATGAGACCCACCAAAGTTCAGTCATCCGCAAACTTGAGGAAGTAGTTGGAGCTGTGTGTGGGTGTGCAGTCGTGGGTCAGCAGGGTGTAGAACAGGGGGCTGAGCACACATCCTTGGGGGGCACCTGTACTCAGTGTGATGGTGTCCTATGTGTTCTCGCTGACCCGTACAGATTGCTGTCTGGCAGTGAGGAAGTCCAGCAGCCAGTTGCAGAGAGAGGGGCTGAGGCCAAGTTTTGTTAGTTTACAAATCAGCTGCTGGAGGATGATGGTGGGGCTGAATGCTTAGCTGAAATGTAATCGTATTCTTGCTCAGGTGCATATTCAATTAGCCTACTCAATCTGTCTATAGTTTGTGTTGAGTTTTGTTCATTCTGGTTTTGAATCTTTATTGAGTGCACTCAGCACTCACTCTCACAGTATGGGACAGAGTAAGAGGGCCATCTGCTTGAAAACCGTGAGCATTGTTATTCTCTTTTTCAAATGTATTTTGATAAGTAGTCCTAACAAAAGAGATTTGGTAGTCGAGGTACTGGTGAAAATGGTGATTTAGAGAGGGTACTCATTGTTACAGTCCATTGTTTGCAGATTTATCCTATGGTTTTGAGTGACTGTTGAAAAACAATAAACCACCATCAATTGGCCATTACAAGGCGATGGTGGTATAGTGGTAAGCATAGCTGCCTTCCAAGCAGTTGACCCGGGTTCGATTCCCGGCCATCGCAAAGCTTTAATATGTACAAATAAAGGGGGAGGTAAAATTGGTAACACAATAAACGTAGAATTGTATCTAACATAAAATAATCAGACCGACACATTGCTGCTCACAGTCTGGAGATAGTTCTTGGATACATAATCAAACATAGATACATATATAAAAATACACATATTTTTTATCTTTGCAACACAAGGCCAGCTGGTTCACCCCCTTCCTGTAGTGGGTCTCGTCGTTGTTGCTGATTAGACCCACCAAAGTTCTGTCATCCGCAAACTTGAGGAAGTAGTTGGAGCTGTAGGTGGGTGTGCAGTCGTGGGGCAGCAGGGTGTAGAACAGGGGGCTGAGCACACATCCTTGGGGGGCCCCTGTACTCAGCGTGATGGTGTCCTATGTGTTTATCGCCGACCCGTACAGATTGCTGTCTGGCAGTGAGGAAGTCCAGCAGCCAGTTGCAGAGAGGGGCTGAGGCCAAGTGTTGTTAGTTTACAAATCAGCTGCTGGAGGATGATGGTGGGGCTGAATGCTTAGCTGAAATGTAATCGTATTCTTGCTCAGATGCATATTCAATTAGCCTACTCAATCTGTCTATAGTTTGTGTTGAGTTTTGTTCATTCTGGTTTTGAATCTTTATTGAGTGCACTCAGCACTCACTCTCACAGTATGGGACAGAGTAAGAGGGCCATCTGCTGGAAAACCGTGAGCATTGTTCTCTTTTTCAAATGTATTTTGATAAGTAGTCCTAACAAAAGAGATGTTGGTAGTCGCTAGGTACTGGTGAAAATGGTGAATTTAGAGAGGGTACTCATTGTTACAGTCCATTGTTTGCAGATTTATCCTATGGTTTTGAGTGACTGTTGAAAAAACAATAAACCACCATCAATTGGCCATTACAAGGCGATGGTGGTATAGTGTTAAGCATAGCTGCCTTCCAAGCAGTTGACCCGGGTTCGATTCCCGGCCATCGCAAATGCTTTAACATGTACAAATAAAGGGAAGGTAAAATTGGTAACACAATAAACGTAGAATTGTATCTGATAGCATAACATAATCAGATCGACACATTGCTGCTCACAGTCTGGAGATAGTTCTTGGATACATAATCAAACATAGATACATATACTGTTAGGGAAATATTTAATCATGCTGTCTCCTTATATGGAATTAGGACCCTATCTGCAGAGCTTCTTCTCTGGTTAAGAGTGTTGTTCCTCAATCTGTGAAAATGTCATCATGTCGTTCTCAGGGTCACTCAGAGGTCAGAGCCTGGCTTTCTGAAGAAAGGGGGGCTATTCGGTGCCTCTGAGTTTCTCTGCAGTGTGCACATTATGTTATGGTTAACAGAGACAGGCGCATACATCTCAGATCCGCTTGTTTCAATATATTGGGTGTATTTTGGTTCAACCTTTCAGAGAGTCCGCTCGGTGGAAGACGGTTAACTGTATGAAACTGAGTGTATCCTCTCCGGCCGTTACTTCAATAAATTTCCGTGTTTGATGAAAGATTCTCCGTCTCCAATTTTCAACATTGGCTCTGCATTGAATCCCAGAAGATTATTCTTCACATATACAAATACACATTTTTTATCTTTGCAACACAAGGCCAGATGGTTCACCCCCTTCCTGTGGGTCTCGTCGTT
>CADEHL010001303.1:182500-191786 GCA_902827135.1 Harpagifer antarcticus | reverse complement strand
TCCTCCTCCTCCTCCCCCTCCTCCTCCTCCTTCCTCCTCCTCCTCCTCCTCCTCCTCTCCCTCCTCCTCTTCCTCCTCCTTCCTCCTCCTCCTCCTCCTCCTCCTCCTCCTCCTCCTCCTCCTCCTCCTCCTCCTCCTCCTCCTCCTCCTCCTCAGGACACCTCAGTGCAGGAGGAGGTGGAGATGATGGTGGAGTCTCTTCTGGACGTGCTCCTTCAGGCCCTGCTGTCCATCATGAGCAAGAGCCAATCGCAGGAGGCGGTAAGAGGTCAACGCTGTCCTCAGTGCACCGCGGAGATCACTGTTAGTAACTAACAATACACCTTCTTCCACCTCCTCTTCATCATCCTGCATCCTGCATCCTCCTCCACCTCCTCTTCTTCCTCCTTCTCCTCTTCCATCTATGACCCGTTTCTCCATAATGTTATATCACATTTAGGGGTTGCTTACTCAAACCTAATGTGCAGCATCTGTGCTCTTCAGGTGTAGATTTGCTCAAAATCAATCAACACAAGTAATGTTGTGTGACCATGAATTCAAAACACGTATTGTGGTAATAAGTCAGAATTAAGTTGGATTTAAACACAGATGTGCGTTCTGATTTATACTACATGCTTCATAAACAGTCAAACTCAAAGGTTAACATTAGTGTTTGACGTCCCTTTATATTATTATAATGTTCCCACATGCTCGAATCTAAATCAATCAACAAGTTACAGTTTACATCAAGGATGTCGTTTTTATTCGACTTTTTACTACATGTATTTAAAGGTGGGGTAGGTAAGTTTGAGAAACCGGCTCTAGATACACTTGTTGTTATATTCCATGGAATGCTCTTAACATCCCGATAGCAATGAATATCTGAAGAACAAAATCCATAACAATATATCATCTGTGGAAGAAGCCGTGGCGCTGTAGAAAGCTCGACCAATCATCTGAGCCGGCTAAAGTAACTGGACGGCCTACCTGCCTGTCAGCTTTCCATCTGTGCACAAACTTATCTCGTGCCCTCATTGGTCATGTGCGCGTTCGTGTGTGTTGGAGGAGGGGCTCTGTAAGGAAGTGGCAGATTGACAGATTTCCTCCGGTTGTGTATTTTCAGATTCTAGCGCACTCGAGCTGGTTTCTCCAAAATGACCTACCCCACCTTTAACACTCATAGTTACTTTGTACATGTACAGTAAAACACCTACTGTTACTGTATTTAGAAAAACAGGTTCATATTACGACTGTTATAATGGACCAGGGAGATGACGCCTTCAGGGTCCTTTATAATAGTCGTAATAGTAACCTGTTGTTCTAAATACATTAAAAGCATTTCAGTAGTTATAGAAATAGATAGATAGAATGAGAAGGATGAAACCCTCTGTAATGGTCTCACATGCAGAGCACACAGTGACATGTGTTCTCTGCTTTTAATCCATCCTAGCACCAGGAGTCTAGCACCAGGAGTCTAGCACCAGGAGTCTAGCACCAGGAGTCTGGCACCAGGAGTCTAGCACTAGGAGTCTAGGAGTCTAGCACCAGGAGTCTGGCACCAGGAGTCTAGTACCAGGAGTCTAGCACTAGGAGTCTAGGAGTCTAGCACCAGGAGTCTAGCACCAGGAGTCTAGGAGTCTAGTACCAGGAGTCTAGCACCAGGAGTCTAGGACCAGGAGTCTAGGAGTCTAGTACCAGGAGTCTAGCACCAGGAGTCTAGGAGTCTAGCACCAGGAGTCTAGGAGTCTAGTACCAGGAGTCTAGCACCAGGAGTCTAGGAGTCTAGTACCAGGAGTCTAGCACCAGGAGTCTAGTAGTAGGAGTCTAGCAGTAGGAGTCTAGCACCAGGAGTCTAGCTAGCACCAAGAGTCTAGCACCAGGAGTCTGGCACCAGGAGTCTCCTCAGGCAGCTATTGTACAGCGCCCGGGGAGTGAGGGAGGAAGGGGGTGTCCGGTGCCTTGCTCAAGGGCACCACGGCAGGGCAGGAGGTGAACTGGGACCTCTCCAGGTAGCAGTCCACACTCCATATTTAGGTCTGGTCGGGGACTTGAACCGGCGACCCTACAGCTCCCAGTCCAAGCCCCTACTGACTGAGCCCCTGCACACTGTATGTCCCAAACTGCGTAGATTAGTAACTGCATTATTCTATCAGCATTTAGGTTTTTTGATATGTACAAAGTAGCTATGAGTGTTAAATAAATGTTGTAAAAAGTCCAATATTCTCGTCTGAACTGTAGAATAAAAGAAGTATCAAGTAGCTTTCAAAGTAAAGTACAAATATATCAAAAAAGTACTTAAGTTAATGTACTTACCGCTGAATGTATCACATACTGAGGCCTTTTTTCTGCAGAATAAGTGCTTTATATTTGCTGATAATACTTTAAGTGAGTAGCACTTTTAAGTGTAATGGAGTATTTCAACGTTATTGTCTTGGTACTTTTAAGAAATGAATATTTACTCATCCACCTCCTAACATGAACCTCAGTCTTCCTCCTCTTCCTCTTCCTCTTCCTCCTCGTCTCTGTTGCATGTTGTATCACTTCCTGTATAAATGTGTGTTGCTTCATCATCTAATTCATTGGCATTGAACTCTCTCCTCTGTGGCTGGAACTCATGCCTGGCTTCTGGGCGCTTTATCGTCCTCTTCATCGACTTTCCTAACTAACATGAGTTTGAATCCTGAGTGCCGGATAACTACGGAAAAGATCACACATTTTATTCACAATATTTCCTTTTTTAAGCTTTGTGTTGGTCGTGCATCGCTCCCTCTTCCTTCCAGTGACTTGCGTTACCCTGCAGAACAGAGAATGCTGCACGCACGCCTTTCAGGGCCATTGTAGTGTTTTAAGAATAATTTGAAGAGACAGACAATTGCATATTCTTTAGGATTGAAGTAACACATTTAAGAGACGAAATTCAGACACTTCTGGGTTGGTTTTTTGTCAAGGAACATGGAGATATGCGTCTGAAGCACGGTGGTGTTCGTTCTGAATAATGGCTGCTTGTTATCAAAGTATAATTGAATACGGTCATATTGAGTGTGTGTGCTGCGTCATACACGGCAAGTGTGTGTGGGGAGAATATGTGTTTATTTCTCGAGCCCCTAACTCTCCGGGATGATCTCACGCATGTTGCCGCTTGATGGTACAATGTTCAGGCGATTTGTTGTTTTAGAGATTTCAAGAAGCGTAGGAACAAACAATGGATGTCTTTTATGAACATGTATCCACGGTGGAAGTAGATGTGGATGTTTTAGGAGTTAGATAAAGATTTGAGATCTAACCATGCGTCCCATGGAGCATTGCGTGAAGTCGAATCAGAGGCTGTTGGTCACCAAGACTTGAAATAACTATTCTCTGATTCCAAGAGTCGTGATTTCTGAGTGATAACATCTTGTTTTCTGTTTTGCACGTATGGTCTCATAACTATGTGTACGTCCATGTGACATCCCTGCAGCCCACATGTGCTGATAGCTTAGCTTGTTATGAAAAGAAACATGTATATCTCTTGATTGTGCAGCACAGGGTTCATCTTTTAAAGGCATTTTACAACAACAAACCAGGCGAGCCTAACGTGTGAAAACAGGGCTTTGACCTCAGAGAATGGCTGATGTTGTCTCTAGATGTCTGACTTTATAATCCCAGAGAATAACGGTGTGTTTCTCCTCATTGTCTTACTACTTTAAACTTCCCTACAATGGCCCTGACATGTCCCTCTGTCCTGAATCCACCCAGATGCATGAATTAAAATAAAACCATCCTTTATAGCAGATTTAAGAAGAAAAGGCTAAAGAATAGGGATGTTGTTATAGCCCTTGTTACCCTGCATTCATCTCCCTCTGAATGTTTACTTCCTGCTTCCCTGTGATTGGCTCACATGGCTGTCCGCTGCATTCCTATTGGCAGGGAGAGTACGTGTCCTGCCTGCTGTCGCTCCTCCGTCAGATGACAGACATCCACTTCCAACGACTGGTGGAAAACTTCCAGAGCAAAGAGGAGCTGAAGGTACGAGAGACGGCGGCTTTTAATGAAGGACATATTAAAGTAGAGTCACTGCGCAACGCATCAGGCAGCAGCTGCTAATACAATATGTCAACGTTTGAATGCACTAAAAGTCTGGGGATTTCTACTGAAGTTACTCTGAAATGCATTACATTCGTATCAGTATTTTCCCTTGGACATACAAATGTGTTTTCTATAACTAATCCATTTCAAACCAAAGTTTACAGAGATTAAATAAATGTGTTGGGAATATTCAGCAGTTAGGGTAACTCTTGTTTTTAAGGTGTTTGGTTAGTGCTGCTGTTTTTGAGATAGTAAATGTTTCTGAGTGATACATCAACTCTCTCCAATTCTAGTTATTTACTTTAACTCTTGAATGGTTTCTGTATTCTGGGGATACAGTCATTAAAGAGGCTGTGTCCATGTATACAATGGGTTTAATAACACTGTAACATAGGTGTAATAAGGGTGTAATAAGAGTATAATATGGGTGTATTAAGAGTGTAATAAGGGTGTAATAACAGTCTAAATAACAGTGTAATATGGGTGTAATAACAGTCTAATAACAGTGTAATAAGGGTGTAATAACAGTCTAATAACGGTGTAATAAGGGTGTAATAACAGTCTAATAACAGTGTAATAAGGGTCTAATAACAGTCTAAATAACAGTGTAATAAGGGTGTAATAACAGTCTAACAACAGTGTAATATGGGTGTAATAAGGGTGTAATAACAGTCTAATAACTGTGTAATAAGGGTGTAATAAGGGTGTAATAACAGTCTAATAACAGTGTAATATGGGTGTAATAAGGGTGTAATAACAGTCTAATAACTGTGTAATAAGGGTGTAATATGGGTGTAATAACAGTCTAACAACAGTGTAATATGGGTGTAATAAGGGTGTAATAACAGTCTAATAACAGTGTAATATGGGTGTAATAACAGTCTAATAACAGTGTAATAAGGGTGTAATAAGGGTGTAATATGGGTGTAATAACAGTCTAAATAACAGTGTAATAAGGGTGTAATAACAGTCTAACAACAGTGTAATATGGGTGTAATAAGGGTGTAATAACAGTCTAATAACTGTGTAATAAGGGTGTAATAAGGGTGTAATAACAGTCTAATAACAGTGTAATATGGGTGTAATAAGGGTGTAATAACAGTCTAATAACTGTGTAATAAGGGTGTAATATGGGTGTAATAACAGTCTAACAACAGTGTAATATGGGTGTAATAAGGGTGTAATAACAGTCTAATAACAGTGTAATATGGGTGTAATAACAGTCTAATAACAGTGTAATAAGGGTGTAATAAGGGTGTAATATGGGTGTAATAACAGTCTAACAACAGTGTAATATGGGTGTAATAAGGGTGTAATAACAGTCTAATAACAGTGTAATAAAGGTGTAATAACAGTCTAATAACAGTGTAATAAGGGTGTAATAACAGACTAATAACAGTGTAATATGGGTGTAATAAGGGTGTAATAAGAGTGTAATAAGGGTCTAATAACAGTCTAAATAACAGTGTAATAAGGGTGTAATAACAGTCTAATAACAGTGTAATAAGGGTGTAATAACAGACTAATAACAGTGTAATATGGGTGTAATAAGGGTGTAATAAGAGTGTAATAAGGGTCTAATAACAGTCTAAATAACAGTGTAATAAGGGTGTAATAACAGACTAATAAC
The DNA here is from genome assembly GCA_902827135.1 of Harpagifer antarcticus. Lineage (NCBI taxonomy): Eukaryota > Metazoa > Chordata > Actinopteri > Perciformes > Harpagiferidae > Harpagifer > Harpagifer antarcticus. Next base: position 186,112 of record CADEHL010001303.1, on the reverse strand, counting down.
AGTGTAATATGGGTGTAATAAGGGTGTAATAAGAGTGTAATAAGGGTCTAATAACAGTCTAATAACAGTGTAATATGGGTGTAATAACAGTCTAACAACAGTGTAATATGGGTGTAATATGGGTGTAATAACAGTCTAACAACAGTGTAATATGGGTGTAATATGGGTGTAATAACAGTCTAACAACAGTGTAATATGGGTGTAATATGGGTGTAATAACAGTCTAACAACAGTGTAATATGGGTGTAATAAGGGTGTAATAACAGTCTAATAACAGTGTAATATGGGTGTAATAACAGTCTAATAACAGTGTAATAAGGGTGTAATAAGGGTGTAATATGGGTGTAATAACAGTCTAACAACAGTGTAATATGGGTGTAATAAGGGTGTAATAACAGTCTAATAACAGTGTAATAAAGGTGTAATAACAGTCTAATAACAGTGTAATAAGGGTGTAATAACAGACTAATAACAGTGTAATAAGGGTGTAATAAGAGTGTAATAAGGGTCTAATAACAGTCTAAATAACAGTGTAATAAGGGTGTAATAACAGTCTAATAACAGTGTAATAAGGGTGTAATAACAGACTAATAACAGTGTAATATGGGTGTAATAAGGGTGTAATAAGAGTGTAATAAGGGTCTAATAACAGTCTAATAACAGTGTAATATGGGTGTAATAACAGTCTAACAACAGTGTAATATGGGTGTAATATGGGTGTAATAACAGTCTAACAACAGTGTAATATGGGTGTAATATGGGTGTAATAACAGTCTAATAACAGTGTAATAAGGGTGTAATAACAGACTAATAACAGTGTAATATGGGTGTAATAAGGGTGTAATAAGAGTGTAATAAGGGTCTAATAACAGTCTAAATAACAGTGTAATAAGGGTGTAATAACAGACTAATAACAGTGTAATATGGGTGTAATAAGGGTGTAATAAGAGTGTAATAAGGGTCTAATAACAGTCTAATAACAGTGTAATATGGGTGTAATAACAGTCTAACAACAGTGTAATATGGGTGTAATATGGGTGTAATAACAGTCTAACAACAGTGTAATATGGGTGTAATATGGGTGTAATAACAGTCTAACAACAGTGTAATATGGGTGTAATATGGGTGTAATAACAGTCTAACAACAGTGTAATATGGGTGTAATAACAGTCTAATAACAGTGTAATAAGGGTGTAATAACAGTCTAATAACAGTGTAATAAGGGTGTAATAACAGTCTAATAACAGTGTAATAAGGGTGTAATAACAGTCTAACAACAGTGTAATATGGGTGTAATAACAGTCTAATAACAGTGTAATAAGGGTGTAATAACAGTCTAATAACAGTGTAATAAGGGTGTAATAACAGTCTAATAACAGTGTAATAAGGGTGTAATAACAGTCTAACAACAGTGTAATATGGGTGTAATATGGGTGTAATAACAGTCTAACAACAGTGTAATATGGGTGTAATAACAGTCTAATAACAGTGTAATAAGGGTGTAATAACAGTCTAATAACAGTGTAATAAGGGTGTAATAACAGTCTAATAACAGTGTAATAAGGGTGTAATAACAATCTAATAACAGTGTAATTAGGGTCTAATAACACTTGACGGTTAAAGAAACAAGACACCAACACATCACATGTATAAGGACAAGACAAGTGCAACACCTCATCTGAGTCCTCCTGGAGAAGAAGGTGGCAAGCGACGCATGATGATGATAATAACAATAACATCAACAACAATGGGACCTGCAAATAATGAACAGACATCACATCAAAGACATCAAAGACACGAAGGACCAGAGTGCATCGACTTATTCACATCCTGCTTCACATCGTCCCATCTTTCTTCATTTATACTTCTTTAACTGAAAAACACAATTCTTTAGATCCTTTTGTTGAGAATTCCACAATTGTACACCAACCACCGAAATACACATTTGCTTAAGAGTAGTCCTTGCGTAAGGATGCTTAACTTTAATTTCCTTCTGTGGTCTTCCTGATCCAAAAACAAACTGTAGAAGACAGCTCTCCCCGCAGCGCCGCTCCCTCCGCTGACATTATGAATGTAAGGTGTATAGTATAGATACAGTTACAGTTTGCTTTCATCTGATTTCAAATTAACAAACTCTTGGCTTTCATAATATTAAACTTGCAAATTCAGACGATAAATACAGCTTTGAAGCTTCGGCATAATTACGAGCGGAGAACGGAGTCACTTGACGTCACACAAGGCAGAACAACAGCCGTGTTTCTCCTGAGGGTTTCCCCGGGAAACAAACACACAAATACACACAAACTCAACATTACACAAACACACACATGTATACACACACACACACACACACACACACACACACACACACACACACACACACACACACACACACACACACACACACACACACACTCGCGAGCTGAGCTTCCCCCAGCCCAGTAATCCAAACGAAAATATCTTCCCTCCGTAGTATTTTGATAATTTGCTAATAACCAATCAGATCGAAGGATTCCAGAGAAATTATGACTCGGTAACGGTCATTATATAATGTGACATATTTCGCTTAATATTTGGAGAACAACAACAATCCTGATGTCATCAGAAAGCTCGGACTCTCCTCTTTCCAGCAGCGTATACTCAAAATGTGTCTTCGGGTCAATGCGACTGATTTCGATGGAGCAGGTCACATATGGGTGTAATAACAGTTTTATGTAGAAATTAGCAATCAATAAATGTTCCTAAATATTTATACGTGAATGCCCATTTAAGGGTTTAATACTACTTGTCTTTATTCTCAGGCTTTAGATTATCGCGTGTTTAATTTCACACGTCTCCGTAAATCCTGTTTTGATGTAAAGATGTTTATTATTATTCACCTCCTTCCTCCTTTCCTCCTTTCCTCCTAACCTCTCTCCAGGAGTTCTTGTTGAAGATCTTGTGTGTGTTCAGAAATCTGATGAAGCTCAGCATTTTCCCTCGAGACTGGAACATCATGCGGCTGCTCACCAGCAAGTAAGAGCCAATAAGAGTGGTAACATCAATAACACTATGACCTGGTATTTATATAGCGCTTTCCTGCTGCTCGTAGAGAAGTAGAGACAACTATAATAACAACTAATAATATACATTACATCAATAATAACAATGATTTCTACAGCACGGTTTTTAAAGCAATGTTCATGTCATGTGCAGAAAAGAGAATCAAATAAATATTATAATATATTTAAGTTTGACAGCGGATTGAATGCATTTTGTGAATTCAAGGTAAATGCTTTTGGATTGAGATTGAAGCGAAACCTTTATAAGATAAAATAGAAAATATACCATTGTTTTCCACCAAAAGCAGCAACAATACAAAAGGTAATTCAGAAGAAACAAAGATGCATAAGAACAGATTCAGACTCTGCAGAACACACATGTGCAGAAGACCTCTTTGCACTTTGAACACTTTTACATTTCTATGTGTTTCTAGTTATTGTGCTTTTTATCATGTTTTATTGTGTCACTCCCGTTGTGTATTTGATATTGCATGTGTTCCCTGTTCACACTTTGAGCACCTGAGGTGTTGTTATATAAATAAAGATGGAGATGGGAAGTGTTTGACAGCCT
>CADEHL010001303.1:175000-177500 GCA_902827135.1 Harpagifer antarcticus | reverse complement strand
GTAAAGGTGCAATATAAATACCTTGAAGGTACCATAACACTATGTTCCAAAACCTGACCTTTAAAGGAGACATCAAGACTGTATTCATCTCAATTATATCATTAGTAGAACATGTTGAAAAGTGCCGCTACATTCTGGCTGTAATGGAGAGTTTAAATGATTGTATTTTTATTAGGGCTGTCAGTCGATTAAAATAGTTAATCGCGATTAATCGCACATTTTTTATCTGTTCTAAATGTACCTTAGAGGAATATTTTTCAAGTTTGTAATACTCTTATCAACATATGAGTGGACAAATATGCTTTATGCAAATGTTTATTATCATTTGAACAATGACAAATATTCTCATGAATATTAAACACAACAACCTGGAACCTCTCATACAATACAGTGTGTGTGTGTGTGTGTGTGTGTGTGTGTGTGTGTGTGTGTGTGTGTTGGAGCTATGTGCAACTCAAGGCATATGCTCGAACGGGAGCTGCCTGGACGCTGCGCACACTATCCGTGCTGAGTGTGCTGACTTTTCGTACCATGTCCCGCTGTCTGCTTCCTGCATCAAGTCAAGTGCTCGGCGCAGTTGTGGCGAAATGTCGCTCCTCTGTTTTCATTGAAACAGCTCCTTATATCCGTTAGCGCAGCTAGCTAGCACCAGATGCTAACAACAACAATGCACGTAAGGTCTCTCTCTCGCTCGCTCGGGCCACACATACACACACCCTCCCGGTCCTCCCGATAGCCAGTCGGTGCCTGCCGGTGAGCGTGGAAATGTGGTCCAAGCGGGCGGCAGGAGCGGGCTGTCAGCATCAGCTTGTAGATGGTATTTTAAACTCGATGCTCTGAAACTACGGGGCGGCCGAGGAAAGAAATACACATGCGTTAATCGCGTTAAAATAATTAGTGGCGTTAATTTTTTTTTTTTGCGTTAACGCGTACTTGACAGCCCTAATTTTTATGCATGATTTATGTTAAATAAAGAAATAAAGTAACAAAACAAAATCAGGAAATTAAGAACAAATGTTGGAATTTAGGAAAAATCTAAATGTAGTTTGTAAAAGAAACACCTATTTTCCAGGAAGACGGTTTGCCCAGTGCCTGAAACAGATGGAGTTCTCCCTGCAGTGCTTCTGCATCTCTTCATCCCTTTATGTGTTGTGCATGCAGGTGGAGGCGGAGCTGATCGATAAACTGGACAGTTTGGTGTCTGAGGGGAAAGGAGACGAGAACTACAGAGAGCTCTTCGGTCTACTGTAAGACACACACAACAAGTCGTCTAACTCTGTTTCTAACTCTGTTTCTAACTCTGTTTCTACCTCTGTTTCTAACTCTGTTTCTAACTCTGCTTCTAACTCTGTTTCTAACTCTGTTTCTAACTCTGCTTCTAACTCTGCTTCTACCTCTGTTTCTAACTCTGCTTCTAACTCTGTTTCTAACTCTGCTTCTAACTCTGTTTCTAACTCTGCTTCTAACTCTGCTTCTAACTCTGTTTCTAACTCTGTTTCTAACTCTGCTTCTAACTCTGCTTCTAACTCTGCTTCTACCTCTGTTTCTAACTCTGCTTCTAACTCTGTTTCTAACTCTGCTTCTAACTCTGTTTCTAACTCTGCTTCTACCTCTGTTTCTAACTCTGCTTCTAACTCTGCTTCTAACTCTGTTTCTAACTCTGCTTCTAACTCTGCTTCTACCTCTGTTTCTAACTCTGTTTCTAACTCTGTTTCTAACTCTGTTTCTAACTCTGTTTCTAACTCTGCTTCTAACTCTGCTTCTAACTCTGTTTCTAACTCTGCTTCTAACTCTGCTTCTAACTCTGCTTCTAAATCTGTTTCTAACTCTGCTTCTAACTCTGTTTCTAACTCTGTTTCTAACTCTGTTTCTAACTCTGCTTCTAACTCTGCTTCTACCTCTGTTTCTAACTCTGTTTCTAACTCTGTTTCTAACTCTGTTTCTAACTCTGTTTCTAACTCTGCTTCTAACTCTGCTTCTACCTCTGTTTCTAACTCTGTTTCTAACTCTGTTTCTAACTCTGTTTCTAACTCTGTTTCTAACTCTGCTTCTACCTCTGTTTCTAACTCTGCTTCTAACTCTGTTTCTAACTCTGCTTCTAACTCTGTTTCTAACTCTGTTTCTAACTCTGTTTCTAACTCTGCTTCTAACTCTGCTTCTAACTCTGCTTCTAACTCTGTTTCTAACTCTGTTCTAACTCTGCTTCTACCTCTGTTTCTAACTCTGTTTCTAACTCTGCTTCTAACTCTGTTTCTAACTCTGTTTCTAACTCTGTTTCTAACTCTGTTTCTAACTCTGTTTCTAACTCTGTTTCTACCTCTGCTTCTAACTCTGTTTCTAACTCTGCTTCTAACTCAGTTTCTAACTCTGTTTCTAACTCTGCTTCTAACTCTGTTTCTAACTCTGCTTCTAACTCTGCTTCTAACTCTGTTTCTACCTCTGCTTCTAACTCTGCTTCTAACTCTGTTTCTAACTCTGTTTCTAACTCTGTTTCTAACTC
>CADEHL010001303.1:25000-170000 GCA_902827135.1 Harpagifer antarcticus | reverse complement strand
GTGTGTGTGTGTGTGTGTGTGTGTGTGTGTGTGGTGTGTGTGTGTGTGTGTGTGTGTGTGTGTGTGTGTGTGTGTGTGTGTGTGTGTGTGTTTGTGTGTAGAAAATGGAGGCAGCGTACTATGACAACATTATGGAGCAGCAGCGTCTGGAGCCGGAGTTTTTCCGGGTCGGATTCTACGGCAGGAAGTTCCCCTTCTTCCTCAGAGTGAGTTTGAAAATGCATCTTCTAGTCTCGTCGCAGCTTCTTCTAAATGCTTTCCAATGCAAGTTCAAATCTATAAAGGTGTTTGGAGACAAGCCGTAAAAGGATAGCAAGGTTACGTGCAGATAATGCTGTAATGCGGCGTGTATTTAAACTGATATAGATGTCTTAGGTGTCTTCTAAGTCCACAGCAGTGCTTTGCTTAGCTTGCTGCTGGCAATCCTGTTTTTACAAACTGCATGTGATATGGAGAAGCCTGAAGTATAATCCACACTGTCCCTTTGAATAGTTTCTAGCTTGCTGTTTGAACCCACAGAGGCAGAATCAGAGCTGAACTTTATTGTCCTGTCTGTTTTCTGACTTTGAGCATTGTGATTCCTCCGCACCAGAACAAAGAGTTTGTTTGTCGCGGACATGACTACGAGAGGCTAGAGGCCTTCCAGCAAAGGATGCTGGGAGAATTCCCACAAGCCATTGCGATGCAGCATCCCAACCAACCGGACGAGGCCATCCTGCAGTGTGACGCCCAGTGTATCCTTCAGTCTGCAGGATCAATGAGTGATTATTGATCTGTCAAATCTCCATACTCCTTACTCTGTGATTTGCCTGATCTTGAAAATCTATTAGATTTGAAACATTTTGAAACACCTTATTCACGTCACCACCGCTAAGCTAAAGGTGGCTAATGTTGGGCTATGAAGGAACTACAGCACGGTCACATGACTTCACGTCACCACCGCTAAGCTAAAGGTGGCTAATGTTGGGCTATGAAGGAACTACAGCACGGTCACATGACTTCACGTCACCACCGCTAAGCTAAAGGTGGCTAATGTTGGGCTATGAAGGAACTACAGCACGGTCACATGACTTCACGTCACCACCGCTAAGCTAAAGGTGGCTAATGTTGGGCTATGAAGGAACTAGAGCACGGTCACATGACTTCACGTCACCACCGCTAAGCTAAAGGAGGCTAATGTTGGGCTATGAAGGAACTACAGCACGGTCACATGACTTCACGTCACCACCGCTAAGCTAAAGGAGGCTAATGTTGGGCTATGAAGGAACTACAGCACGGTCACATGACTTCACGTCACCAGCGCTAAGCTAAAGGTGGCTAATGTTGGGCTATGAAGGAACTAGAGCACGGTCACATGACTTCACGTCACCACCGCTAAGCTAACGGTGGCTAATGTTGGGCTATGAAGGAACTACAGCACGGTCACATGACTTCACCTCACTTGTGCTTGAGTAAAAGTAGAAGTACTCAGATCGTGTACTTGAGTAAAAGTAGAAGTACTCGGATATTGTACTTCATTAAAAGTAGAAGTACTCAGAACTTGTACTTGAGTAAAAGTCGAAGTACTCAGATCTTGTACTTGAGTAACAGTAGAAGTACTCAAACATTGTACTTGAGTAAAAGTAAAAGTACTCAGATCTTGTACTTGAGTAAAAGTAGAAATACTCAGATCTTGTACTTGAGTAAAAGCAGAAGTACTCAGATATTGTACTTGAGTAAAAGTAGAAGTACTCAGATCTTGTACTTGAGTAAAAGCAGAAGTACTCAGATCTTGTACTTGAGTAAAAGTAGAAGTACTCAAATATTGTACTTGAGTAAAAGTAGAAGTACTCAGACATTGTATTTGAGTAAAAGTAAAAGTACTCAGATCTTGTACTTGAGTAAAAGTAGAAATACTCAGATCTTGTACTTGAGTAAAAGTAGAAGTACTCAGATCTTGTACTTGAGTAAAAGCAGAAGTACTCAGATCTTGTACTTGAGTAAAAGTAGAAGTACTCAAATATTGTACTTGAGTAAAAGTAGAAGTACTCAGACATTGTATTTGAGTAAAAGTAAAAGTACTCAGATCTTGTACTTGAGTAAAAGTAGAAATACTCAGATCTTGTACTTGAGTAAAAGTAGAAGTACTCAGATCTTGTACTTGAGTAAAAGTAGAAGTACTCAGATCTTGTACTTGAGTAAAGTACTCACTCTGTAATTGAGTAAGTAAGTACTCAGATCTTGTACTTGAGTAAAAGTAGAAATACTCAGATCCATTTCAAACTAGACCTGTCAGACCCTGTTGTTCTTCCACAGTGCCTCCCTCCCTGCAGTTATCCCTTGACTCTGACCTCAGACCTGCAGATCTACGCTGTGTCTGCGGTGCCGGACAGCCTGGGCGTGCTGCAGATGGACCGCGTCCCCGACCGCATCAAGAGCTTCTACCGGGTCAACAACGTGCTGCGCTTCAGATACGATCGGCCCTTCCACAAAGGCTCCAAGGACAGAGACAACGAGTTCAAGGTGAGCGGGGAAAAGACACTTATGGATAGAAAACGCAGATTTCAGCCTTTGCAGAACATTCAAATCAATAGGACACACTACAGGGGAGGGAAACCCCCACAAAGCAGAATAGGACCTCTTTAAAATGCTTTAATATGAACCCAATAAGTGTGCAAGAATGCAAGAACGTTAACTTTTAATTAGACAAACCTTTTGACATCATTGCGAATGTATTTTATTGGCCGAGGTGCAGCTCCACCTTTAGGAGACATTTCTTGTATAAAACACTGGATACATCTCCTGATTGTGTGGCTTTAGGACTTCCTGTCTGACTTCTCGTTGTGTTTCAGAGTCTCTGGATCGAGAGGACGACTCTGATCCTGACTCACCCTCTGCCCGGGATCTCACGCTGGTTCGAGGTGGAGAAGAGGGAGCTGGTGAGTAAAAACAGCTTCTCACTAAACGGTAGAAACATTTTCCCTGTTGTTACGTTCCCTCCTGGTCTAGGGCAGTGTTTCTCAAACGTTTTCATACCAAGGACACTTAACCAATAAAAAAACACTCGCGGGCCACCTAACTCCACAAATATCCCAAAACACATCGTTTTTCTAGAACAGATTATAAATCGCCTGAAAATGGTACAAACAAGTGGCAACATGTGTGACGAAGGTGTTGCGCTGGGCTATATCATGCAATAGAAAGTCAAACTTAAGCTCACTCCATTGCGGAGATATTCCCGCGAGAGTGCGGAAAACTTAAATGTATGTATTTATTTAAAATGTGAAATTTTACCAATATACTCACGGACCACTAGGGGGTGCTCACGGACCAACAGTGGTCCGTGGACCACACTTTGAGAAGCACTGGTCTAGAGGGACAGAGGGAAGGAGCAAAATATAAAAATAACCGGGATAGAAAAGAAAGAGAGAGGAAACTGATTTGGCAATTAGTTGATAATGTTTAATTGTTCGTAAAAAAAGAAGAAGGCAGCCGGTTTACAAACTGAAGATGAATAAACTAAGAACAACTCTCTTATAAAAGAAAGTGACTAAAGTAATCACAACACAAAGATTTTTTATTTTATTTTTTTAGTCAGTTTATTGAACAGAAACAAAAACAAACAACAATAATATATATATATATTCTCTTTTTTTCCCTTTTTCTTTTCTCACTCAAATTAATAATTATGACAAAAAAAACAATAATAATTCTCAGATAGTCTGTCGTGTTCAACAGGGGCAAGAAGAAGCTTAAAACACCTTTCTGGTCCTCCCCCCTCTAGCATATATTTTTCCTATAAATAAAACATTAGGTCATCAGCGACTTGTTTGTCTTGTTAATTTGTTTGCTTTTTTACAAAACAATCAGAAATAAATTACTTTTACAAGAAATAACAACACATGGGATTTCACAGGTCCTGTTCATAACCATTAATGATTTGGCTCCTAAATAATACTTTCAGTTCAGACTTGTACAATATGTCAGTGCATCGTTGCAGTTGTTCCACAGACTAACACCTCTTGATGAGATGCAGTGAAGTTTGGCATTTGTTCGTACGGGTGGCTTTTTGAAAATGCAGTTTCCTCTCAACGTGTGCGTGCTTTCTCTCCGTGTGAAAAGTCCCTGGATACTATGAGGTCATTGTTGATGTGCGGCTTTGAACATCATCTGAATAGTTTTATAGTCACCCAGGTCTTGTAGTTTTAGTGTTTTTAATTTGTAGGTTCTCTGTACGTAGTTTTATGTATAAGATAACCTGGAGCACATCTCCTTGCAACAGGTTGAACTAGCAGGCCTCACACAGAGACACCACACGACACATGCTGCAGGACATGAAAGGAATAAAAGAAGGTTAGAAAAGTGTCAAAGGAACTGTCATTTCACGGGAAGACTAGGGGTAGAGGAGTGTGAGGATCTGGTTCGGGGTATTTCCAACTATCAGGAACGAACTCCCAGAAACCTGCTGGTCCGCTGCAACTCTCACTACTTTTAAATCCAGACTGAAGACTTTTCACATCTCACACCGCACTGTAACTTTTATTCGAGTACCTGTGTTATTTATGCTTTTTAATGTTTAATGTTTATAATTTTATGCTTTTAGTGTCTTTCATTTTTGTAAAGCCCTTTGAATTGCCTCGTGTTGAAAGGTGCTGTATAAATACATCTTCTGTCTCTCAGGTGGAGGTGAGTCCGCTGGAGAACGCCCTCTCTGTGGTGGAGAATAAGAACCAGGAGCTGCGGACTCTGATCAGTCAGTACCAACACAAGCAGCTCCACGGGAACATCAACCTGCTCAGCATGACTCTGAACGGGGTGATTGACGCCGCCGTCAACGGAGGCATCGCCCGCTACCAAGAGGTCAGATAACAACCCTTTAGTACACACATCCTGTACTCAAGGAGAAGTACACATACTCGTGTTTAAAGATACTCTGGTAAAAGTAGAAGTACTGACTAAACTTCTTTACTCAAGTGAAAGTAAAGAGCTTTGAAATGTACTTCAGTAGAAAGTACCCATAACTAGCAGCTGCTTTAAAGAGTACCTGACCTCCCTTTATATCAATAGAACAATAATGTCATTGTTAGCTAATGAATGTTTCCATGCTGAACAACGGCAACATGACAACGTTTCCATTGGTCCCTCTTCTTTAGAGAAGACCAGGAAGTGATGGATACACGGATCGTGTTCAAATCAATAGGCACGCAATGACTCTAAAGAATAATGATCACGCATCAAACACACATTCAGACTAAAGGAACCAGCTGTTTGGGAAATGAGAGAAGTAGAAAGTACAGGTATTTGAGTTCAACATGTAAGAAGTAGAAAGTACAGGTATTTGAGTTCAACATGTAAGAAGTAGAAAGTACAGGTATTTGAGTTCAAAATGTAAGAAGTAGAAAGTACAGGTATTTGAGTTCAACATGTAAGAAGTAGAAAGTACAGGTATTTGAGTTCAACATGTAAGAAGTAGAAAGTACAGGTATTTGAGTTCAAAATGTAAGAAGTAGAAAGTACAGGTATTTGAGTTCAACATGTAAGAAGTAGAAAGTACAGGTATTTGGGTTCAACATGTAAGAAGTAGAAAGTACAGGTATTTGGGTTCAACATGTAAGAAGTAGAAAGTACAGGTATTTGAGTTCAACATGTAAGAAGTAGAAAGTACAGGTATTTGGGTTCAACATGTAAGAAGTAGAAAGTACAGGTATTTGGGTTCAACATGTAAGAAGTAGAAAGTACACGTATTTGGGTTCAACATGTAAGAAGTAGAAAGTACAGGTTTTTGAGTTCAACATGTAAGAAGTAGAAAGTACAGGTATTTGTGTTCAACATGTAAGAAGTAGAAAGTACAGGTATTTGGGTTCAACATGTAAGAAGTAGAAAGTACAGGTATTTGAGTTCAGCATGTAAGAAGTAGAAAGTACAGGTATTTGTGTTCACATGTAAGAAGTAGAAAGTACAGGTATTTGGGTTCAACATGTAAGAAGTAGAAAGTACAGGTATTTGGGTTCAACATGTAAGAAGTAGAAAGTACAGGTATTTGGGTTCAACATGTAAGATGTAGAAAGTACAGGTATTAGAGTTCAACATGTAAGAAGTAGAAAGTACAGGTATTTGGGTTCAACATGTAAGAAGTAGAAAGTACAGGTATTTGGGTTCAACATGTAAGAAGTAGAAAGTACAGGTATTTGGGTTCAACATGTAAGAAGTAGAAAGTACAGGTATTTGAGTTCAGCATGTAAGAAGTAGAAAGTACAGGTATTTGGGTTCAACATGTAAGAAGTAGAAAGTACAGGTATTTGTGTTCAACATGTAAGAAGTAGAAAGTACAGGTATTTGGGTTCAACATGTGAGAAGTAGAAAGTACAGGTATTTGGGTTCAACATGTAAGAAGTAGAAAGTACAGGTATTTGGGTTCAACATGTAAGAAGTAGAAAGTACAGGTATTTGTGTTCAACATGAAAGAAGTAGAAAGTACAGGTATTTGAGTTCAACATGTAAGAAGTAGAAAGTACAGGTATTTGTGTTCAACATGTAAGAAGTAGAAAGTACAGGTATTTGGGTTCAACATGTAAGAAGTAGAAAGTACAGGTATTTGGGTTCAACATGTAAGAAGTAGAAAGTGCAGGTATTTGTGTTCAAAATGTAAGAAGTAGAAAGTACAGGTATTTGTGTTCAACATGTAAGAAGTAGAAAGTACAGGTATTTGGGTTCAACATGTAAGAAGTAGAAAGTACAGGTATTTGAGTTCAACATGTAAGAAGTAGAAAGTACAGGTATTTGGGTTCAACATGTAAGAAGTAGAAAGTACAGGTATTTGGGTTCAACTTGAGAGAAGTAGAAAGTACAGGTATTTGAGTTCAACATGTAAGAAGTAGAAAGTACAGGTATTTGAGTTCAACATGTAAGAAGTAGAAAGTACAGGTATTTGGGATCAACATGTAAGAAGTAGAAAGTTCAGGTATTTGAGTTCAACATGTAAGAAGTAGAAAGTACAGGTATTTGGGTTCAACATGTAAGAAGTAGAAAGTTCAGGTATTTGAGTTCAACATGTAATAAGTAGAAAGTACAGGTATTTGAGATCAACATGTAAGAAGTAGAAAGTACAGGTATTTGGGTTCAACATGTAAGAAGTAGAAAGTACAGGTATTTGGGTTCAACATGAGAGAAGTAGAAAGTACAGGTATTTGAGTTCAACATGTAAGAAGTAGAAAGTACAGGTATTTGAGTTCAACATGTAAGAAGTAGAAAGTACAGGTATTTGAGTTCAACATGTAAGAAGTAGAAAGTACAGGTATTTGGGATCAACATGTAAGAAGTAGAAAGTTCAGGTATTTGAGTTCAACATGTAAGAAGTAGAAAGTACAGGTATTTGGGTTCAACATGTGAGAAGTAGAAAGTTCAGGTATTTGAGTTCAACATGTAAGAAGTAGAAAGTACAGGTATTTGAGATCAACATGTAAGAAGTAGAAAGTACAGGTATTTGGGTTCAACATGTAAGAAGTAGAAAGTACAGGTATTTGGGTTCAACATGAGAGAAGTAGAAAGTACAGGTATTTGAGTTCAACATGTAAGAAGTAGAAAGTACAGGTATTTGAGTTCAACATATAAGAAGTAGAAAGTACACTATTTGTTTATTCCACACATGGCAGTTATCTTAACGGTGACATGTAACTAATGGTAGCTTGTCACTGTCAGTTATATAAAGAAGCTTGCTTAGCTTGTGACTGTCACTCATATATATAGCTAACATTAGCTTGTTACGTCACATAAAATACTTTAGCCTGGCTAACGTTATCTTGCACCTGTTACAGTAGCTTGTGAATCCTGACACAATGAAAGATGCACTTAGAGTTAAAGGTCCCATGTCATGCTTTTCCGGTTCTGACCCGTCCCCTTGTTGTTATGAAGGTTTGTATGCATGTAAACGGTCTGCAGAGTCAAAACCCTCAAAGTGCACCCTGTAGCGAGTAAAACTCTAACACAGAAAATACCTCCCCAAAACGCCTCGTTGGAGATACGTCACTGTCCATTTGATTCTTCCGGGTACATCATGATGTCATGTCGTCCCCGGAACAAAATGGACCAATCCGTGGAGCCGTTACGTTACGTCCGCGGAGCAGTTACGTTAAGCCCCCGCTGATTGGTCCATATTGACCAATCCACCTGCCCCTTCTTATACAAAAAAGAAAAGTCAAATAAAAGCAGAATGACTTCAGTCTCAGTTCATAGAAATACTGAACCATAAAACCAGAACACAATCAAAAGCCAACTTCATACCGTCTAATTACCCTTTCTTCATACATTTTCTTAAACATAAACATTTTCTTCCAGCCCTTAAATCATTCAGCAAAGAATTCCACTTCTTTACGCCAAGAGACACATCTGCTTTCAAGTAGTCCGTGCAAACTGATGCTCAACACGTCATGTCCTCCTGGCATGTGAACATCTATTAGCAACAGCAGTCGTGCCCCAATATTAAAGCCGAATGAACCGTTGTTTTAAAGCTGCATGTTCTTTCCTTTATCGCCAGGCTTTCTTTGATAAGGAGTACATCACCAGCCACCCTGAAGACACCGAGAAGATCACACAGCTCAAAGACCTGATGCAGGAGCAGGTGAACGTTCAACGCAACACACTCAACTGTACTTACTGCACTTTGGATGCATCGTGACGTCAGGGAAATGTAGAATTCATGCTGTGAGGAATAAATACAATACAATGCATATAAAGTACGGCTTTGGACACTGAAAGGAAGTAAATATACACACAGGAGAGTTTATACTTTTCCTGTACCTATTTTCTTCCTTTCAGTGTCCAAAGGCTTTATATATATATATATACACAGTGGAGGAAATACTTATTTCCTCCACTGTATATATATAAAGTAAGCCTTTGGACACTGAAAGGAAGTACATAGGTAGGAGAGTTTTTTAGAGGGTTCAGTGAGTGAATTCTCTTCTTGCAGAATGAAAGTGTCATGGATCTGAAACCTTAGAGACTCAAGACATAACCAAATATAACAAGATAGAAACACAGCTGACTGAAGGACTTATGATATTGTTGTACAGCAGTATAAGAGACAGAATACTTGTGTCAAGCGGCCAAGAGTATGTGTGTCTGTCTAAAGAAAAACAGAATCTCACAGGTTTTAGTTTACATCACATGTCACTTGTTAGACGCTTTTATCCAAAGCGACTTGGGCAATCAGAGACACAACGACATGCTGACTGCAGTGGGGTTTGAACCTGTGCTCCCCTTATCCCAACACCAACGCACTATCCACTGCGCCA
Source organism: Harpagifer antarcticus (assembly GCA_902827135.1). Lineage (NCBI taxonomy): Eukaryota > Metazoa > Chordata > Actinopteri > Perciformes > Harpagiferidae > Harpagifer > Harpagifer antarcticus. Next base: position 160,728 of record CADEHL010001303.1, on the reverse strand, counting down.
CACGCCTCCCATACAGCACTATACCTTTGGACCTTTTCCAATCACATGTTACAAGATCCTCCATAACACCAATAACACGCTGCAGACAGACATGTGACTCAAGGTCTCTTTAGATCAACTGAAGGATGTATCTGAAGGATACAACACATGATAATATAGATTATTTCAACAAAAGTATTTCCCACTGATATTTCCCCTCAGGTTCACATCCTGGGAGTCGGCCTGGCGGTGCACGAGAAACTGGTGCACCCAGAAATGCGTCCCCTGCACAAAAAGCTGATCGATCAGTTCCAGATGATGAGAAGCAGCCTCTGCCAAGTGAGTTAGAGCAAAGACTGCATTTCATATAATAATTATATATCATATATTGTACTGGAGCAAAAGTAGAAGTACTCAGATCTTGTACTTGAGTGAAAGTAGAAGTACTCAGATCTTGTACTTGAGTAAAAGTAGAAGTACTCAGAGCTTGTACTTGAGTAAAAGTACTCAGGTCTTGTACTAGAGTGAAAGTAGAAGTACTCAGATCTTGTACTTGAGTGAAAGTAGAAGTACTCAGATCTTGTACTTGAGTGAAAGTAGAAGTACTCAGATCTTGTGCTTGAGTGAAAGTAGAAGTACTCAGATCTTGTACTTGAGTAAAAGTACTCAGGTCTTGTACTAGAGTGAAAGTAGAAGTACTCAGGTCTTGTACTTGAGTGAAAGTAGAAGTACTCAGATCTTGTGCTTGAGTGAAAGTAGAAGTACTCAGGTCTTGTACTTGAGTAAAAGTACTCAGGTCTTGTACTAGAGTGAAAGTAGAAGTACTCAGGTCTTGTACTTGAGTGAAAGTAGAAGTACTCAGGTCTTGTACTTGAGTAAAAGTACTCAGGTCTTGTACTAGAGTGAAAGTAGAAGTACTCAGGTCTTGTACTTGAGTGAAAGTAGAAGTACTCAGATCTTGTGCTTGAGTGAAAGTAGAAGTACTCAGATCTTGTACTTGAGTAAAAGTACTCAGGTCTTGTACTAGAGTGAAAGTAGAAGTACTCAGGTCTTGTACTTGAGTGAAAGTAGAAGTACTCAGATCTTGTGCTTGAGTGAAAGTAGAAGTACTCAGATCTTGTGCTTGAGTAAAAGTAGAAGTACTCAGATCTTGTACTTGAGTAAAAGTAGAAGTACTCAGATCTTGTACTTGAGTAAAAGTACTCAGGTCTTGTACTTGAGTGAAAGTAGAAGTACTCAGATCTTGTACTTGAGTGAAAGTATAAGTACTCAGATCTTGTACTTGAGTGAAAGTAGAAGTACTCAGATCTTGTACTTGAGTAAAAGTACTCATGTCTTGTACTTGAGTAAAAGTAGAAGTACTCAGATCTTGTACTTGAGTAAAAGTACTCAGGTCTTGTACTAGAGTGAAAGTAGAAGTACTCAGGTCTTGTACTTGAGTGAAAGTAGAAGTACTCAGATCTTGTGCTTGAGTGAAAGTAGAAGTACTCAGATCTTGTACTTGAGTAAAAGTAGAAGTACTCAGATCTTGTGCTTGAGTAAAAGTAGAAGTACTCAGATCTTGTACTTGAGTAAAAGTAGAAGTACCAGAGTGTAGGAATACTCTGTTACAGTAAAAGTCCTGCATTCAAAATGTTACTCAAGTAAAAATAGAAAAGTATTATCATCAAATGATACTTAAAGTTATGTGTACTTGTATGTGGGTGATGTGTGAATAGTGTTTCTACGTCACGTTGCAGGGTCTTCCTGGTTTAGAGAAATCTGGATCCGGAGCAAACACCCCCCGAGGGATCGTGAGCCCCGAGAGCTTCAAACTGATGCACCGACACAGGTCAGACACACACACACACACACACACACACACACACACACACACACACACACACACACACACACACACACCAGAATACACCTATAATTATAAAGTACACCCACAAATAAGTGAAGAAGTGTTTTATGTGTACAGAAAACTAAACTCATGATTCGAAACAAAACACACACATTTATCTTCATCCTCCAGTGAGACTTCATCATCACAAATACACGCATCGTCCTCTCACCATGTTCTCCATCTTTCTTTACAATCACTGATTTCATCCGTCTTTCCACCAGAGAGTGATGCAGGGATGACGTAGTTTTGTATTAGGACTTTTAAGGCCTGATCTCTATCTGTGATTCTGGATTATTGCAGAAAATAATCTCTGTGTTAAACAAATGTTTATGATATTTACACGTTTAGTTCAGCAGGATAATCTCCACATATTAACACCACTTTATGATTTCTGAAGTAAAAAGCTAATGTTGGGCTATAAAGGAACTACAGCACGGTCACATGACTTCACGTCACCACCGCTAAGCTAATGTTGGGCTATAAAGGAACGACAGCATGGTCACATGACTTCACGTCACCACCGCTAAGCTAATGTTGGGCTATAAAGGAACGACAGCATGGTCACATGACTTCACGTCACCACCGCTAAGCTAAAGGAGGCTAATGTTGGGCTCTAAAAGATCTACAGCACGGTCACATGACTTCACGTCACCACCGCTAAGCTAAAGGAGGCTAATGTTGGGCTATAAAGGAACTACAGCATGGTCACATGACTTCACGTCACCACCGCTAAGCTAAAGGTGGCTAATGTTGGGCTACAAAGGAACTACAGCACGGTCACATGACTTCACGTCACCACCGCTAAGCTAAAGGTGGCTAATGTTGGGCTACAAAGGAACTACAGCACGGTCACATGACTTCACCTCACCACCGCTAAACTAAAGGTGGCTAATGTTGGGCTATAAAGGAACTACAGCACGGTCACATGACTTCAAGTCACCACCGCTAAGCTAAAGGTGGCTAATGTTGGGCTATAAAGGAACTACAGCACGGTCACATGACTTCACGCCACCACCGCTAAACTAAAGGTGGCTAATGTTGGGCTATAAAGGAACTACAGCACGGTCACATGACTTCACGTCACCACCGCTAAGCTAAAGGCGGCTAATGTTGGGCTATAAAGGAACTACAGCACGGTCACATGACTTCACGTCACCACCGCTAAGCTAAAGGTGGCTAATGTTGGGCTATAAAGGAACTACAGCACGGTCACATGACTTCACGTCACCACCGCTAAGCTAAAGGAGGCTAATGTTGGGCTATAAAGGAACTACAGCACGGTCACATGACTTCACGTCTCCACCGCTAAGCTAAAGGTGGCTAATGTTGGGCTATAAAAGAACTACAGCACGGTCACATGACTTCACCTCACCACCGCTAAGCTAAAGGAGGCTAATGTTGGGCTATAAAAGAACTACAGCACGGTCACATGACTTCACCTCACCACCGCTAAGCTAAAGTAGGCTAACGTTGGGCTACAAAGGAACAACAGCACGGTCACATGACTTCACGTTTCGTTAAAAGCTCTCCACAGACCTCATTTCAGGATAACAACCAAAAACACTTTCAGAAAATTCGGCCAGGGGACAGGTCTGAGTTTTAGGACTCATTCCTGCACCACTCACTTTCCTCACTGTGTGTTTTCTCCCATCTGTTGCACACGTCACACTTTCTGATATTCTACCGTCTCTTTCTCTTTCTGTCTCTTCTCCCATCCTCCCACTTCACGCATGGCTCTCTCTCTGCATGTTTTCGTTGTTGGCGATTTTCCTCTGCATGGATTCTTGCTCTTCCTTTCTATTCCTCCCTGCAGTCCCATAGCTGTTCTGACAGCTGTACGCCCCCCCTCCTCTCTCTCCTCCCCCTCCTCCAGTGAGACGGTAGGCAGCCTTTTGATCCTGGAGCATCCTGAGGACTTCTACCGCATGCAGGTGAGAGCAAGTAGATTTACTCAAGTACAACTTTAAGGTACTTGTACTTTACTTGAGCAGCACCTGAGTGGCTGACCAAGACATCGGAGGTATCATTACTGCATCAATGAAGTAAGACTAAGAGAACACAGTTAACAAATGCGTTACATGAAATACAAATAAAAAAGTAGTTTGTAGATTAAAACATCTCTTAGTGTCTGGATTCAAATAAAAACAGGCAAAATAACTTCTAATATTGACTTAAAAAATGATATGTATCGACAGAGGTGGGAAGTAACTAAGTAGATTTACTAAGGTACTGTACTTAAGTTCAATGTTGAGGTACTTTCCAGTTTATGCTACTGTGTACTTCTCCTCCTCTACAGTTCAGAGGTACATGGTGTACTTCTACTCCACTACATGTATTTAATACCTTCAGTTACTTCACAGATGTGGATGAAGGATGTGAAATATAACCAAGTGTTAAATCAGACTTTAGTTCCACCTGGAGTAAATCCACCAGCTACCCTGCAGTCTACAAAGCCATTCAGACTAGCTGCTCCTTCACCAGCTACCCTGCAGTCTACAAAGTACTTCAAACTAGCTGCTCCTTCACCAGCTACCCTGCAGTCTACAAAGCCATTCAGACTAGCTGCTCCTTCACCAGCTACCCTGCAGTCTACAAAGCCATTCAGACTAGCTGCACCTTCACCAGCTACCCTGCAGTCTACAAAGCCATTCAGACTAGCTGCTCCTTCACCAGCTACCCTGCAGTCTACAAAGCCATTCAGACTAGCTGCTCCTTCACCAGCTACCCTGCAGTCTACAAAGCCATTCAGACTAGCTGCACCTTCACCAGCTACCCTGCAGTCTACAAAGCCATTCAGACTAGCTGCTCCTTCACCAGCTACCCTGCAGTCTACAAAGCCATTCAGACTAGCTGCTCCTTCACCAGCTACCCTGCAGTCTACAAAGCCATTCAGACTAGCTGCTCCTTCACCAGCTACCCTGCAGTCTACAAAGCCATTCAGACTAGCTGCTCCTTCACCAGCTACCCTGCAGTCTACAAAGCCATTCAGACTAGCTGCACCTTCAACAGCTACCCTGCAGTCTACAAAGTACTTCAAACTAGCTGCACCTTCACCAGCTTTGAGAACACTTTCATGATCAATCATTATAAAACATATCATAGATATTATTCTGAAATGGACCAATCTGCACAACGACTACTTTCACTGTCTTTCACTTGAGGAACATTTTGAATGCTTTTACTGTAACAGAGTATTCTTACACTCTGGATCTGAGTACTTCTACTTTTACTCAAGTACAAGATCTGAGTACTTCTATTTTTACTCAAGAACAAGATCTGAGTACTTCTACTTTTACTCAAGTACAAGATCTGAGTACTTCTACTTTTACTCAAGTACCAGATCTGAGTACTTTTACTGAAGTACTAGATCTGAGTACTTCCACTTTTACTCAAGCACAAGATCTCAGTACTTCTACTTTTACTTAAGTACAAGATCTGAGTACTTCTACTTTTACTCAAGTACAAGATCTGAGTACTTCTACTTTTACTCAAGTACAAGATCTGAGTACTTCTACTTTTACTCAAGTACAATATCTGTGTACTTCCACTTCTGGTTTTAGGACTAATTTCTGCAGATATTTATAGTTTGTATTTACTAACCATCACAACTTCCTCGTTCCAGGCAAGCCCCTCCTCCTCCAGCCTAAGCTCCACCCACTCTGCTCCCTCTCAGATGATAAACTCCGCCCCCTCCACCATCAGAGGTAATAAATACATATAAAATCTGTTTTAGACCCATGTATTTCTTAAGTTTTTACTTTAAATTGAATTATTTATTTGGTTTGTTATTTTAGCTTTTCTTGATTACCCTTTAACTCTTATTTATTTGTTTATTTATTTGTTGTTTTTATGTTTGTTTATTTTTCAATAACAAATGTATTTTCTTAAGAAAAAAAATATATATAATAATTTAGTTTCTGGGAGAAGGGATTAAATAAGTATACACTTCTTCCCACCACTTTTCAGATGTGTAACTAGGTAGGTAATTTGTTTATATATAATTTGTAAGTCAGTCATATTTTTGTTTATCAATTTGACATTTACAAGTTTGTACAGTATCATAATTCTCATGTTTCATTTCATTATTATTTTTTATTATCTGTTGGGAAATTCCTGAGTGTCCTCTTCCAACATGAGAGTAGCATGCTAACAAAGGTATCAACTGTAGCTGTGAACATGACAGGATGTGAGATTACCTAGAAGAGCATCAGGACCGTTTGAGGCAGATGATAGCTATGTGATTAACATGATGATTCAGCCTCTATGGAGAGAGACATCAAGCATGCTCATTTCTGACGTGGAGCTAATCTGAAGTAAACATTGAATACTGCTTTCTATTCCTCCATCTTGTGACTGTGTGACTCCCTCTCTTGGATATCAGCATGTGAAGGACACTGCTCAGGAACTAGTCTCTGTATGTGATGACTCCTTCTGGAGAGGATCACAGACACATGGATCCTGAGGCTGAAGCTCAAGCCGGGGACGAGGGATTATTAACATTTTTAAGTATTCAGAGAAACGTTAGAATTTTGAGAAAAAATACTGAATTTTGAGAATTTGAGTAAAAAGTTAGAATTTTGAGTTTTTGAGAAAAAGTCAGAATTTTGAGAAAGACTCAGTATTTTGTTCATAACAGCAGGATGTATGATTACCTAGAATAACCGGTATTCCTCCATCTTGTGACTGTGTAACTCCCTCTCTTGGATATCAGCATGTGAAGGACACTGCTCAGGAACTAGTCTCTGTATGTGATGACTCCTTCCATTCTGGAGAGGATCACAGACACATGGATCCTGAGGTTGCAGCTCGAGCCGGGGAACAGGGAGAGTTCTCTAACAATTATTGTTTTACACGTTCGAAATGAATCAAATCTCTTGTGTCTGCAGTGGGCTCTCCTTCTCTTCCGGACAAATATCGACACAACCGAGAGATGTTGATGCTGCTGCCGCCTCACAGAGACCGACCGAGCAGCGCCATGTACTCAAACATCGAGAACGGACAGGTAGGAGGCCAGGGAGTGACTTAATGATGCATTGAAGGTTTTTAAGTGTTAAGTCATTATCTGAATCAGAATCATACTCAACTCCTCTTTATGTCTACTACTTGGAATACCTTAAATTACAATATGTTATTTAAATATGTACGGTGTGTTTCAAGGACATTTAAACACCCTTAAATCTTAACATGATTTTTGCCTCTTCAGCCTTCGAACCTCCAGAGGGCTTTGTTCCACCAGGTGATGATCGGCCCGTGCAAACCCTGCAGCGACCCAAACCTCTCTGTGGCCGACAAAGGTGAGAGGACCGTCAGAAAAACAGGAGGAGAAAGATATACAAGTGGCATAAGTTGCATGAATTAGCATTAGTTAGCATATGCAGAGAATAGCTAAATAATGGCTTGGCCGATTTGGAACATTTTGGTGCTTTTTTAAAAAAGTATATTGAGGATGTTGAATCAATTTCATCTTTGAATCTGAGTTTTGAATCTTTCAAATCGACACAACATTTAGCATACTCATCCCACCAGGGGTAAAAAATACGGCCACTTTCTGGTTAAAACTAACATTTCATTTTGCGTAAGAGCGCCGACAGAAAAACAAGAGAAAGATATACAATTGGCTTATTGCACGAATTAGCATTAGTTAGCATACGCAGACGATAGCTAAGAAATGGCTTGGCCCATTTGGACAACTTTGGTGTGTTCTTTTAGGTATATTGAGGATGTTGAATGAATTCAATCTATGAACGAGAGTTTTGAGTCTTCTAAGACTTTCAAATCGACACACAATTCAGCATAATTAGCCCACCAGGCAGGGCCGTGCAGAGACATTTGGAGGGCTATTGCTCTAAACTGGAAAAAGGGCCTCCCCCCGAAAAAAGACCTTTTGAAAATTGTAACTTTTTAATGTAAAAGTAACCAAACGATTATTACATCAACTAAATTGAACGGTAATTCACATCTCATAACAAAATAAGCTAAGGCGACTACTTGCATTCGGTGACTTGATTTTAAAAATGTTTTGCGGTCTCATTAAAATATCTAATGTTAGTAACTATTAAAGATAAAATGGGGACAATTCTGTTCTAATGTAGTTTGACCTTTGCTGTGCAGACATACTGATAAAAAGGGCCTCTAACTAATTACCTTAAATAAACTCACTAATTAATTAAACCAGTTCAAGACGCATTATTCTTATTCTTATCATTCTTTATGAGCGCAGTAACGGTAAGGTATCTAATTACTATTTAGTATTCCTTAACTTAGTAACAGAGATGGTCAAACTGAAGTAGAGACATGGCAGAAATCCTACAATGAAGCGGGGCATTGAACTGTTCACCCTGTGAGAGGGCGATCAAGAAAAAAGAGAGAGAGCGGCGCGTTGAGGGCGTTCACAGATGAAAAGACACAGAAAGTTATATTTAGGTGTTTATTTTTTAAATAACCGACGGTGTCAAGAGGAAGTAAAGTCCCCCGGTTTGTCCCTTATACCCTAACTGCCATGAGACAACTCAAAATCAAGTTTCCAAAACCCGACACTGAGGTGGTCTTAACGCACCGGCAGATGAACGCGCTGACAAAGTGTGTTTCCCGCAGCGAGACGATACGATACTAATTGTGGGCTCATCAACTCTCGCTCTCTCCAGAGGGGCAGGTCAGCCCAAAAGGCCAAACGGGCCGTTGCCCGGGCAACAATAGCCCGTACCTGTGCACGTCCCTGCCACCAGGGGTACACATATCAGAATCAGATTTTAGAAACAGGTTTATTACCCGCTAGGTTGACACCAGAGGTCGCGTTAACCGAACAAACAATAACGGAAAAATCTGAAAGCAGTCTGTCATTTTGACGGATTAGAACAAACTCGGAACAGCGGCAACGTTTCCCCGCGGCGAGGCTCCGGTGTTAAGCCGTGTTATGCATGCCCGCCCAAAAGGAAATGATATCGTTTCCAAACCTAACTTTGCTCCCGCGAGGTGCAGTGAGCACGGGTAACACCGGTGCTAACAGTTCACGAGCGAGCGCCCCTCGTCAGAGTCGCGTACAGACCGACGGGTAGGAATGGGTTTTGACGGAAATGTCGATCGATCCTGTCCGTCAAAATGACAGGCAGCGAAAAGGTCTAGCGCCACCTCTGGTTGACACGTGCGAGGAATTTGACTTGGTGTCATGGTGCATACATAAAAGTAAAAACACAGATAAGAACTATTTCAAGAAAACTTTAATGACATAAAAAAATATTATAAATAATAAAAAAATACAGCAGTTTTTACGTTAAAAAGTTAAATGGAATAAAATGTGGCAGTAATAAGAAAAGGACTTTCTGGTTACAACTAACATTTCGTTTAAATAAATAATAATAATACATTTCATTTATAAAGCACACTTTACAACAAGGTCATCACAATGCTATGAGGAGAAAATAATAAAACAAATCAAATAAAAAGTTTTCTAAGGAGCATATTGATTAAAATATGAAATAAATAAATAGATGTTGATTCTCCTCCAGTCCTGACCACCCCCAGTAGCTGGAGTTTGGACAGCGGCACGAGAGACGTCCTCCCTTTCCTCTCGGCTCACGTTGGCGTCATGGCGCCTCCCGTTCCCCCCCGCAACCTGCCACATGGTACGACCCTCTCACTGTGTGTGTGTGTGTGTGTGTGTGTGTGTGTGTCACCTGCATGTTGTCTTGTTTGTTTGTATAAAATGTAAGTAGAAAGAAATACTGACATGTTCCTGTAAATGCCTTAGTGTGTATGAACTTGGTTGACATAATTTTACAACTTTACAGAAGCGCAGAGACACTACATACTGATATACACCTGAACATCAGCAGGAGAGGACTCTTTAAAGTAGAGACACTACATACTGATATACACCTGAACATCAGCAGGAGAGGACTCTTTAAAGTAGAGACACTACATACTGATATACACCTGAACATCAACAGGAGAGGACTCTTTAAAGTAGAGACACTACATACTGATATACACCTGAACATCAACAGGAGAGGACTCTTTAAAGTAGAGACACTACATACTGATATACACCTGAACATCAGCAGGAGAGGACTCTTTAAAGTAGAGACACTACATACTGATATACACCTGAACATCAACAGGAGAGGACTCTTTAAAGTAGAGACACTACATACTGATATACACCTGAACATCAGCAGGAGAGGACTCTTTAAAGTAGAGACACTACATACTGATATACACCTGAACATCAGCAGGAGAGGACTCTTTAAAGTGGAGACACTACATACTGATATACACCTGAACATCAGCAGGAGAGGACTCTTTAAAGTAGAGACACTACATACTGATATACACCTGAACATCAGCAGGAGAGGACTCTTTAAAGTGGAGACACTACATACTGATATACACCTGAACATCAGCAGGAGAGGACTCTTTAAAGTAGAGACACAGTCAAATGTATGTTTCCCTTTCCAGCACAATATAAATGTATTGTTGAGAGCTTGGAAAAGGATGAAAAAAGTTCCCCTTCACACACTCCCTCCTTCACACACACTTTTCCTGCTGACTCTCTCTTCCTTTCCTCTCCGTCCTCCCGGTCTCTATTTCGGTCCACCCTCGAGTGAATGAGACGTCTTATTTAAGTCGGAGGATGTAAATAAAGCTGCAAGATTCTCGACAGACTTCCCCTTTTCTCCGTCAGAAACAGGAAGTGTCGCAACTCTTGGAGGAAACATTTTTCACTCTAATGTTTATGAGCTGCTTGGATTTAGCAAGCCCCCAGGAAGTGCGCCGGACTCAGATGAAAATATTCGTGCTGGCCAAACGGCGGTACTACACTTCCGTTTGGTTGCCAGGCCCGGAAACACTTTTTCCCATTGACTTACATTGGGAAAGAGTGGTCTGTAACTCGTTGGATCATTTTTTTAAACTAAATAAACAACCCAGTATGAACGTTTGTATAGCCCTTATTAAAAACATTCGTTCCTCAAGTTGTAAAAATGTGCTAATAACGTTATTCTGAGAGTTATTCCCCTCGGCATTATGAATGCGCATCTAACCCACGGGACCGCGCCGCCCGGCACGTTCATGTGACGTGTCCCGACCAATCAGAGCACACTGTGCTCACAGGGAGGGTGGGGGCGATTGGAGCTACAACGAGCCGTTAAAGGCAGAGAGTGAAATTCAGTGAATACACGTAGTTACAGAGATGCTGTGAGAAACCAATGTGAGTTGCGTTTCTCTTTACCCATGGATGCACAATAACAACGGACCCATATCGTCTCACTGCCCACGGAGCTGTAATTCATTATCATACTACATGGGCTGTATGATTACATCTTGTACCGTAAATGTTGTATTAAATAAAGTTAATATTACTTAATATTATAAGTATATATACACAGTGCAATAATTCTTTCATGCTAAATGAAGCTCTGTTGGATATCACTAGATCCTGTTACAGCGTAATATAAGTACATAACGATTGATGTGACATTAGCATAATTACTAGCTAGCCGCTAGCTGCTAACTGCCGCCTCGTTAATATCAAATCCATCATAACAACAATCCATCACCATGCTGTCATGAACGCGCGGTGCTGTGCGGTGCTGTGCGGTGCTGTTACGTGTACGCAAATTGACGTGCTTGATGTGAACGAGCATTTTGGTTAAAGTTGCGCATGCGCTATGAGTGCACATACGGGTACTTCTCAGGCATGCTGGGTAATCTGTGACGTTTCGCTCTCTCAAAGGTTGGGCCATTTTATCATCATGCGCTAATGAGTGTCACTACCCGATCCGTCCCCCTGCCCGATCGGTACTGCGTATGAGATGGTCCGCCATATTGGACAACTCCGGACGGCAACCCAAGAAGGACACTTGACACAGTGGCTTTTAGCAAAGCTCCAAAATAAAACGAGAGAGAGATGAGTTATTGTTATTACAACGTGACTTCACTATTATTTAACAACTCTTTTTATTGGGTTCTTTTATTTGGGGTTAAGTACATTGTCAGAATAAGTGAGAAATGAATTTAACTTCTGTTAGACAGCTATCATACTGAATACATATTTACTGTGAATGTATGCAAACATGTATGGCATATGGCTATCTAACAGAAGTTACTTTTCTTTTTGAGCTTTGCTAAAAGCCACTGTGTCAAGTGTCCTTCTTGGGTTGCTGTCCGGAGTTGTCCAATATGGCGGACCATCTCATGCGCAGTACCGATCGGGCAGGGGGACGGATCGGGTGGGGACAATGAGCAACTCTCATAGGAATGAATGAGGCCCCTCCCACGCTGTATCCAGTTCTTATTATACATCCATGGGATTTAGAAGCAGTTCATTTGATAAAACCTACGGTGGCCGACAAACGCAAACGCGTAATGAAACCATAAATGATTATACTGCTACTACTGCTCATTTTATCTCATTTCAGAGACACTTTAATGTAGTAGGGAGAATGCAAACAGCTCTCATCACGAGGTACTTCAGATTAGTTTCATTCCGTTAGAAACCTAGCCAAACTCACTATTCGTATTCGAACGCAACCCATTACTCTTCCTCCTCCTCTTCTTCTTCTCTGGTTTGAGGTTGTCTCTCAGTCAGTCCTGCTGTGTCTCCCCCTGTAGGGCAACACCTGTCGATGCACTTTGACGCTTTCCACCACCAGGTCAGCGACCTTCCTCCAGCTCTCCCTGCGCGATCCTTAAGAAAGGTACCCTCCTCTTCCTCCTCTTCCTCCTCCTCCTCCTCCTCCTCCTCCTCCTCCTCCTCCTCCTCTTCCTCCTCCTCCCCTTCACTCCTGCTATTGGTCTGGATGAATGTCCGTCTGTTAGTCTGCAGCCCCCAAAGAAACGTTACTATTTGAGTGCATTTCTTTGTTTCCGTTTCAGGTTGCAAGAAATGTTTTTTTTTTTCTTTTGGTCAGATTGTGGAAGCTGATACACTGATCAGCCAAACTGGAAAACAAACACACCGTCACCGTGTGCTGTCTCAAGTCCAGCATGTCCCTGAGTTCCTGTTCACAGCTCACAGCTCACAGTTCAATATATCAACGTTGACTTTAAAATAATCTGAGAGCTTTCAGATTGCAGTTTCTGAAGCAAAGAAATATTCTTCTCCTTTATTGTACCGTCTGGTTTCCTGTCTGTGTTTTCTGGGTTTCCTCCTATTTTCTGATGTTCTTTTCTATCCATCATTAATTCCTATCACGCAGAAATATATACTAGCAACTTATACATTTACCATTTTATATCACTACTGTTTATTCTAAGCAACAGTTTGTACATTTATTTTCATTTTCAGAGACACTTTCATGATAGTATGGTGTCAGTGTTAAGGTAAAACTTAAGGAGAAACGCACGTGCCATAACTTATTAATTATCCCATCGAAGATATGAACTGGTTTCTGATTCTCACGCTCATTTTCTCCATTCTACACATTTCATCTACTAAATCCTGCCATTGTGCTTGAATGAAGTGATCCTCCTAATAACAATAACAACAATAATAATAAAGTATGTGTGCTGTTCTCTCTCTCTCCAGTCTCCCCTTCACCCTATACCTGCCTCGCCCACCAGTCCTCAGTCCGTCCTGGATGGCAGTAGCTCCACTCTGTCGGGCAGCGCCAGCTCTGGGGTCTCCTCCCTCAGCGAGAGTAACTTCGGCCCCCCGCCCTCCTCCTCCTGCGACCCCCCTATAGGCCCCCTGGATTCAGCCCCCATTAGCGCCGTGGACCCCGAGGACCTGGACTACCAACCCATCCGATTCAGTGGCTCCGAATCCGAAGTTGTGGGAGGAAACATCCAACAAGACCTCCAGAATATTCACTATTATCATCACTACATCCCCCATCTTCCGCCGCTTTACCACCTCCATCACGAGCCCCCCGCCCTGCCCCCTAAACCCTACCTCAGAGAGGGGTGCATCCCTGAAGAAGACACCCAAACACCGATGCCTCGCCCCATGCCGAGAAAAATCTCCCAGCCGATCATCGCTGCGACGAAAGAGGAGCAGGCGAAGGTGGCGTGGGAAACTGGGGTCAGCGAGGAGTAACGGGTGGGATCTAAATGTATAAACTTTTCATTCCAGAAGACAGAATAAACTCAGAGTCGCTCTGATAACCAAACTAATGGAACATTTATATACTCGACTTTATCAGCTGAGTCACCTTCACCAGACCCTCATGTTTCTTCCTGTCTGAGCACAATCAATGAATTCATCATCGTAAAGTCGTACCTGTACCGGAAAGGCCACCATGGAGCGTTTGGAAATACCTTTTTTCGCCATAGAATCCCCCCTCGACGAATGATGTTTGTGTCAAATCATACATTTCTGATCACGTAGAAACCAAATTCAGACGTCAGGAATTACTCAGAAGCTTCTTCATACGACCTCTGAGACCATACCATCGAAACCATCTGCCAATGGAAAACTGGACCGCTAATAACGTTGCATCCTTACTGAAATTGCAGACTCATGGGATTTCAGTTTGACTCATAGGATTTTAATGTACGAACTTTTTCCAGAAGCGGGAATAAACCGGGACTAACTCTCTCCGATCCGATAACCAAATGAATGGAGCATTTGAATACTCAACGTCATCAGCAGAAACAACGTTTAACAATTCCTCATTAACGTTAAGATCCCCATTTATTTATCCCTGAGGGGAAATTAAATGTTTTTACATGTTGCATCCTGTCTGAGCACAGTTAGCTTGATTTATGTTGTACTATTTAAATCCATCGTAATAACGTTGCACCTGTACTGTAATTGCACAGACTCATGAGATTTCATTTTGACTCATAACATTATCATGGGGGGTCAAACACGCGTGATTTAAATTCACAAAACCTTTCCCAGAAGATAGATTACATTAAGATACGTTAAGATACGACACGTTACTATTCGATACGTTACTATTCGATACGTTACAATTCCATACAATCTGTTACTAATCTAAACGATACTTTTCGATACGATTCGATACATTACTATTCGATACGTTAATATTCGATACGTTAATATTCGATACGTTAATATTCAATACGTTACTATTCGATACGTTACTATTCGATACATTACTATTCGATACGTTAATATTCGATACGTTACTATTCGATACGTTAATATTCGATACGTTACTATTCGATACGTTACTATTCGATACGTTACTATTCGATACGTTAATATTCGATACGTTACTATTCGATACGTTACTATTCGATACGTTAATATTCGATACTTTGCGATTCCATAAGTTACTATCAGATTCGATTTGTTACTATTCGATACGTTACTATTCGATACGTTAATATTCGATACGTTACTATTCGATACGTTACTATTCGATACGTTAATATTCGATACTTTGCGATTCCATAAGTTACTATCAGATTCGATTTGTTACGATTCAATACGTTACTATTTGATACAATACGTAACAATACGATTCGAAACACTTAATTTTCCTCGTACGCAAATATGTTTTGGACCCAAATCATAAACACTACACGGTACACGACAGAAGACATATTCACACATGACTACATGAACACAAATACACAGAATAAACCGGGAGATGCTCCGATAAACAAACTCACCGGACATTTGAATAACTTTATCAGCAGAAACACCGTTCACCAAACCCTCGTTGCATCCTGTCTGAGCAGTCTGCTTTATTTACTATTTAATCACTAAATCCATCATAATAATGTTCCACCTGTCCATCTCTTGTGATTTAATTTGAATTCATAACATTATCACGCAGAAGGTTAAAGATTTCATATAAACATGAAGACTCATCCCGTGATGTGACCTCGCTCTGAAGACAAGCAGCACTTTAACAAAGCAACAGAGCACCAAAACACAAAGCAATTACAATTTAAACTTATTTTTACGAGTGCATTTTAGATTCTACACAAGCAGAGAGTGACGACCTCCCTGTAAACAAATAAATAATAAACACGAACAAACGACGGATTCTCCAACAAACGACCGGCGACAAAGTATATATATTTTCCCACAGGAACATCAAAGTATGTAGATAAATGTAACACAGTATATATAAGTATATAAATCTAATTTATATTTAATCCTAACACTTTTGACTGAAGGTGAAGTGTAGAAATATGCAAGATGAACGGCGTCCCGAGCCGAGGACGTGCACACACACGCAGAAATAATTTAATTTAAACTTGAGGGTTTTATTTTTGACGAGGCGACGAAGGGAAGAGGATCAACAACGTTTTTAGAGAATAATAACTCTAATAAATATACACTTTTTGCCATTAAAATAATGACTGTACATTTTTTGTATGCATGTTCATTTATTAAGACTTTGAGCACTGGATGTCTTGATAGTAAAACTACTGTGAACCAACATTTTATTTTATTTTTTGTTATGTTGTTATCTTAAAATGTGAAACTCTTTTCTTTTTAAGCCACCAGTTTAAATGATGTACATATTGTCCTCTGTGTAATCGCGCCTCTCCTTTGTGTTGGACACATTTAAAGGACCTTTTAAAGTTATATTACTTTAAAATATGTTAAAATATATCGCAGGGGATATCTTTCTTCTTCTTTTGCTGCAATGAATACTGCAAATGTGGATCCTTCCGCCACTGAAAATAGTCCCCATGAAACCACAGGAAAATAATAATGTTTTTTTTATTTTTAAATATAATTAAACTACATATTTACAAGCCATTTCAACCCCAATAAGTCCAGGTACATTTTGCTTAATTTTGCAGATTTGTTAAGATTTTCTTTTTTATTATTTAGCATTTTCTATCTTTTTTTAAAATAATATTTTCCTGCACAAACTCAGCTGTTACACTTGCTTTTATTAAGTGAATTTAACACATTTGAAAACACCTGTTTAGGATGTAATCTCAAGACGGCCGTGTGGTGTTATTCTCACACTGTACATTATGATTAAGTTTATATTATATTTATTTAAATCATTTGAGTGATATTGGAGATAATTAACACAGAGAGATAGGGAAAAGTTGTGTTGATATACACACACTGACATGATAAATATACGGTGTTAAATGTATTGCATTTAAAGGCTGATTCGCTCTGTCCACTCTAATCAATAGGTGCACCAAGCTAAAGCTAATGCTAATAGAAGCATCCTGCAGGAAATCCTTCATTAGGATTATATGTCTGTATACATTCTGTTTGTATATGCATGATAGAAACCCCTTTTGATTCAACAGAATATAAAATGGTCATAAAGTTACTAATAAAAACGACGAACTTCAAAAAGATGGATTTATGACAGGACTGACTGTTAGCTTGGTGTGGCTAATGGTAGCACACTTAGTTTATTCTCCTCCTGTGAACACAATAAACGTTTGGAGAAAAAAAGTTAACTATGCAAAGCCTGCTACGATCACAAGACGTTTTAATATTCGATGTCCACTTTAAATTATTTAGGGTTTTTGGAGTTTTGTACGGTGGCCGACAAACACGCTGCAGCTTCAGAAAGGATGCAGATAGAAAAACCCAAAGGTTCCACGTGAAGAAACATCTTCAGCAACTTGACAACACCTGCAGCGTTTAGAGGACATTCAGCAACTTGAGGAGACATGGCAGCGTTTAGAGGACATTCAGCAACTTGAGGAGACATGCAGCGTTTAGAGGACATTCAGCAACTTGAGGAGACATGCAGCGTTTAGAGGACATTCAGCAACTTGAGGAGACATGGCAGCGTTTAGAGGACATTCAGCAACTTGAGGAGACATGCAGCGTTTAGAAAACATTCAGCAACTTGAGGAGACATGGCAGCGTTTAGAGGACATTCAGCAACTTGAGGAGACATGGCAGCGTTTAGAGGATATCCAGCAACTTGACAAGACATGCAGCGTTTAGAGGACATTCAGCAACTTGAGGAGACATGCAGCGTTTAGAGGACATTCAGCAACTTGAGGAGACATGCAGCGTTTAGAGGACATTCAGCAACTTGAGGAGACATGCAGCGTTTAGAGGACATTCAGCAACTTGAGGAGACATGGCAGCGTTTAGAGGACATCCAGCAACTTGAGGAGACATGGCAGCGTTTAGAGGACATCCAGCAACTTGAGGAGACATGGCAGCGTTTAGAGAACATCCAGCAGCTTGAGGAGACATGGCAGCGTTTAGAGAACATTCAGCAACTTGAGGAGACATGGCAGCGTTTAGAGGACATTCAGCAACTTGAGGAGACATGCAGCCTTTAGAGGACATCCAGCAGCTTGAGGAGACATGGCAGCATTTAGAGGACATTCAGCAACTTGAGGAGACATGGCAGCGTTTAGAGGACATCCAGCAGCTTGAGGAGACATGGCAGCATTTAGAGGACATTCAGCAACTTGAGGAGACATGGCAGCGTTTAGAGGACATCCAGCAGCTTGAGGAGACATGGCAGCGTTTAGAGGACATCCAGCAGCTTGAGGAGACATGGCAGCATTTAGAGGACATTCAGCAACTTGAGGAGACATGGCAGCGTTTAGAGAACATCCAGCAGCTTGAGGAGACATGGCAGCGTTTAGAGAACATTCAGCAACTTGAGGAGACATGGCAGCGTTTAGAGGACATTCAGCAACTTGAGGAGACATGCAGCCTTTAGAGGACATCCAGCAGCTTGAGGAGACATGGCAGCGTTTAGAGGACATTCAGCAACTTGAGGAGACATGGCAGCGTTTAGAGGACATTCAGCAACTTGAGGAGACATGGCAGTATTTAGAGGACATTCAGCAGCTTGAGGAGACATGGCAGCGTTTAGAGGACATTCAGCAACTTGAGGAGACATGGCAGCGTTTAGAGGACATTCAGCAACTTGAGGAGACATGGCAGCGTTTAGAGAACATCCAGCAACTTGAGGAGACATGGCAGCGTTTAGAGAACATCCAGCAGCTTGAGGAGACATGGCAGCGTTTAGAGAACATCCAGCAGCTTGAGGAGACATGGCAGCGTTTAGAGAACATTCAGCAACTTGAGGAGACATGGCAGCGTTTAGAGGACATTCAGCAACTTGAGGAGACATGGCAGCGTTTAGAGAACATCCAGCAGCTTGAGGAGACATGGCAGCGTTTAGAGAACATCCAGCAGCTTGAGGAGACATGGCAGCGTTTAGAGAACACCCAGCAGCTTGAGGAGACATGGCAGCGTTTAGAGAACATCCAGCAGCTTGAGGAGACATGGCAGCGTTTAGAGAACATCCAGCAGCTTGAGGAGACATGGCAGCGTTTAGAGAACATCCAGCAGCTTGAGGAGACATGGCAGCGTTTAGAGAACATCCAGCAGCTTGAGGAGACATGGCAGCGTTTAGGGAACATCCAGCAACTTGAGGAGACATGCAGCGTTTAGAGAACATCCAGCAGCTTGAGGAGACATGCAGCGTTTAGAGGACATTCAGCAACTTGAGGAGACATGCAGCGTTTAGAGGACATTCAGCAACTTGAGGAGACATGCAGCGTTTAGAGGACATTCAGCAACTTGAGGAGACATGGCAGCGTTTAGAGAACACTCAGCAGCTTGAGGAGACATGGCAGCGTTTAGAGAACATTCAGCAGCTTGAGGAGACATGGCAGCGTTTAGAGAACACTCAGCAGCTTGAGGAGACATGGCAGCGTTTAGAGAACATTCAGCAACTTGAGGAGACATGGCAGCGTTTAGAGGACATTCAGCAACTTGAGGAGACATGGCAGCGTTTAGAGGACATTCAGCAGCTTGAGGAGACATAGCAGCGTTTAGAGGACATTCAGCAACTTGAGGAGACATGCAGCGTTTAGAGGACATCCAGCAACTTGAGGAGACATGGCAGCGTTTAGAGGACATTCAGCAACTTGAGGAGACATGGCAGCGTTTAGAGAACATTCAGCAACTTGAGGAGACATGGCAGCGTTTAGAGGACATTCAGCAACTTGAGGAGACATGGCAGCGTTTAGAGAACACTCAGCAGCTTGAGGAGACATGCAGCATTTAGAGAACATCCAGCAGCTTGAGGAGACATGGCAGCGTTTAGAGGACATTCAGCAACTTGAGGAGACATGGCAGCGTTTAGAGGACATCCAGCAACTTGAGGAGACATGGCAGCGTTTAGAGGACATTCAGCAACTTGAGGAGACATGGCAGCGTTTAGAGAACATCCAGCAACTTGAGGAGACATGGCAGCGTTTAGAGAACATCCAGCAGCTTGAGGAGACATGCAGCGTTTAGAGGACATTCAGCAACTTGAGGAGACATGGCAGCGTTTAGAGAACATCCAGCAGCTTGAGGAGACATGCAGCGTTTAGAGGACATCCAGCAGCTTGAGGAGACATGGCAGCGTTTAGAGAACATTCAGCAACTTGAGGAGACATGGCAGTGTTTAGAGGACATTCAGCAACTTGAGGAGACATGGCAGCGTTTAGAGAACATTCAGCAGCTTGAGGAGACATGGCAGCGTTTAGAGAACATCCAGCAGCTTGAGGAGACATGCAGCGTTTAGAGGACATTCAGCAACTTGAGGAGACATGGCAGCGTTTAGAGAACATTCAGCAGCTTGAGGAGACATGGCAGCGTTTAGAGAACATTCAGCAGCTTGAGGAGACATGGCAGCGTTTAGAGGACATTCAGCAGCTTGAGGAGACATGGCAGCGTTTAGAGAACATTCAGCAGCTTGAGGAGACATGGCAGCGTTTAGAGAACATTCAGCAGCTTGAGGAGACATGGCAGCGTTTAGAGAACATCCAGCAGCTTGAGGAGACATGCAGCGTTTAGAGAACATCCAGCAACTTGAGGAGACATGGCAGCGTTTAGAGAACATCCAGCAGCTTGAGGAGACATGCAGCGTTTAGAGGACATTCAGCAGCTTGAGGAGACATGCAGCGTTTAGAGGACATTCAGCAACTTGAGGAGACATGGCAGCGTTGTTTCTGAATGTCCAGGAAGGATGCTCCAGAGCCGCTATTCCAAGCATACTAGGTAATCGAGTGCAGCCGAAGGACGGTTCCAATGTCCAGCATACTTGGAATTCTACCGAGGCCGGCGTACTTCGTAGCGAGAAATTTCGAGGCTGCCCATGTGTAGACTCCGCGGTCTTAGAATCCCCACAATGCTTTGCGCACGGACCAATTTCCAAATCTTTGGCGGAAATCGCCCTCCATTAAAGGCTCTCATATGACGCACACCTGTTAGCCTGTTAGCCTGTTAGCCTGTTAGCCTGTTAGCCTGTTAGCCTGTTAGCCTGTTAGCCTGTTAGCCTGTTAGCCTGTTAGCCTGTTCCACCATTCTTTGTTTTCCGAGGCTAGGAAGGATTCTTGCCTCGCTTCTGAAGGACCTGACTCGGAAGACATGTGCTACCAAGGAAGCGTCCTTGACATTGAGAAACACCCCTGGTCTCCCAGCTGTGTGTGTCACTCTTTAATGTCCCCTGGTCTCCCAGCTGTGTGTGTCACTCTTTAGTGTCCCCTGGTCTTCCAGCTGTGTGCGTCACTCTTTAATGTCCCCTGGTCTCCCAGCTGTGTGTGTCACTCTTTAGTGTCCCCTGGTCTCCCAACAGTGTGCGTCACTCTTTAGTGTCCCCTGGTCTCCCAGCTGTGTGCGTCACTCTTTAATGTCCCCTGGTCTCCCAGCTGTGTGCGTCACTCTTCAGTGTCACCTGGTCTCCCAGCTGTGTGCGTCACTCTTTAGTGTCCCCTGGTCTCCAGCTGTGTGCGTCACTCTTCAGTGTCCCCTGGTCTCCCAGCTGTGTGCGTCACTCTTTAGTGTCCCCTGGTCTCCCAGCTGTATGTCACTCTTTAATGTCCCCTGGTCTCCCAGCTGTGTGCGTCACTCTTCAGTGTTCCCTGGTCTCCAGCTGTGTGCGTCACTCTTTAATGTCCCCTGGTCTCCCAGCTGTGTGCGTCACTCTTTAATGTCCCCTGGTCTCCCAGCTGTGTGCGTCATTCTTTAGTGTCCCCTGGTCTCCCAGCTGTGTGTGTCAATCTTTAGTGTCCCCTGGTCTCCCAGCTGTGTGCGTCACTCTTTAATGTCCCCTGGTCTCCCAGCTGTGTGTGTCACTCTTTAGTGTCCCCTGGTCTCCCAGCTGTGTGCGTCACTCTTTAATGTCCCCTGGTCTCCCAGCTGTGTGTGTCACTCTTTAGTGTCCCCTGGTCTCCCAGCAGTGTGCGTCACTCTTTAGTGTCCCCTGGTCTCCCAGCTGTATGTCACTCTTTAATGTCCCCTGGTCTCCCAACTGTGTGCGTCACTCTTTAGTGTCCCCTGGTCTCCCAACTGTGTGCGTCACACTTTAGTGTCCCCTGGTCTCCCAGCTGTGTGTGTCACTCTTTAGTGTCCCCTGGTCTCCCAGCTGTGTGCGTCACTCTTTAATGTCCCCTGGTCTCCCAGCTGTGTGCGTCACTCTTTAGTGTCCCCTGGTCTCCAGCTGTGTGCGTCACTCTTCAGTGTCCCCTGGTCTCCCAGCTGTGTGCGTCACTCTTTAGTGTCCCCTGGTCTCCCAGCTGTGTGCGTCACTCTTTAATGTCCCCTGGTCTCCCAGCTGTGTGTGTCACTCTTTAGTGTCCCCTGGTCTCCCAGCTGTGTGCGTCACTCTTTAGTGTCCCCTGGTCTCCGTTGTGTTTAGAGCTTCTTCAGCGTTTGGTTTCTGCAGCTTTCAGTAAACGCTGCATGTCTCCTCAAGTTGCTGAATGTCCTCTAAAGGCTGCATGTCTCCTCAAGTTGCTGAGTGTCCTCTAAAGGCTGCATGTGTTGTCAAGGTGCTGGAGATGTTTCTTCATGTGGAACCTTTGGGTTTCTATATCTGCATGTTTGGGCCGTTGTAGCGCGTTTGCACCTTTCGACCGTACGTTATACTGACCTCTCACTCCGAGTAGCACTCAGCATGTTGAGGCACTAAAACTCAAACACACTAGTTTTGTATTTAGTTTTTCGTACACACTGTGATGATGTAAAGAGGAGGGGTTGTGTTTCTGTGTACATAAACAAGCAGAGTATTTATACGGACCATAAAGGGCAAACCTTGTAAACATGTAGATTGTGATGTCTCGCCTTTCTTTTTCAAACCTAGAAAACAGAACACAAAATCTCCTTTTGTCGAATTCTTCTGATGTCAGGGCAGCTGAGGGTTTATTATTATTATTATTATTATTATTTTGTGTATTTTTGCATCAACAACAAATCCAGATGGTGACTATGATGGGATGTCTTTGTACAACGACGCTAATTTCCTCTGTGTATATAAAAGTCTCTATTGTGTTAGCATGGGTATAAACTGTGACGTGTCTGACAGTAGATGTAAATACTCACGTTTCCTTTTTCCTACTCACTAAACAAACTGCTGTGTTGTGGATTCATGATTAATGACATTAAACAATGTTTTATTGACTCAGTTACGATCCCGTCTGACTTCATTTCACATGTTGGAGTTAAAGGGGACCTATCATGCTATGTTTAGGCAGTAGCATAGGACTCAGATATATAAATATATATCAAAAACATGTCTATGAAGTGTTTTGCTCTAAACACCAAACAGATTCTAGCCACGCCTCACATCCCTCTATTTCACTTCCTGTTTATAAATGCTGATTTGGGGATAAAGCTTTAAAGAGGAGGGGGCGGAGCTTATGCGGGACCCGGCAGCTACCGTCTAAACTAAATGCTGCCGTGATGAAACGCCATATCATGGATTATCAAGGATCTGAAACAGTCTGGAGCTCAAAGGCTTTCTCTCTTGCCGGTTATACCACAAGGTGAGTTCCTTTCTACTTCCTGCTTCTTCACACACATGCTCTCCAGTACAGGTTAGCTCTGAGTGTTAGCGATGCTAATGTAAACACCGACCATATTACGTCCAAAACAGTCGGGCATTGTTTCTGATAGCAGCTTTCTGATTGGACCGTGGGTCCACATTTCAGATATTACGTCATATCGGACGCAAATCTGGATCAGCTCCGTGGTTCCCCGTTTTTAGAGATTTGGGTACGGAGGAAAGGAGAGGGGGTTATTTCCTGACGCTGCGTGAGTTCCCTGACGCACCGGGGACACACGGGGACACACCGGGGACACATGGTGATGGAGAGAAGACATCAAAAAGTGCATTTTGCATGATAGACGTTTAATGTAAATAAATCAAAGTAACATTTGGTGTTAAAAATACTCTGTTAAGTGCATTCATATTTTTAATTAGATAAAATACATGTGTATTCTTAGTTGAATTTTGGGCCTCTGTGAATTATGTTATTATTATGTTCATGTATTTAATATATATCACTCTTTAAATGTTTTCACAATCATTTTCCAACATACTATGACTTTTTTTAAATACTTTTTGACATATCATAGCATTACCTTTTTAGAGTCAAATATTTTATTATATACGTGACGTGAAAAAAATAGTTTTACTAATACTTTAATGGCATTGTAGTGTCACAACTGCACCTTTTCTCACGTGTTTTGACACGAGATAAACGGGGCAACTGTGACCGGTTGCTTGCCAAATAGTGAGCCCACATTTATCTGTACTGCTAAGTCTTATATTGGCTACCTAGCTTACTTCGTCTTCATCAGCCAGCATCCTTATCTGTTGTTCACCGAGTTGATTCTCGCTGAGTAGCCAATATAAGGCTCAGTCATCTTGCCAAATAGTGAGCCTGTGTTGATGTATGAAAACGATGTTAGAAATGGTTTATAATGATTAATAAAGTGTTTACAACCTAATTATAAACCCTTTATTAGGGTAGTCTTATTGTAAAGTGGTATCTGACATATTGTACTATGACTTTTTTCATATTTTTGACATTACTATGTCTTTTATGGCATTCTATACGGTGACTTACGGACGATATACTGGGACTCATTCCTGTTTTCTGACATGAATTTTATCCCTTTTTGATATCTTTGAACTGACTTTCATATTGCTTTTTCATTCAACACTTATTTCCCCAATACTTTCATCATATTTCGACTTTTTTGATATTAAATTCAATGACTATGTTAAATAATGTTTTACCACACTGTTCTTTGACAGTGTATCCATGACCGTTTTATGATTTACCAAAAACTTCCGTGACATTTTTCATATTTTTAAAACATATTTATTTGAGATTATATAATGTGCTTCACTTGCAGTTTTATCACAAGTCCATCTCTTCCCACTCCAAAGAAAAGCTCAGAAACACCATTACAATCTTTATTGCAGCCGTTTATTCAACCTTTGAAGTTAGCAGAGCCCCAAACACAAAACAACTTCACTGACTTTTAAACTAAAGTAAAAGCGCTGACCTGAGATTCAACTGGCACGATCTTTGGGAAAACCAAAGGCTTCTTGTTCTAGGAATGCTGCATGAAGTAACTAATGCCTGCAACATTAGGACATGGCTTTAAAACAACTTCACTTAAATACACAGATATAAAAACAGAGAAAATAAGAGCTGGTTTGGGGCGAGTCTGATGCTGCTGTTAAAAAAGGAATGATGTCATCAAGGTGGGCCAATCAGAAGGCAGGCAACAGCTGCACACACACTCAAAATAACTCATTCAAACAAAATGGCATGTTTATACAGATTGTGTGCCAATGTAAAGAAACACACGAGGTTTAAGATAGTTTTGGTTGCTTCCTAATGAACCTCTGGGGTGGGAAGTCATGAGTAAATAACAACACAAATGTATAACTGCACATACAGAGAAAAGGTTGAGTTCTTTTGAAAAAACAGTCACACTCTGATTTTCGCTTCAGTGCAAAAAACTTAAATGAAAACAATTGAGACGACCAAATACCAAAACAGTGCAAATTCACTCTGTAACAATCAATACTTCAATATATTATACAACTTTAAAGCGAAGAGGAAAGAGATGATGATGACGAGACGGTAGAAGCACCAGTCTGAAATATTTGTTGGCACTTCGGTTATCTAATACACACATGTAAAACTGTTAATTATATAGCTTAAATCTCAGATCTGAAAGCTGTCTCTTCTCTCTCAGCTGGCCATTGCACATTCACAGTCTCTGCTACATTCACAACATTACATTACATTTAGCTGACGCTTTTATCCAAAGCGACTTACAATAAGTGCATTCGACCAGGAAGACACAACCTTGAAGAAAACAGAATCATAAAGTACATCAGGTTTCATAGAGCCAAACATTTCAAGTGCTACTCAGCTGGCTTTAGAGAAGCCAGTCCTTTGTTAGTATATAAGTGCTTTGTTAGTAATTCTATGGCTCGAAGTGGAGTCGAAAGAGATGAGTTTTCAGTCTGCGCTGGAAGATGTGCAGGCTTTCTGCAACAATCTCAGATTTCTTTATTGCATCTAACACCATTTAATGGGAGAAACTAATAGGGCTGCCCCCCAGAATACTAGATTGACTACTTTCACTACCGAGTCCATGACATCTGCCAATTCAGCGCTCATATCTTTGGCAACAAGTGACTAGTAGCATGCAGTGCGTCCAAATCACTTGCGGAGACACATCCCTCACAAGCGCGATGAGTCCACTTTTTAAACCAGCCATGGCTCGTGCACCGTCAGTGCACAGCGCAATACATTTTGTCCACGGAATGTCATTTTCTCTGAAAAAAATATCAATAACTTTGAAGATTTCAGTTTCACTAGTTGTGCGTTGAGGGAGGCACTTACAAAACAAAAATTCCTCCTGCATTTCCTTATCATCGACAAAGCGCACAAACGCCAGAAGCTGGGCGTCCTTAGACACATCTGTTGACTCGTCTAATTGTAATGCAAATGCATCTGCCAACCTCAGCTTCTCTATTAGTTGCACCCTCACATCAGATGCCATCTCGTCTATACGGCGAGCTATGGTTGTGTCCGACACTGGAATGGTTTTCAGTTTGTTAATATCAATATCATTCCCATACATTGTTTTACACATATCGGTTGCTGAAGGCAATATTAAATCCTGTGTATGGCTGTTTCTTCTGGGCAATCCGAAGAGCAATTTGATAAGATTTTACATTTTACAATAAACTTCTGTTGGGTCGCTTAAAAACAAATATCGCAATTCGAATCACAATATCTGTCAGAAAAATCGCAATTAGATTTTTTTCCCAAAATCGTGCAGCCCGCACACACACACACACACACACACACACACCTTAACATCAGATGTAACGCTAACACTTTTCGTCTGACTTCAGTGGCTCTGTAACAGAGCCGTTTCCCATGTTGATCTCCTCGTTTCCCTTCGGACGAGAACCTGCAGCAGAGAAAATAAAAACATATATTACATAAAGTCAACTTTGATACAACGCAGAAATATAAATGATTGCCCAATACTAAACATTTCCATGTTGGTAGTGTGTGTTAGCTATTGACTGAATGTTCTTCAGTCAGCAGGAATGAATGTGTGTTTGACAGAGGGTTAGGGTTAGGGTTAATCACACATTCAGTCAGATGGTATCATCGTTTATATATTGATGTTTGTGGGGTCAATGAATCAACCCGATGTAAACACTAACACAATGAAGCACATCTGAGAAGACACAGAGACAACACTCTGGACACATCTGCTTTGTTGGTGTCTGCAAATTAAAAATAAATACAAATAATGTTTTGAACTCACCTTTATTGCGGAGTATTTCGATGCACTTCCCACGTACAGGCAAAGCCTGAACTGCAGCAAGAACTACAGCTCCCGAAACGAATGAAATGATGCCAACAATCACCATGGTCCCTGTGCTGTAGGAGTTCTCACTCTCAACCTTCTTTTCTTTCTCTGAAAGACACCACAAAGAAGTCAAATATATAAATGTAACTTTAGGCATTCAAAATCACTTCATATCCAAACTCATCTCACCACTGATGAACACAAAGGTCTGAGCAGAGACCCGATGCTTGATGTCCTCCTGAGAGACCACACAGCGGTAGAGGTCTGTCCTGGTCACATTAACGCTGAGAGAGATGAAGACGTGGTCTTCCTCTGGGACTCGTACCTCCTCAGCATCGAGTCTGTTTCCATCTCCGCTCTGCCACTCTGCTTTAGTGTTTAGAGAAGCACCAGGAACCTCACACTGCAGAAGGGCCCGGTCTGCTGTGGCAGTGAGAGTAGTGACGGACGGCTTTGGAGTTGCAGCTGCAGGTTGAACATAAACACATATTAGGGAAAGAGAAACTATAAGAATAGAAACTTCAAAATGATGGTCCCTAACGGCCCCTACACACGGCGGCGTGCGTTGTCGCCTGCCGGCGGGGGGGGCTGAAACTCGACCAACAACCAATCACATGAATCTCCCGCCCCAGACACACAAGCATGCGGTTTGATTGGCTAGAGCTTGCACTGGCATATGATTCGATTGGCTGACGCCTCCGTTGAGGCGGCAAAAGTAGAACATTGCTCTACTTTTGCAGCGAGCACCGCGAGAGAAGCTATGCTTTGCTCCCACAATGCAGTTCGGCGAATCGTGACGTCACCCCATTCAAAGTGAATGGTACAGTAGGATTGTTATTCACGTCGGTGGTAATGATGTTCGTTTACGCCAATCAGAATGCACCAAACTTAATGTGGAGTCGGTGTGTAGTTATGCTAAAACAATGTCGGACACCGTAATCTTCTCTGGTCCCCTCCCCAATCTGATCAATGATGACATGTATAGCCGCATGTCATCATTTCAGCGCTGGTTGTCTTGGTGGTGCCCAGCAAACAATGTGGGCTTCGTAAATAATTGGACAGCCTTCTGGGGAAAACCTGGTCTGATTAAGAGAGACGGCATTCATCCTACTTTGGAAGGTGCAAATCTCATTTCGGCAAACATTTCAGGGCTTTGTGGACTCCATGACAAACTGGAGTTGAGACCAGGAGGCGGAGTCGCAGTCTTACACGCTTCTCTGCGCTCTCTCCTAGGCAGTCATCCATAGGAATCCCGAACCCAATAAAATACCCAATATTAGCGGTGTGTGTGTCTGCCCAAGGACAATTTAAGGTAAAACCTAATAGAGGTGTCATACATAATAACCTAATAAAAGTAAATGTAACAACAAAACAGGAATATTAAATGTGGTCTCTTAAACATAAGATCTCAAGCATCTGAAGCAATATTGGTAAATGATTTAATATCAGATTATAATATTGATATATGCTGTCTCACTGAAACTTGGTTGAGACATGAAGTATATGTCAGCATAAATCAGGCCACTCCACCCAGCCATATCAATACTCATATTGCCCGAGGCGTGGGCCGAGGAGGTGGAGTTGCAGCAATCTTTGACTCAAGTTGATTTATCAATACTAAACCAAAATTAAATTATACCTCCTTTGAAAGTCTCGTTTTTAGTCTTACGCATCCGACCTGGAAAACTTTGCAGCCGATCTTATTTGTTACAGTGTACCGTGCACCAGGTCCTTATTCAGAATTCTTATCAGAATTCTCTGAGTTTTTATCAACTTTGGTTCTTAAAACAGATAAAGTAATTATAGTAGGTGACTTTAATATTCATGTTGACGATGATAAAAATAGCCTTACTGTTGCATTTAACTCTATATTAGATTCTGTTGGTTTCTGTCAGAGTGTAAATAAACCAACCCACTGCTATAATCACACTCTCGACCTTGTTCTGACTTATGGTATTGAAATTGAGCAACTATTAGTCGAACCGCATAATCCTGCTTTTTCCGACCATTTCTTAGTAACTTTTGAAGTAGTGTTACTAGACTACAAAGCATTAGAAGCTCCTGCAGCAGAAACCTATCTGTTAGTGCTATAGCCAAATTTAAGAGATTCCACCAATACTTAACTCGATAGCATGTCTGCATGTAGGGGAGGAAACTTATACAAAATGTCCACCACCCCAAATTGATCATGTTGTTGATAGTGCTACAGATGAGCTGCGAATAAAATTAGACTCTGTTGCTCCTTTGAAAAAGAAGAAAATAAAACAACATAGATTAGCTCCATGGCATAATGCCGAAACCCGCAAAATAAAGCAAAAGTCGAGACAACTTGAAAGGATATGGCGTTCCACTAAACTTGAAGAATCTCGTTTAATTTGGCATATTACTCTCAATTAATATAAGAAAGCACTGCGTGAAGCGAGAGCAGCCTACATTAATAGATGAGAATAAGAATAATGCAAGATTTCTTTTCAGCACTGTAGCCAGGCTGACAGAGAGCCATAGCTCCATGGAGCCTTCTATTCCCATAGCACTCAGTAGTAATGATTTGATGTGCTTTTTTAACGATAAAATTGTTACTCTTAGAAACAAAATTAATGACCTCTTGCCTTTGACCAGTATAGTGTTATCAACTCCCGGAAACGTAAGTTCTAATATTACACTAAATAGTAAACTAGAATGCTTTTCAGCTATAAACCTTGAACAATTAAATTCAATGATTCTCTCTTCTAAACCATCAACGTGTATGTTAGACCCAATTCCAACTAAGCTGTTGAAGGAAGTTTTTCCATTAATTAGCACTTCTTTGTTAAATATTATGAATATGTCTTTATTATCAGGCTATGTTCCACAATCATTCAAAGTAGCAGTGATAAAACCGCTTCTTAAAAAGCACAACCTCGATCCAGAGGTTTTAGCCAACTATAGACCTATTTCTAATCTTCCGTTCCTCTCAAAGATTCTTGAGAAAGCAGTCGCAAAACAGCTGATTACTTAAAAAACAATGATTTATTTGAAGATGTTCAGTCTGGCTTTAGAACACATCATAGCACAGAGACAGCTCTGGTCAAAGTCACAAATGACATCCTAATAGCCTCTGACAAGGGACTTGTCTCTATTCTTGTTCTGCTCGATCTCAGTGCTGCATTTGATACTATCGATCATGATATCTTATTGCAAAGACTAGAGCACTTAGTTGGCATACAGGGAACTGCTTTAGGCTGGTTTAGGTCCTATCTATCTGAACGCTCTCAGTTTGTACGTGTCAATGATGAATCTTCCACGCAAACCAAAGTTAGCCACGGAGTGCCACAGGGCTCAGTGCTCGGACCTATTTTGTTCACATTATATATTCTTCCGTTAGGCAATATTATAAGGAATCATTCTGTACATTTTCATTGTTATGCGGATGATACTCAACTATATTTATCAATCAAGCCTGATGAAATTAATCATCTAAATAAAATTCAAGACTGCCTCAAGGACTTAAAAAAGTGGATGACCTTAAACTTTTTGATGTTACGCACGACCAAAACTGAAGTTATTGTACTTGGCCCGAAGAATCTACGAAACAAATTATCTAAAGATATACTAACTATGGATGGCATTAATTTGGCCTCCAGTGAGACAAATTGATAAAATCAAATTTCAAGGACCGCCTACTTCCATCTACGTAACATTGCAAAGATCAGGCATATCTTGCCTCAAAACGATGCAGAGAAACTAGTCCATGCATTTGTTACTTCAAGGCTGGATTATTGTAACTCTTTATTATCAGGGTGTACCAAGAAGTCAGTCAAGTGGCTTCAGCCAATTCAAAATGCTGCAGCTCGTGTCCTAACCAGAGTTAGGAAAAGGGACCACATTACTCCTGTTCTGGCTGCCTTACACTGGCTCCCTATAGAACACAGGATAGAATTTAAAATTCTTCTTCTCGCCTACAAAGCCCTTAATGGGCAGGCACCCTCTTACCTTAAATAACTCATTATACCCTACTGTCCTACTAGGGCATTGCGCTCCAAGAATGCAGGGTTGTTGGTTGTTCCTAGAGTCTCTAAAAGTACAATGGGAGCCAGAGCCTTTTCTTATCAAGCTCCACATTTGTGGAATCAGCTTCCAGTTTGTGTTCGGGCGGCAGACACCCTATCCGTTTTTAAGAGTGCGCTTAAGACCTTCCTTTTTGATAAAGCTTATAGTTAGGGCTGATTAGATTCAGCCCCTAGTTTTGCTGATATAGGCTTAGTTTGTCGGGGGACATCTTACTTCTTCCTTCTCTCTGTCTATACCTGTGTACTCTGTGTACTCTGTGTACTCTGTGTACTCCCATGTTCCGATTAACCCAGCTTCCCCACATCTCTTTCTTTCTGGTGTCTATATACGCTGGGATCCGGAGTCATGGATGATCCTGCGGTCCTGTGTCCTGCATCGCGAGCCCTGGATCTTGAGTCGTGGCTGTGGTCCTGGATCATAGGTCCTGGATCTTGAGTCGTGGCTGTGGTCCTGGATCATAGGTCCTGGATGGATATCCTCGTGGATTCATCTTCCTATTATACACACATGCATTTCCAAACATTTGGACTACCTATGTTGCAAATGTATTATCTTTTCAATTTACACACGGCATCTATTGCACGTCTGTCCGTCCTGGGAGAGGGATCCCTCCTCTGTTGCTCTCCCTGAGGTTTCTCCCATGTTCCCTTTAAACTGTGGGTTTTCTTCGGAAGTTTTTCCTTGTACGATGTGAGGGTCTAAGGACAGAGGGTGTCATATTGTCATACTGATATTTTGTACAAACTGTGAAGTCCACTGAGACAAATGTAACATTTGTGATATTGGGCTATAAAAATAAACATTGATGATTGATTGATTGATTGAATGGGCAGAAGCGTTGAAGCGGCAACGCACGCCGCCGTGTGTAGGCTCCGTAATAGTCCAGTTGCCAGACTAGTGAAGTTTGATGATAGAAATGTACCGTAGGGTCTCCAGCACATACTGCAGGATGCTAACCTGCATGTGTTGGGCAATTTGATCCTTAGCGTTAATTAGCATTACATTTTCTGAGTGGTTTTGGGAGTTATTAAAGATGCCAAGGACAATTGCTGTTTTACCCCAGAAAGCGGCCATATCTGTACTCTGTGGGCTGATTTTGACTACCATGAGGATTGTTGCAACCATCGGATATCGAGAGCAGTTGATTGCCTCAAGACTCTTAGCAAGAGTCCGCTAAATCATCCCAAAAGTAATCAAAATCAGTCCACAGAGAGCTCAAGTATGGACATGATCTGTTTTATCCTGAACATGTATTCAGCATCCTCAATCACCTGCGAAACCACCCCAAAATGGTCTAACTCGACCAAGGCATTTCTTAAACTATAGTCCACATAAGCCACGGGTCGGCAATAGGCGGTCGCACATATAGGCTATGGTGTCCGAATAGAGAATCCACCTACAATAAGAATGCGTATTGTACTTCTATCCATGTTGAGAGTGAATGACACACAGCACAGGCACAATCTGGCAGCGGGGTGCACTGACGCTGATAGTGGATCAATAGGTGGACAGCGCGTGGTGCTCAAATAGCCAACATGCGGTTTGTGGTTTGAAAAAAAGAAATCATTCAAACGTAATGTTTACTTGTATGTGAACAGTAACAAAGTTCAGTCAAAACATTGACAACAAAATCGGAGAAGCCTCTTGATCATGGAGGGCGAGGGGTGGTGGTGCATATGCTGCCCCCCCAGCTGACAGCTTTGTTTTGAAAGAAAATCCCTAATGTCCGAGTGCAAGTGAATGCAGCACAAGACGCGAGCCTTGTAACACCTTGTAAGCAAAACGAGAAGCATTCAGTCTACAATGACAGAGAAGAGACTGTACTCAGCATTGATTCAAAACGCACTAAAGCTTTGGATCTTAATAAGTTTGTGAGCAGTGGCGGACTGGCCATCTGTAGAATCTAGAGAATTACAGAACGGCGAATGCAACAATGAATTACTTAAAGGGGACCTATCATGCTATATTTGAAATATATATTGTAGGGCCATACCTATATAAAACAGCTCACTCATTGTAGCCATGCCTCATACTGCTCAAACCCCTCTTTTGAAGCCCTGTTAGAGAAACACGGATCCTCGGTCCTTAGCTTGAAAAACGGTACACGGTACAGGTTAGCTCTGAGTGTTAGCGAGGCTTGCTAATGTAAACAAAGACGAGATTACGTCCAAAACATGTCATTGTTTCTGATAGCAACTCTCTGTGGGCAAATCTGTATCCGCTCGTTGTTCCCCTGTTTTTAGAGATTTGGGTACGGAGGAAAAGAGAGAGGGTTTTTTTGCATGATAGGAGACCTTTAAATAAGCCTTTGATGATGTTCCGGCCCGCCATCTAGTTGCTTAGAAAAAAACGTACTTGCTGACCCCTGACATAAGCTCTAATGGTAACTTATGCTAATAAGTGCCCAACATACTATACACCTGTAACATAAACACAGGCACTCACTTGGGTGCAAAGAAACTAAATAGAAAAACAGAAACAGGGAACATCAAGTACCAACGGGAAATCTGATTATTTTTCATGCTGCCTCAAGAAAAGGTTACAAAAGGACAGATGTTCTTTTTTATAACCATTTGAGTGTCCTACCTTAAAGACAGATCAGGAGAAATCAGCGGCCGGCCTTAATTGATGATGTCACTGATTTCTACAGTGTGTGCTACAATTCTGTCACACTTATTATTAACATTAACTATTTGGGAGCAGCCCTAATTAACATTTAAATATTTAGACACAAATACTGTGTCCTTTAGACTTTGTTTGTGGATGTAGAGATCAGTGACACAATCCAAATCAGGACTCACCTCACCTGTCTATAAGGATGGATCACTGGAGCTACATGCTATGCCCTCTCTCTACTAGCTCTACGGTCCACATGAAGGTACTGCTCCTAAACATCTGAATGATACCGAGGTCTGAAGAGCACACCCTGCTCAGTGACATCATGGCTCACCTGAGATTACTCCTGATCGGTCGTGAAAGACGAGATCTGAAAGAGAAATTCATAAGTTTGGGTTTAATAAAGTATGTCTTCTTTAACACTAAAACCTCCAACGGGTATAAAATGTACCCGCAATAAGAATGCATTTTGATCGCACAGTGATGAAACTTATACGGAGTCAGTCAGACTCCGTCACACACACACACACCACACACACACACACCACACACACACCACACCACACACACACACACACACCACACACACACACACACACACACACACACACACCACACACACACCACACACACACACACACCACACACACACACACACACACACACACACACACACCACACACACACACACACACACACACACACACACACACACACCACACACACCACACACCACACACACACACACACCACACACACACCACACACACACACACACACACACACACACACACACACACACACACACCACACACACACACACACACACACACACACACACACACACACACACACAAACACACACACACACAACACACACCACACACACACACACACACACACCACATCCACACACACACACACACACACACACACACACACACAAACACACACTTTGTCAAATAAATCAAGAAACAGCTGCGGTTGGCGGTTCTGGTGTTAAATAGCATCAATCATCTTAGCCTTAGACTGGAAGATTCATCTTAGCCTTAGACTGGAAGATTCATCTTAGCCTTAGACTGGAAGATTCATCTTAGCCTTAGACTGGAAGATTCATCTTAGCCTTAGACTGGAAGATTCATCTTAGCCTTAGACTGGAAGATGCATCTTAGCCTTAGACTGGAAGATGCAATCTTAGCCTTAGACTGGAAGATGCATCTTAGCCTTAGACTGGAAGATGCATCTTAGCCTTAGACTGGAAGATGCATCTTAGCCTTAGACTGGAAGATGCATCTTAGCCTTAGACTGGAAGATGCATCTTAGCCTTAGACTGGAAGATGCATCTTAGCCTTAGACTGGAAGATTCATCTTAGCCTTAGACTGGAAGATGCATCTTAGCCTTAGACTGGAAGATGCATCTTAGCCTTAGACTGGAAGATGCATCTTAGCCTTAGACTGGAAGATGCATCTTAGCCTTAGACTGGAAGATGCATCTTAGCCTTAGACTGGAAGATGCATCTTAGCCTTAGACTGGAAGATGCATCTTAGCCTTAGACTGGAAGATGCCAGGACATGCAGCCAAACAATGCTGGAGTGCAAACGTGATTTGATGGATGACAATGAAATAAAAACAAAAATTCACAAAACACCAACCACATTATAGCACTGAGAACAAGCACAGCGAGCGACACCTAAACAGTATTACCTGGGTCTTATAGAGAAAGTGGAAAGAATCAGAGACTGATGTCTTACTGACTATAGATCCATATATGGGAAGGCAAGAGAAGCAAGAAGAAGGGAAAAGGTTGTTAGGAAAATGTGTATATACCAAAAGCATTGCAGGTTGAACGGTCTCAGAAGTCCTGGTTTACTTTCAGAGAACACGAATTACGACGGCATTTCAACCCCAAACACGGAGCTAAGAATGCTAACTATTTATCAAACACGCAACAAATGTCCAAAAAAAAGGCGTCCCGCTCATCTTCCCAACAGAGAGACGCTAGTGGACACTCCACAATAAACATGGATTGTTTTTTTATGCCAAGAACTTGGTCGTATTAGTTGGGGTTGATTAAAACAAATAAAAGTCTTGGCTT
Organism: Harpagifer antarcticus; assembly: GCA_902827135.1. Lineage (NCBI taxonomy): Eukaryota > Metazoa > Chordata > Actinopteri > Perciformes > Harpagiferidae > Harpagifer > Harpagifer antarcticus. Next base: position 124,523 of record CADEHL010001303.1, on the reverse strand, counting down.
TCAGAATCTGAAACTGTTCTTACCGGGTTTTAGGTAACATCTATTTTAAAAACGGTACAGGTCCGCTGCAACTCTGACTACTTTTAAATCCAGACTAAAGACTTTTCTTTTTGTCGCTGCTTTTAATTGAACTATTCACATCTTAAACTGCACTGTAACTTTTATCCATGTATTTTTTAATGACTGATTTTAAATGCCATTTTCTTAATGTCTTTCGTTTTTTGTAAAGCACTTTGAATTGCCTTGTGTTGAAAAGTGCTATATAAATAAACTTGTCTTGCCTTACCTTCAAAACCTGGCGGTCAAAATGTCCGGTAATAATTAGGGATGCCCCGATCGATCGACAGCCGATAATTATCGGCCGATAATCACTCTTAATAGTTTGATCGGTGCTCTCTGATCAGGAGAGCCGATCAGATGACGCAAAATACATGAAACTGTTCTCTGTGTGCGGCAAAACAAGCTCGCCAAAAGGGCTTCACCGCCATAAGCAAAACATTACAAAAACGGTATAATTATAATTCATAGTTATTCAGTTCATTTGAGTTAACTTAAAGTGGACCTATCATGCTATATTTGAATAATATATTGTAGGGCCATACCTATATAAAAAGGTATATTTATAAGTTGTTTTTTTCAAAATACCAAACAGATCATGCATTTTAGCCATGCCTCATTTTGCTGTATTTTGCTCTCCTCCACCCTGTCTTTGCATGAGCTGCAGCTGACCACGCCCCCTGTCACGGCAACCTCTCATTCCCCTGATAGGTGAGAGTTGCCCATATAGGCGGAGCTCCTTGTTCCTGACGTCAGAGCGTGTTCAAATCTGTATCAGATCCGTTGCAGCCACGTTTTTAGAGATTTGGGTATGGAGGAAAAGAGAGAGGGTTTTATTTTCTGACACTTGGTGAGTTCCCTGACACACGTATGTATGTATAAAAGACATCACAAAGTGCATTTTGCATGATAGATCCCCTTTAAAAATAATATCCAATTGGCTCACCAAACCATAAAATAATGTGCCTAAATGGCTCTTACAACAGGTGTTCTTTCAAATTCATCTGGAGATGGTGTTGCTGAAAGTACTCACCAACATCCAGCTCAAAGTAGAATGTCTGAGGAGGCTGCAGACGTGGAAAATAACAGGTATAGTTTCCCCTGTCGGCTGCTGTCGCTTTGCTGATGGCGATGGAGGCGTTGCCGTGCCTCAGTTCTGCTGGGAAATGTGAGACTCGTCCTTTGAACTGCGGACTCTGACCACCTGAACGACCGTTGTTGTAATGGACGCCGGCATCATACATGAAGACCTCCTGAAGAAGTCCTCCTCCAGGACCGACCTTCTTCCAGTCAAAGAGAAGTCTTTCAGCATTCCTTTTGATGGATACTGGGAATACAGCCTCTCCACCTTCACGAACAACCACTCTGACAGCACCTGGAAGATAAAGCGAAATGCACAAACAAGTAGTGCAGAGTGATGTTTAGTGTAATATAAATATATACATCTGACAGTATTTACACTATGATCAGTATAAACATCTATGTAGAAAGTGAATAGACTATAGATCAGGTATAAATAAGACAGTAGAATACAGGAACAGTACACCATAATAAATATTACATTACATTTAGCTGAGGCTTTTATCCAAAGCGGCCTGGGCCCACCCACATGCACGTCTGGCCCACCCACAGCCAATCAGCGCGTCATAGCGATTTTGACGTTCCTGACAAGCGGCAAACTCTGGGGCAGAGCCGGGAAGCCCAGAAGGAAGTGCCACAAACTGCAGTTCATCTATTGGCCGACAGGGGATGGATGCAGAAAGGAGCCATTTCCATAGACCCCCCCAACTTTACAGCAGAAATCAACATGTTTCTATCCTGGATCCAATCAAACTTATTTTGGATATAGTTAGATTTCACCTTCATGACAATGGAATAGGGAGTGCATCTTTTTACCGTGAGTAATTAGTAAGTAAAGTAAGTTTTGCCGTGAGTGAATGAAAGTCTCATTTCTTCTTGAGGTCTGCAGTGAAGCGTGTACACAGAGTCAAGATGTGAAGCACTGGTTAAAATCCTCGTAATACATTACACTGTCTGGCCTTTTAGAAATGCAATCAACTTACATTTAATCAGAAAAGTAAAAATCATTAAAGCTTGTGCTTGTATTTACTCGAACTGTATTTTCTCAGTTTGACGGTACACCTCTATTTACAGTCTATGCGGTAAACATTTGCGATTTAACCTGTTTTAATTTGTTCATTGCTGTGACATGTAAGGGTAACCTACGTTTGTTGCAGCTTAGCTAGCTAGGGGGGACACAGACAGTTGCTGAAGTCTAGCTGGGGAAATTCCACAGACTGGTTGTAGTGATGGTGTAGAAAGTAAAGACATATGTGAAGGAAATTATATTCTTAAGGGGGACTGATGAAAAGGAAATTATTGACACAGTTAAAAAAACGTATTTACAATTTACATACAGGTGTTTTTTACATACAGATTTCTTATTTACAATTTTCATTTTAGATTTGGTTCTAATACATCCTAACCGGACATTTAAGACCAACCAAGTCTACAGATATACAGTTAGTAACAGAGTCTAAAATGCGAGTATATACATAGATGACATTTATACAGTTAAAAACATTATCCAATCCACTAACTCACATCTGTAATCAATACAAACCTGTGTATTTCCAAATCAAATGAAAACTGCTAAAGTCATACAGTTATCTGGAGATAAACATGTACTGTCAAACTATAGAACAACAGTTTTCTAAAATACTGGAACAAATCTACTGTACAAGACTAAATGACTTCACCACCACACATAACATACTCTATGAACAACAATGTGGTTTGGTTGTTCAATCACACCCTCACACCCTAACCACATCCTTTGAAAAGGCGCATTCACACCGCAGTACTTTTCCCACAAAGGTTCGCAGTGTGAATGCGCCTAATATAAGAGGCTAACAGTCAGAGGTTAAGAGCCACATCGTTTCCATGTTACTGCAAAGAGCCATAACTTCCTGTGAGCCATAACTTCCTGTGGCTCTTTGCAGTAACATGGAAACGATGTGGATGGATGTGGTTAGACAAGGCAAGGCAAGGCAAGTTTATTTATAGAGCACTTTTCAACACAAGGCAATTCAAAGTGCTTTACAACAAATGAAAGACATTAAGAAAATGGCATTTAAAATCAGTCATTAAAAAGAAAAGCTAATAAAATAAACATTAAAAGAAGAAATACATGGATAAAAGTTACAGTGCAGTCTAAGATATGATAATAATAAACTTGCCTTGCCTTGTCTAACCACATCCTTTGAATATAAGAGGCTAACAGTCAGAGGTTAAGAGCCACATCGTTTCCATGTTACTGAGCCACATCAAACTGTGGCTCTTCACCCATCAAATGTCCATTTCATGTACATTTGATGGGTGAAAATTGAAAATGATTTGAAACGGTGTGAAAATGATTTGAAACGGTGTGAAAATGATTTGGAAAGGTCTGAAAGTTGGGTAAAGTGTTCATGCAGCCCCTCCATAACGGTAATAATGGTTAGAAATCATTTCCAGTGCAGAAAAAGCTGTTTTTTGACTCATCCACAAATCCACTGTCCCAGGCAGAGCTCCAGGGTGATGCACACGGCAGAGAACAAGAAGGAGCATTTTCTTCAACTTTAATGTGGTCTAAAAAACATTTCTTACATAAGTAGTTAGTACTCTCCAGTACTCTCCAGAGAACAAGAATGAGCATTTTTGTCAACTTTAATGTGGTCTAAAAATCATGATACCGCTTGTTTCACTTTTTTGTTTTCTGGAGACAAGATTTCAAACCATGTCACTGATGCATTTGTGTGGCATTGAGATATATATATTAAATCCTCTGGAGCAGAGAGAGGAGCTGTGGATTATTGTTATTGATTAATGCATCAGTGTTTCTTAGGGTCAAAAACACTAAACTCACAACTTAAAATGAAAGCGTTTAGTTTATTTAATAACAGAGCACATGTTCAATGTGAAAAGTGACAGTAGTTATAGATTATTTGCAATTTGGTGCTATTTTTATATTTAAAAAAAAAAAAATTATATCATTTATTTATTTATTATTTAAAATGTTTTATTTATTTTAAATTATATTTAAATTATATTTAAATGTATTTATTTAAATTTATTTATTATTTAAAAAAAAAAATTATATCATTTATTTATTTATTATTTAAATTTTTTTATTTATTTTAAATTATATTTAAATTTATTTATTATTTAAAAAAAATAATTATATCATTTATTTATTATATATTTCAGGGGGGGTCGCGGGGCTCCGTTGGCGGGGCGCCCCTCCAAGACAATGGTAGTGTTTAATCAACGATAGGTTTCTCCCGCATGAAACTAGGCAAAGAGCCGCGGGTTGGCCCCCCCTGGAAGGAGAGGTCAACACTTCGCTGTAATTACTGTGCTTTAAACAATGAAGCTTTTCAAGTCTGAATCGCTAACGTTAGCATTAGAATAATATGTTGATAGTTGATAGCAGCTTCTTACCGTGCTCCTGTCCCAGTGTAACTCCACATGTCAGCAGGCAGAGAAACTGAAGACCGACACCCAACGTGTTTCCCCTCTGGAACACCATCATGTGTACAGAGTAGTGTAGAGTAGAAGCTGGACGTTTCGTATTATATATTCGACCACTTTAAAGCTACAGAGAATCCCACCGAGGAACACTTCCGGTGAGGATTTCAGAGTAAAGGATGACATGTGGTACATTTCTATTATTTGCGATTGAGGAACAGGGTAATTTATGAGAATAATGTTAGGACTTATTGCTTCATAAACTTGTTGCACAAATACTATGAACTACTTTAGTGTACTTTTTGAGAATGGCAAAAGTCCCTCCAGAGAACAAGAAGGAGCATTTTCTTCAACTTTAATGTGGGATAAAAATCATTTCTTCCATAAGTAGTTTATGCAACTGCCAGGTCTGTACTTAGTACTCCTAGGACTACTTGCACAAATAATATGACCTACTTTTACTGTGTACTTTTTCAGTAATTGAGTTTCAAAGTACTCTCCAGAGAACAAGAATGAGCATTTTTGTCAACTTTGATGTGGGATCAAAATCATTTCTTCCATAAGTAGTTTATGCAACTGCCAGGTTTGTACTTAGTACTTCTAGGACTACTTGCAAAAATAATATAAACTACTTTTACAGTGTACTTTTTCAGTAATTGAGTTTCAAAGTACTCTCCAGAGAACAAGAATTTTTGTCAACTTTGATGTGGGATAAAAAACATTTCTTCCATAAGTAGTTTATGAAACTGCCAGGTTTGTACTTAGTACTTCTAGGACTACTTGCACAAATAATATGACCTACTTTTACTGTGTCCTAGAAGTACTAAGTACAAACCTGGCAGTTTCATAAACTACTTATTGAAGAAATGATTTTTATCCCACATCAAAGTTGACAAAAATGCTCATTCTTGTTCTCCCGAGAGGACTTTGAAACTCAAATTACTGAAAAAGTACACAGTAAAAGTAGTTTATATTATTTGTGCAAGTAGTCATAGAAGTACTAAGTACAAACCTGGCAGTTTCATAAACTACTTATGGAAGAAATGATTTTTAGACCACATTAAAGTTGAAGAAAATGCTCCTTCTTGTTCTCTGGAGGGACTTTTTCTTTTACTTTCAAAAGTGCCTTTTAAAAGGGAAGTTTCTCCATAGGATTTTGGAAAATAGCTCGAAATAAGGTCTGTGGTTGAGACACATTTAAGAGACAGTTTGAGTCACGTTTTGGATAATCTCCACGTGATCTGTCTCTTAAATGTGTCTCAACCACAGACCTTATTTCGAGCTATTTTCCAAAATCCTATGGAGAAATTGCATTGCTTCTTTGACGAAGGAACCGGAAGAAGTTTACTTCCGGGTTTTAGGACGCGTCACTGTGGCACTCTATTGGAATTGGCCTCATTCGGCTCTGCTGGTGTTGTTTGTGGTTTTCCGTACACCTGTAAGATGCTTTTTAAGTATTCTAAATGCATAATTTCAACTGGGTGTCTGTCCAATAGGGCCACATTATGGTAGGAGAGGGGACCCCATCACTTCACTAATATAGAGAGGAATTGGTTCTATGACTTTGTAATTCGAGCCAGATTCAAATTGGAAATTGAATGAAAATGTTACTTATATTGCGTAGAAAGCCCTGCATGCTTTCTCATGTTCTTAATAATGTATTTTCAGTTTCTGTGGGTTTTCAAACCATTAAATAAGTTCAATTGTGTCATTGTGTTTAATGTATACCATTTCCATTTGTAAAGCAGCTCTTTGAAGATGCCAGAACGGAGCACTGGAGGCAATATTGGAACTGGACTCAACCTTGATGATAATAATAATAATTATTATTATTATTAGTAATAAGCTTTATATTTGTATAGCACCTTTTTTTAATACAACAATTGTAGGCACACTCGCTTCACAGCAGTTCAATAGACACATTAGTATACCATGACAGGATAAAAGCAATGTAGAGGAGCTACAGCTACATTTCAACACATATATCCACTAAGATTAATACATGAAGACTTGTGACTCGGACTTGACTTGGACTCTTCTTGGGTGACTCGGACTTGGACTCGAACACTCCTTGGGTGACTCGGACTTGGACTCGGACTCGAACACAGGTAATGATGACTCGGACTCGGACTCGACTCGGACACTCCTTGGGTGACTCGGACTTGGACTCGGACTCGACTACGACTCTCCCTAGGTGACTCGGACTTGGACTCGGACTCGAAGAGTGGGGACTCGAGAGTGACTTGGACTCGTGAATTGGTGACTTGACTACAACACTGCCTAGAAGTACTAAGTACAAACCTGGCAGTTTCATAAACTACCTATTGAAGAAATGATTTTTATCCCACATCAAAGTTGACAAAAATGCTCATTCTTGTTCTCCCGAGAGGACTTTGAAACTCAAATTACTGAACAAGTACACAGTAAAAGTAGTTTATATTATTTGTGCAAGTAGTCATAGAAGTACTAAGTACAAACCTGGCAGTTTCATAAACTACTTATGGAAGAAATGATTTTTAGACCACATTAAAGTTGAAGAAAATGCTCCTTCTTGTTCTCTGGAGGGACTTTTTCTTTTACTTTCAAAAGTGCCCTTTAAAAGGGAAGTAAAATATACGCTGCCCTTTAAACCACAAATAAACCCCTTAAAACCTGTATGATTTAGTTTTCACATGTTTATTGAAATGAATTCGTCCATCTCTTTATATTATTGACACGAGGGACTCACAAGAACTCAGATGCACGATTCCGTTGACTTCAAAAAATATCTTTTATTAATAAAAGACTATTCAAAAACAAAGATCGCTAGGTTCTACTAGGACCCTTAACCAGATCTCTAGGTTCCACTAGGTTTACTGAACAGATTTCAAGGTTTACAGACATGGCTCGACGTGGAGACAAGACGAACCGACAAAAGACAAAAGGAGAGCAGGGCTATAAATACACACAACGGTTAATGGGGCACAGGTGAAAACAATCAGGGGCGGGGCTGGTGATGATGAGCACATGAGACACACAAGCTGGCAGGTGACACACAACGACATGAAGTGTAGACACCTGAAAAGAGAGGGTAGAGTCAATAACAAAATAAAATGCAAGGCCACAATAATAAACACAAAAACAATAAGCTCACAGACTCTAACGCTGAAACCTTACAGTACCCCCCCTCTTACGGACGGCTCCAGACGTCCCTGAAAGCTGAGACTGCCCTCTATCGAAGTCCGATATAAGGGTCTTGTCCACAATAAAGCTGCCTGGGATCCAACACCTCTCCTCTAATCCATACCCCACCCAGTCGACCAGGAACTGTCTACCTCTGCCCCTCTTCCTTTCCGACAGTATTTTGTCCACCGTGTACACTTGACCCCCGTCGACAACCCGGGGAGGTGGAGGGGACGTGGAGGCGGGGACCAGTCTGCTTTCTTTGGCTGGTTTTAACTTGCTGACATGGAACGTGGGGTGGACCTTGATGGATTTCGGAAGACATAAACGGACAGCAACAGGGTTAATCACTTTGGCTATGGGAAAAGGACCAACGAAACCGGGGAGCCAGCTTCCTGGAGGCGACATGGAGAGGAAGATCCTTGGTGGATAGCCACACTCGTTGTCCGGCCTGGTACTTGGGGGCTGGACGTCGTTTCCGGTCGGCCAATGCCTTCATGCGAACGGCACTCCTCTGCAACATATGGCGAACTCCCGCCCAGACCCGACGGCAGCGTCGAACCAGAGCATGGGCTGATGGTACCGTGACCTCCTTCTCGAGCTCCGGAAACAAAGGAGGTTGGTACCCATGGACACATTGAAACGGGGAGATACCAGTGGCTGATGTGGGTAAGGTGTTGTGTGCATACTCCACCCAAATCAGACTCTTACTCCAGGTGGTGGGTTTCTCGGACGCTAGGCATCTCAAACAGGTCTCCAAATCCTGATTCATCCTCTCTGCTTGTCCATTTGACTGTGGGTGGTATCCGGAGGTCAGACTAACAGTGGCTTGGATTAGGCGACAAAACTCCTTCCAAAAGCGTGATACGAACTGTGGGCCTCGGTCTGAAACGACATCACTAGGAAAACCATGGATCCTGAACACATGGGACAACATGGCCTCTGCTGTTTCCTTGGCGTTAGGTAACTTGGGCATGGCGACAAAGTGTGCCATTTTAGAAAAACGATCAACCACAGTGAGTATGGTGGTATTACCTGCCGATGTTGGTAATCCTGTCACGAAATCCAACGCAATGTGAGACCATGGTCTGTTGGGAATGGGCAGAGGTTGGAGAAGACCTGCCGCAGCTTGCCGAGAAGTTTTGTTCCTGGCGCACACAGGACACGCTGCTACATATTCCGCAACATCCTTCCACATCCCCGGCCACCAGAATCTGTGTCTCACCATGAAAAGGGTCCTTTTGTTTCCAGGATGACAGGTAAGTACCGACGTATGGGCCCAATGAACAACTTGCCCTCGAAGTTGCTCTGGCACAAACAAGCGATTCTGAGGACACCCTCTTGGGACAGGATTCCCAACGTTAGCCTGTTTGACCTTGGCTTCAATGGGCCAGGTCACACTCCCTATCACTCGGTCTGGCCGCAGAATGGGATCTGGACTCTTGGGGACTGGCTCAGGATCATACATTCTGGATAGTGCATCAGGCTTTCCATTCTGCGAACCAGGTCGATATGACAGAGTGAACCTGAATCTATTAAAGAACAATGACCATCTGGCCTGCCTAGAGTTCAGACGTTTAACCTTCCTGATGTATTGCAGGTTTTTATGATCCGTCCAGACCAGGAAATCCTGCTCCGCTCCCTCCAGCCAGTGCCGCCACTCCTCCAAAGCAATCTTCACAGCCAACAGTTCCCGATTTCCCACGTCGTAATTCCTCTCAGCAGACGATAGCTTACGGGAGAGGTACGCACACGGATGAAGCTTGTTGTCCCCTGCTGACCTCTGGGACAGTATAGCTCCAACACCGTCGTTGGAGGCGTCCACTTCCACCACAAACTGTCGGTGGCGATCAGGTACAGTCAGGATGGGAGCTGTGGTGAACCTCCTCTTCAGTTCCAGGAAAGATTTCTCTGCCTGTGGATTCCACACAAACTGAACCTGGGGAGAGGTAAGGGCATGGAGAGGAGAGGCAATAGCACTGAAATTGCGTATGAACCGTCTGTAAAAGTTAGCAAACCCCAAGAATTGCTGAACTTTCTTTCTTGAGTCTGGCGTGGGCCAGTTCTCCACGTCACTGACCTTAGCTGGGTCCATTTCCACCTTGTTAGGGGAAATCACAAAGCCCAAAAATGCCACAGAGTTCACATGAAACTCGCATTTTTCGGCTTTCACAAACAAATGGTTAGCCAGGAGTCTCTGAAGAACAAGGTGAACATGGTTAACATGAATATTCTCATCTGGAGAAAAGATGAGGATATCATCGAGATACACAAAACAGAAAACATTCAGGAAATCTCTTAACACATCATTAATGAGGGCTTGGAAAACAGCAGGTGCATTACAAAGTCCAAAAGGCATCACCAAATATTCGTAATGTCCCGTAGGTGTATTGAAACCCGTTTTCCACTCATCCCCCTCCCGGATGCGCACAAGGTGATATGCATTCCTTAGGTCAAGCTTGGTAAATACCTTGGCTCCCTGTAACAGTTCGAATGCCGTAGAGATGAGTGGAAGGGGATATCTGTTCTTAACTGTGATCTGATTAAGTGGACTGTAATCAATACAGGGCCTTAATGAACCGTCCTTTTTACCTACAAAAAAGAAACCTGCTGCTGCTGGGGATGATGATGGCCGAATCAAGCCAGCTTTGAGTGATGATCCGATATACTCTTCCATGGCCTTCCTTTCCGGACCAGAAAGAGAATACAACCGTCCTTTGGGGATAGTAGAGCCCGAGAGAAGGTCTATAGGGCAATCATACGGTCTATGGGGAGGCAAGGAAGTAGCTCGTGTCTTGTTAAACACCCTCCTTAATGTCAAGGTAACACTCTGGCACTTTGGATAAGTCAGGAAAGTCAGATGGTTTAGCAGACGTGACACTGTCCCTATCTGACGCCTGTTTAAAGCTCCCAGATCTGTGTGGTCTACTCGAAACTGTATGAGAGGCTAAACAAGAACGAGAGCACTCACTCCCCCACCCCTTAACCTTTCCTGTAAGCCAGTCCATGTGAGGGTTATGTTTAACAAGCCAAGGGTAACCCAAAATGAGAGGCTGTTGAGCTGAGTTAAATAAATGAAAACTAATATGCTCACGGTGCTCCTGATCTATGACAATTTCTATGGGTTCCGTGCGATGAGTAACTGTACATAAAAGGCGGCCATCCAACGCACTAGCTTCTAATGGCTGATCTAAGAGGACAATGTTTAAGTTCAACTCTTAGCCAGCTCCCAGTCTAACAAGCTCTCATCAGCCCCAGAGTCAATTAATGCATCCTGAGTTACAGTTTTATCCTTCAGTTTCATTTGTACCTGAGTCAGTCTTCTCGAGGAAGGGTCGAAAGAAGTCATTCGGCTCACCAGCGTCCCTCTTCCCACTGATGAGCCTGATCTTTTGCTGGACAGGCTGCTAGAACATGACCCTGCTGGACGCAGTAGAAACACCGCCGCTCCCGTAGGCGGCGCTGTCGCTCCTCCGGGGTGAGTTTGGCTCTTCCGAGCTGCATCGGTTCCTCCGCGGCGCTAGGGGGCGATGGTCGCTCTGGAGACGAAGTCCGGGTATTCCTCCGCCAACCGTAGTGTACCTTCTGTAACCCCCGTCCGAAGAGTGTAGTGGAAGCTGCTTTCTCCCCCCTCTCCCGACGTCTCTCAGCTAGACGTTGGTCCACCCGGATAGCCATGGCGATGAGCGAGTCCAACTCTACAGGCAACTCTAATGGAGCTAACTGATCCTTTATGGGATCCGCTAATCCATGCAGAAACGCATCAAAAAGAGCCGCGGAATTCCATCCGCTCTCCGCTGCCAGGGTCCGGAATTCGATCGCGTAATCCGCCACCCTCCTCTGCCGTTGTTTGATGTTTACCAGGGCTCTCGCTGACTCTCTCCCAGGTGCTGTCTGGTCAAAAATGTTCTTCATTGAGTCCATGAAAAACTTTAACGACTGGCAAACAGGCGAGTCTCGGGCCCATTCTGCTGTTGCCCAGGCTCCTGCTCTTCCCGTCAAGTGAGATATTATGAAAGCTACCTTAGCTTGATCGGTGGGAAATGCTGCGGGCTGATGTTTGAAGTGGAGATCGCACTGTATCAGGAATGGACGACAGTTTCCCGAATCCCCGGAGAACTTCTCCGGTGAAGCGAGGCGGAGTGAAGACGATGGCATGGATATTTGCACGGGGATCAACGGGGGGGCAAACCCGACCTCTGCTGGACCGGAAAACTCTGCCGCAGGAATAGCAGGACGTCCCTCGAGGTGCGTAAGTATGTCACGCATCTTCTCTGCCAGGTGATTTAATTCTGTTGTCACTGTTACTTGGAAGTTGTGCTGACGGGCATTTACGTCTTGAACCCCCTGCTTCATTGTTGTCAGCTGCTCCTCCTGCTGACGCAAGCGTGTTCCTTGCACTTGCAAAGCCGTCTTGAACACGGTGGAATCGGCTGAGTCCATCTTGTTTGGTCGGTTCGTTCTGACACGAGGGACTCACAAGAACTCAGATGCACGATTCCGTTGACTTCAAAAAATATCTTTTATTAATAAAAGACTATTCAAAAACAAAGATCGCTAGGTTCTACTAGGACCCTAAACCAGATCTCTAGGTTCCACTAGGTTTACTGAACAGATTTCAAGGTTTACAGACATGGCTCGACGTGGAGACAAGACGAACCGACAAAAGACAAAAGGAGAGCAGGGCTATAAATACACACAACGGTTAATGGGGCACAGGTGAAAACAATCAGGGGCGGGGCTGGTGATGATGAGCACATGAGACACACACGCTGGCAGGTGACACACAACGACATGAAGTGTAGACACCTGAAAAGAGAGGGTAGAGTCAATAACAAAATAAAATGCAAGGCCACAATAATAAACACAAAAACAATAAGCTCACAGACTCTAACGCTGAAACCTTACAATTATAGTATTACATGTATTATTTTCGGTTGTTTATTTATGCTTTTCTATTGGATGTTGCGATTTAATTTCTCCAAGAGAGACAACAATCACTAAAAGATCTGGTGGATATCTGACCAGTATTTCATCTGGAAGTTAAATCAGAATCATTTCATCTGGAAGTTAAATCAGAATAATTTCATCTGGAAGTTAAATCAGAATAATTTCATCTGGAAGTTAAATCAGAATCATTTCATCTGGAAGTTAAATCAGAAATGTTGTTTTGTGACAGTTGCTCAATTTTAGAACAAACAAATACATAGCTAAATGTATATATACACAAGAAGTAAAAGTGTGAATTTCAAGATAATAAAAATATAATAAAAAGATGAATGTAACTATAGGAAGTAAAATCAAAAATTGGCAATGCAAAATAAAATAACCATATGTATATAAACATATAAAACAAACAAGAAATGAAAGCAGAAATGTTCAATATGATTTTAAATAACAATATTTATGTTGAAATAAGAAGTGAAAGTAGAAGAGGGCAATACAACACAGATATAATAAAATACATTAAAATAAGTACATTAACATAGGAAGTAAAAATAACAATGTGCAATACAAGATAAATAAAAAGACTAAAAGGATAATGTAACCTTACAGAGTTAAAGTAAAAATGTTGCAATACAAGTTGCAATTAAATAGAATACAAATATGTATGGATAAATAAGAAGTTAAAGTTAAAATGTGCAATAAAATAACAATATTTACATAAAAAGTCAAATTGCACATTGTACAATATATAACAACAATATGTGATTCAATAATAATAAAGATATGAATGCCGAAGTGTACAGTTAAATATTTTACAAAGTTCATTTCAAATTCATGCTGACCCGGAAGTTCAGCCTCAGAGCTTCTGCAAAGCAGCCGACCCGTTGTGTGAATGGGTGCTTCTGTGGCACGCTTTTCACAGGTCGCTTGGCCGTCTCCTTCTTCCTTTCCTTAGGTGTGAAAGTCAGAGGAAGGCTCTGATCATGTGGAGTGTGTAGCTTCACATCTTCCAAGATCTCGGTCAGTTGGTCAGTTCACGTTTTAAGGTATTCTTCATCTTGCAGATGGTAAGTCAGTAATCTCACGCGAGAGACTGGCACATTCCCTTCTTTGTTGAACCTTCCTTGGTCTTTTCCTTTCGGGCAAAGCGTTACATGGTGACTGCATTTCCACTGATACTATATATACATAATCATGAAGGTGGAATCTAACTATATCGATAATAAAAATGTATGGAGCCAGGGGAAGAAACATGTTTTTCTCTGCTGTAAAGTTGGGCACGTTAACATGGGGGTCTATGGAGAGTGCTCCTTTCTGCAGCCATCGCCTATCGGCCAATATATGAACTGCAGTGTGTGGCACTTCCGTGTTGGCGTACCGGCTATTCCCCAGAGTTTGCCCCTTGCTACGAACCATAGACTGTAGCCTCATCCCAATACCCCTCCTCGACTCCTCTCTTCCCCTCCTCCGGGACTTGACCCGGAAATCGATCAAGACCATCAAGACACGCCATGTTGAAGGACGTCCCAATAGCTGAAATGCTATGTATATGTATATATATATGTATACAGCCATATGCCATACATTTTTGCACACATTCACAGTAAATATGTATTCAGTATGATAGCAGAAGTTAAATCCATTTCTCACTTATTCTGACAATGTACTGAACCCCAAATAAAAGAACCCAATAACAGAGTTGTTAAATAATTAAGCAATCATACACTTGAGGCCGTTCTTGAACGTCATTATTGGTACGACAGTACTGCGGCAGGACCGAGGCGCTTGCTCGATTCTATAACACAAACTATCATTGTAATCAACAATATCGTAAAATAATGTCATAATGTGCTAATTTGCTCCCAAACCTACGCTTTCTGCTTGAGTTAATCTCCGTCAGAAAGTAGTTCCTGAAAGTAGTTCCCACGGTAACGATAGCCGATCAATCGAACACTCCTGCTACCCCGCTTACAGTTATTGATATAATTATAGTAAATAATATATTATTAACCAATTTATTGAAAACAATTTATTGAAAACAATTTATTGAATTAGGCTATTTAAATATCTGAGTAATCACTGTGTGGGATTAGCGGAACAAATCAAATCAGGCTCCATGGTGCTGAAACATTTTGGGTTCAGAATGAAGGTGGATGTTCATGCTGCCATTCAAAGTGCACTTCTTGAAACAGCTCTCCATGAACTCCATGCCAGACTTTTTTGCAGGTGCTGCTGTGAATAATAATAATAATAATAATAACTTGGATTTATATAGCGCCTTTCAAGGGACCCAAGGTCGCTTTACAAGTAATAGGGCAAAAAAAACAAACATAACAAAACAAAAGGCAGACAGACAAAACAACAGATCGATTTAGGGGCCGAAAGCCTTGGCAAACAGATGGGTCTTGAGGGCCCTTTGAAGGCATCGAGTGTGGGGATGTTGCGAATCTCCGCAGGGAGAGCGTTCCAGAGGGGGGGGGGCTGCCACGCTGAAGGCTCTGTCCCCGAAGGTTCGCAGTTTGGTGCGGGGGGTGGTAAGCAGGCCGGAGTCTGAGGACCGCAGGTTCCGGGGTGGGGCATGTGGTGAAGGATGTCCGATAGGTACTGGGGGGCAAGGGCATGGAGGGACTTGTAGGTAAGGAGGAGGATTTGTAGGTGATGCGGGACTTGACCGGCAACCAGTGTAGGTGGATGAGGGTGGGAGTGATGTGCTGCCACGGCTTTGTGTGTGTGAGGACCCTAGCAGCACAGTTTTGGACATACTGGAGCCTGTCCAGGGTTTTGTTGGGAACCCCGAACAGGACACCATTGCAGTAGTCCAAGCGTGTGGTGACAAACGCATGCACCAGGGTTTCGGCAACCGACTCCGAGAGTGACGGTCGGAGTCTGGCAATGTTCCTCAGGTGGAAAAATGCCGACTTGGTCACAGACTTGATGTGGGAATGGAAGGAAAGGGTGGAATCAAGGATGACACCCAGGTTGCGGGCTTCAGGAGATGGGGAGATGGAGCAGCCGTCAACCTCAAGGACGAAGTCACCAACCTTCTGGAGCAGGGCCTTGGGTGCCACAACCATGAGCTCTGTTTTCCTGCTGTTCAGTTTGAGATAGTTGGAAGACATCCATGTTTTGATGTCATGCAGGCAGTTGATGAGAGACTGAGGGGGGAGCTGGGAGGATGGAGTGGTGCTGAGATACAGTTGGGTATCATCAGCGTAGCAGTGATACCCAATTGTATCTCAGCACCACTCCATCCTCCCAGCTGTGGTGTTCACGGGTAGGACTACGTAGGAAGAGCTTTCCTCCAGTGGCCGTTTCATGGCGTGTCCCGGACCGGCACAAAGCGCGTTGCTCCACATCGTTCTGTTGTCTAGAGATGGAGCCCAGTAGCTGCGAAGCGATGACTCGTTTTTATGTCCGCTAACGGACATAATTTCTCTGGCCTCCAACCCTGCCTCCGCCAGCCACTGTATGCAGGTGCTTCTGACATTTTGTAGCTACCGATTTCCAACGAGAGACAATGTGTAACCGTGTACCGGCTGTGTGTCGCTAAACGTCGCTATGGAAACCACACGATGTAGGCTCATGGAAGTAGTTCCGGTAGGCTAGTGGCGTGTGTAGGCCCCTGGATACTTTGTGATTAGGCACGTTCTATTTGACCGTTGTTTGATCGTGGATTCAAACACGCCTATTGACCAATCAGAGAGCTTGCTCAAACCTATGTGTTATAGAATACTCCTTGAACACGCGCTATGTGAGAATCTGCCTTGGTGCAAAGCAGCAGTGAAAACATGGTACGGAGTTTCATTGATTTGGGCGTTCTCTCAATCAGCAAGTGGAATGGAGTTGATAGTGAAGCACTGACACAGCGCTCTACAAAGTGTGGCAAGTTGTTTAATCATTTGAAAAAGTGGGGGGGACTTGACCACCCTCATATAATGGCTGTGACGCCCATGCACACTACCAACATGGACATGTTTGGTTTGGCCATAAATAACATTTCTGCATTTTATCAAAGTTGACTTTATGTAATATATGTTTTTATTTTCTCTGCTGCAGCGAAGAGAGGAGATCTACATCTACCCTTCAAAGCAGCCACTGAGGTCAGCTGAGTGATAGCGTTACATGTGATGTAAAGGTGTGTGTGAACAATCTGAGTTTCCTGAGTGTGAGGACATTGAGGCCGCTCCTCACCTTGGTGCAGACCTTCAGAAACTTTCTGAGGAGTCAGGTTAGAGTTAGGTTTGGTTGCTCTCCGGTGCTTTGGATCAGATATCTAATATTAAACTCTCTTTATAAACCTAAAACAACCTTAACCCTTTGTTTCCACACAGCTTTGTTTTGTGATTTGTAATTCTGTAAAGTATACAGAGAGAGCCCCCTAGTGTTCAAGGCAAGGAACCTGAAGCGTTGCAGAGACAAACACAGGACCAGAAGACCAGAACAATAGAATCATGCCATGTATATGAAAGCTTCCTGTTATTAAACGTTGCTTTATGAGGTGCAGGCTGTTAACAGATACTTTAGCAGAGTGCAAACTATTCAACAAGTTTGTTTTTACTTATTAAATTACAGTTTTAATTTCAACATAGTCGAGCAAATGAATGGAATGAAATAGCATGTTAGCTTATCTGCTAATTTAGCATATAAAGCTGCCTTCCTGGCGTTCAGTGCACTCATGGGTCTGAAACATGCTGCTGAAGTTAAGAAGCCTCTAAAGACTTGAAGCTCGTTCTAGAAAGATGTTCCCAGAGGAACGAATACACTTCAGTTTGATCACATTCGTAGACAAAAAGCTGTGAGGAAACAAGGCTTAAAATAACCTGAAACAAGTTATTAAAAAGAAGATAATTAAGTAAAGGTTTTGACAAGATTCACAAATGTCATGACTTGTTTTAATATGTATTTATTATATCCCTTAGGTTGCAGCTTTTGTGTGTGTGTGTGTGTGTGTGTGTGTGTGTGTGTGTGTGTGTGTGTGTGTGTGTGTGTGTGTGTGTTTAGGGGCTGGAGATATCATTATTTTGTAATTGTAATGTTTTTTTTTATTTCAACAGAGCTACAAAGACGATCAGATTATGAATGAACAGTATGAAGCTCATCAACATTGAAATATATGTTATTATCAAAATACTATTTAACTGTTATCAAAGCGTAGTGCAGCTGTAGGAGCTTGCTCTGTTGTCTCACTGAAAGAATCACTTTTACCACGTTTTACAGACAGAGAGATAAAGAGCAGCAGTTCTCACTATGTGTTAAATATCTTTGCCTTCAATACATTACATTAGAAAGCTGACAAAGTCATATTGCTTGTTAACATTTAAACGTAACCTTTTGCATGGAAACCCCCTCAACTTCACTGATGTGTAGGTGTTCTAGTATTTAGTATTGTTTAATGGAATACATATCAGTGTATTCAAGTCAATACTTCATTCATTTAAACAAATATCTTTCTTGATTCTTTGTACAGTATGAAAAATAGAGTCTTTGTACCTGTGCTGAAGTTCACTGCTGTGAGGAGTCCAGTTCTGTGTCTCACTCTCTGGTCCAGCCTGTCTGCATCACCTGGACACCTTAAACAAACAGATATATATGTAAAGTACCGTGTGTACAAACAATATAACTTATTCTCTTCTGTTGAACATGTTGAATTGGGTATTGTCCGAGTCAGGGTCCTTTTTGTTTTACTGTAACTTTTGAAGTTGTGTTACCAATGCTTACTGTTTATTTGATACCCATTTGGTAATGCAATTAATAAAAACAACAAGGTGTGGGTTCGTTCTTCAGATGACTGTGACGTTAACGTGTAAGCTCGATAATGAACTCCAGCTCAACCAACCATATTGTAATATCTAAGTAATCATCTTGAAATATGACATTAATAATTGTAATATACACACATCTTATTGTGAGGTTAATTTCACATACACTACTTTGACGTTAGCTTGTCTACATACTTGAGCATAGCCAATTTAAATTAACCTTAGCGATACATACAGTTCCTACCTACATAATAAAATATCTCTAAGTTACAAGGATGACCTGATTTTATCAACCTCAAACAGAAGCCGTTTGTTCTACAGTATTATCCCACTCAAAGCTTAACGCTTCTCTATTTCGTTTGAACCTTTATATATACAGTCTATTATTTTAACTTGGAGGCTACGATTAGCATCGTTAGCACCGATGTAGCTACCACTCGCTCCACGCTAACCCAAGCCTTAACATTCATTACATAGCTGATTAAAATCATTAACACATAAATAAAGCACTTGTGGTGACCACCTTTAATACACTGGGACATAATTCAATCATGGAACTACAGGTTGGGGGTATTGTTCCGCACGGACACTATTGCTTATTGTACCTCTTGTGTATATACTGTGTCCTCCTCCTTTTCTCTCTCTCTTGTTGTCCCGGGCTGCGACCCGACAACACCTCCTCATTAAAGTACCCTTCTGCACCTTCGATGCACCGCCTCCGACTCCCATATCTCCTGGCACTATATTGGTGACTCTGACACGTCTGGGGAAGTTTCCGAGACGAAGCCGAACACGGCAAAAGGAACTCAGGTTCCTTTCTCGAAATGCCGGGGATTTTTTGGAGACGCCCGTGGCTGCCACCGGCACGCGGACTGAGGCTCGGTGCGTGCTCCGCAGAAGGCTGGAGACGTTGCTCGCCGTTCCCGCATCGGGGGGACGATGCACGACCTGCTGGGTCGACCAGCAACCCCATGGCTACCTCATGGGGCTGTTTCTTCGGGGCGTGCGGCTGCACGTCCCAGCGGCGCTAGCTAACCACGACTAGCAGCTATCCACGTGGGGCTAACGACGGCTAGCAGCTATCGACGGCTGCCAGCTAACGGCCTCAGCTAATGGCTAGCTGCTAACGGCTAGCTGCTAACGGCTATCGACCTTTTCGAGCTTTTCCTGGTGCCTGAGAGGAGGTTTGACCATGTCTGGTTGGCCTCGTGTGAATCCTCTCGCTATTTCGCCCACCTGTTTTTGACCGTGGACAGTACGGCCCTTTTTGAGCTTTTTCTGGTGCCTGAGAGGAGGTTCGACCATGTCTGGTCGGCCTCGTGTGGACACTCTCACCTGTTTCACCACCTCGACGGCGGCTTCAGACGCCACTCTCGCTCATCGACGCCTGGGTGGTGCACTCCTGGACCCCGTCTCGCCTCGGCGGTTTCGGACGTCCCCATGCCTTCACCGGCCCGTGGGTGGCGCGCTTCGGGACCCTGCCTGGCCTCTTCCCTCGCCTCGACGGTTTCGGACGTCGCCCATGCGGCCATCGGCCCGTGGGTGGCGCGCTCCGGAGCCTGTCTGGCCTCTTTCTTCGCCTCGGCGGTTTCGGACGTCCCCATGTCTTCATCGGCCCGTGGGTGGCGCGCTCCGGGACCCTGCCTGGCCTCTCCTCTTACCGCGGCTCACGGTTCATTTCGACGGCGGCTCCGGACGGCGCCCCGTCTGGCCTCTCCCCTGTCCACGGCTCCTTCCTCCCGGGGATGCTGCTCCTGCCCCCCGGGGACCCTGCTCCTGCCCCCCGGGGACCCGGCTCTTGCTTCCCGGGGATGCCTCAGCGCCTGCTGAGGACTTCATGCCCGCCGCCGCGGCACGTCTGCCTGCGGCCGGGTGGCTCTCCTGCTTCCCTGGGATACCTCGACGCCTGCCGAGGACTTGGTGCCCGCTGCCGTTGTGCCCTCGCCTGCGGCCGGGCAGCGCTCCTCCCTGCTGGGGACCACCGGGAATCTTCGCGCGTCCCCGCGTCGCAGCGCTGCGGCCCCCTTACGACGCCTACTGCGGCCCCGTTCCGGCCCGTCTTCCACCCCCGGTGAGGATGCCCTCGTTAAAACCTTACCCTCTCCTGCGGCCCCCTTCCGACGGCCCGTTCCATGGCCCGGCCCTCACCTGCAACCTCACCCTCCTCAGACCCTGTGGTGCTTCCTCCCGGACGCGAGGATTTTTTTGCCCTGTTTGAATTCTGGGGGGGCTTGTGTGGTGACCACCTTTAATACACTGGGACATAATTCAATCATGGAACTACAGGTTGGGGGTATTGTTCCGCACGGACACTATTGCTTATTGTACCTCTTGTGTATATACTGTGTCCTCCTCCTTTTCTCTCTCTCTTGTTGTCCCGGGCTGCGACCCGACAACACCTCCTCATTAAAGTACCCTTCTGCACCTTCGATGCACCGCCTCCGACTCCCATATCTCCTGGCACTATACACTCGAATTTCACTTACCGCATTCATGCACCGTCTGTTTTAACCGCAGAGCGAGTCACAATAGTCCGATATATAAGCTGACCACCCGGACTGACCTGAGGCTTTCAGTCTTGCTTTAACCATCCGCTTGAAAATCGAAACTGCATCGGTTCAATGATTCCGCAACTTTATTCCTCCTGCTGAGGTAGATGGCCATTTCAGCCTGCCACAACAACACATTCAAAAGCTGACTTTCGCACTTCTGCTTCTGGCTGTACCTACAACCCAAAATGAACATTGACTTAGAAAAAAACACATTAAACAAAATCTACATCTGAGTGAGTAACTGAAAAAGACAAAGGAGTCGACCACATTCCGTAAAGCAATGAAAAATGGTTTCCCTCTGTTCACAGAAAGGACACTGTAGGGTTGATCACTGAAACAAACGCATTAACAGCTACCGCAGCGTGGAGAGCCCTCCCCTGGAGGTCCCCACCCCTCTTAGTCAGCCTGTAGAGCGCTCTCCACTGGAGGTCCCCACCCCTCTTAGTCAGCCTGTAGAGCGCTCTCCACTGGAGGTCCCCACCCCTCTTAGTCAGCCTGTAGAGCGCTCTGCACTGGAGGTCCCCACCCCTCTTAGTCAGCCTGTAGAGCGCTCTCCACTGGAGGTCCCCACCCCTCTTAGTCAGCCTGTAGAGCGCTCTCCACTGGAGGTCCCCACCCCTCTTAGTCAGCCTGTAGAGCGCTCTCCACTGGAGGTCCCCACCCCTCTTAGTCAGCCTGTAGAGCGCTCTCCACTCAGGCCTCTGAGCCTCCGTCAGGTGGGCTCTCCACCGGGTGTCCACTCGCTCCTGGAGTCTGCTCTGATTCAGCACCTTTGTCACCAAATAATAAAATGTTTTGTTGGACATGGTGCTAAACTTAAAATCAGTCAAATTGTCCAACTTTAACAAAAAACCCTCGCAACTGAGATCAGGAAAACATCGCATCTCTGGAAAAGAGTCATTGTCATTTGGAGACTTCAGTCCGTTACAGTGAGCAGCGATCAGCGCCAGCTCTGACTGGCTGAGCTGCTGCTTCCAGCTCTGCAGCAGGAGGCTGACCACCCGGACTGACCTGAGGCTCAGACGCGAGGCCAGGCCTGCAGCGTTGTCCAGACGGGGGCCACACACCTCCACCACCTGGCCCAGCATGAGGATCCTCTCCTCACAGAGTCTCTGTTGTAGAGAAGGCCCTACTCCACACACAAACCGAGATCCACGGACCACCGGCTCTCTGAGGAGCCAGAACAGTGAGTCACAGCACTCTGGTCTCTCTCTTCTGAGTAGTCCCCACACCTTGAAGAGTCCTCCATAGAAACCCGAGAGATTGTTCAGGCGTAATCCTTTCAGGTCCATTAGGAACAGCGACTCAGCCAGACCCAGCCCCCCACAGCGCTCCAATAAGGCCCAAGCTACGGGTCTCCAGACCAGGTCAGCAGGTCCAGTCAGGAACCTCTGGACAAACCGGAGCCTGATGAAAGTGGCAGGCTCATAATTATATGGTTGTGGTCCGTCATATGCATTCGAACATTTATTTTCTACCTCTTCTGCGTCAAAACTAGCATTGTGATCCATATTTATTACTACGTTACACCGGCCGCTCTCCCCCATGTGACGTCACACGCGGGAGGTTACATGGGGAGGCTTTTTTTATGCGGAAGTAAAAATGTCAGATGTCACTGTAGTGTATATTTTTGGGAAAATCTAGTACA
Organism: Harpagifer antarcticus; assembly: GCA_902827135.1. Lineage (NCBI taxonomy): Eukaryota > Metazoa > Chordata > Actinopteri > Perciformes > Harpagiferidae > Harpagifer > Harpagifer antarcticus. Next base: position 101,889 of record CADEHL010001303.1, on the reverse strand, counting down.
TCATTTTCCTACACTTTTATTCACTGGTGTGTCTAACCTGCAAGTTGCTCTTTAAGATACTTATACATTTTGTTCAGCAGAATTATCTCCACATTTCCCTTTCAGGAGAAACTGAAGCTCTTTGAAGAAGTTAAAGTGAAGTTTGATCAGACAGCAGGACACATGAAGCTCCAGGCTCAACACACAGAGACGCAGATTAAGGAGCAGTTCAAGAAGCTTCACCAGTTTCTAGAAGAGGAAGAGGAGGCCAGGATGGCTGCACTGAGGGAGGAAGAGGAGCAGAAGAGGAGGATGATGGAGGAGAAGATGGAGGCTGTGAGCAGAGAGATAACAGCTCTTTCACACACAGTCAGAGCCACAGAGGAGGAGCTGAGAGCTGAAGACGTCTCCTTCCTGCACAACTACAAGGCTGCAGTGGAGAGGCTGCAGCGCCCCCTGCTGGAGGATCCACAGCTGCCCTCAGGAGCTCTGATAGACCAGGCCAAACACCTGGGCAACCTCAGCTTCAACATCTGGAGCAAGATGAAGGACATGGTGTCCTACTCTCCTCTCATCCTGGAGCCAAACGCTGCTCATCCATTACTCATCCTGTCTGAAGATCTGACCAGAGTGAGACGAGGAAAGAGACAGAAACTTCCTGATAATCCAGAGAGGTTTAATCTTTACTGCTCAGTCCTGGGCTCTGAGGGCTCTCAGCCTGAAGGAGAAGCTCCAGAGGGTCAGAGTGGATCTGGACATGAACAGAGGAAAGTTGTCGTTCTCTGATCCTGACACTAACACACACACACACACCTTCACACACACTTTCACTGAGAGAATGTTTCCATACATTAACACTGTGGAGGAAGTGAAGATATTACCACAGAAGGTGTGTGTGACAGTGGATCAGAGCAGAGAGGATCATTAACTCCATATTTCTTATCTCTCAAAGGGAAACTAAACTGCATGTAAGCTCTGCAGCTGCACCTCCTCCATAACAAACATGTGTTAATCTTTGTCATATTTCCGTTTATCAGAATCAGATTGTTTTAGTCCCACAGGGGGGAAATGCTGTGTGTGTGTGTGTGTGTGTGTTTAACTTTTATTGGTTCAAACTAATGTTTCTTTGTACAAACGATATGCTTTGAAAACGTGGTCCAGACAGAATCAGATGTTTCCATCAAGCCGCTTTTAGTGACATCTCTAACTCGTTATCTGTTCATTGACTTGTTGTGATGACTTGTTTGGCTTCTGTTGATGTTGTGAGACTCGTGTTTAACCAATATCAAATGAAAAGCTTTCTACATATTGTGGTGGAAATTCTTGAAATAAACTAGTCAAAGAGTTCTTCTGAGTCTTTCATCACGTTTTGCAAAAGAGGCGCACAGCATACTGAGCAGACTGAAGAGAGGGCTTTCAGACAGTTACAATGAATACGCGCATTCATGAGATAACTGACCCTATCAAAGTGCAATAGAGCCATGATGTGTGGTCACATGACTGAGTGATGAGACACACAATGTTATCATCCATCCATCTTCTTCCGCTTATCCGTGGTCGGGTCTCGGGGTAGCAGTTCCAGCAGAGAGCCCCAAACTTCCTTTCCCCTCATCAAGCAGCTCTGACTGGGGGGGTCCCAAGGCGCTCCCAGGCCAGAGAAGAGATGTAATCCCTCCACCTGGTCCTAGGTCTACCCCTTGGTCTCTTCCCAGCTGGACGTGCTATTATGTTATATATGTAATTCTCTGATAATCATAATTTCCATTACAATATAAAGTAGGCCTTGACAACAGTCTAACGAATCCAAACAAAGATGCAAAATTCAAGTAAAAGAATAAACAACTTCTTTCTTTAACGTTGCATTATATAACTAACGGTTATAATCTCTGTCTTGTCTGTTTCTTAAAAGGCTGGCGCCGTGGGAAATGTAGTCTTTTAAAGTCTCTGGACTACAGAACTCACCATTAGGGGTGACAGTATTTCCCCTTTTTCTACTAAAACAAAAGCCTGGCTGTAGCTTTAGTCACAGTGTAAATCACTATTGTATTAATTAACAAAAGGAATACACACATTCAATTTCAAAGGAGCTTTATTGGCATCACCATATCAAACAACTTCTTCAGAATCAAGATGAAATAAGATTTTGAGAAATAAAAACTCAGTCATGCAATAAAAGAATGGGACAACATCAACAAAAGAAAAACAAATAAACAACCATAATAATAGTTTAAAAAATAGTTGTTGCAGCCCAGTGTAAATCACTTTTGTAACCCAAATAATAGAGAAACAGACAAAGAAATAGCAGTGTTCCTGAACGCAGCACACCGAACGAGATTTGATCACGTGAACACACAGGTTCCACGAGATTTGAAGGAGGAGGAGCACAGGGTTTATTTGACACACACAGCCGGAGCAGGAGCACTGAACGCGGCATGGAGGAGGACAGCAAGACCCCCGGAGAACGAGCAGCAGCCTCGGACTCTCAGGTGAGTGTTCAACTCTTCATCCGGGGACAAAGAACTTTAAAACTAAACTCAAAACACGAGGACAGGAAATAGGAGAAGCGTTTTATTTCGAAAGTCAAATAAGCGTTCCTCTGTACGCTTCGGGTCTACTGGATCGCGGCGAAGTTAGTTTTAGGTTTCGACAGACATTCGCGGACCCGCCTGCAGCGTCAGTTTCCGGTGCTGCTGGCTGGATTGCGACGGGGAGATCTTCTTCGCGAAACGAGGCTTTCACTTAGGGACCATCAACAAATTACTTATACAATTACACAAGAAAAATGTTCTTTTTACTAAATCGCCAGCTTCTCGATCGAGTGAATGTGAAGCAAATTCACTCCAGAGCAGTGGTTCTCAACTGGTGGTTCGCGGCCCAAAAGTGGGTCGCGGACCCGTTCCGTGGGTCGCAAATAGGCGCATTCACACCGCAGTACTTTTCCCACAAAGGTTCATGCGAACTTAGTTCATGCGAACTCTTTAGTTCGCATGAACTAAGTACAGATCGCGTTCACACCGGAAAAAGTCCCTGGGGGAGGATTAGGCAAATGAAGCCGCTGACGTCACTTCTTCTTCTTCTGCTTTGGGTTTACTGGCAGGCTACAAACAACTTCACGGCGGATACTGCCGCCCGGAGTCCCCGGCCGGAAGTCCCCGGAGTTGGGGAAGGCTTCAGTAGAAGCTGCTGGGACTCCCAGCAGCTTCTACTGGAGCCTTCCGAGTAAATCGCCAGAACGCCGACACCTCCTCATCTCCACCGCTCCCATGTTTTATTTTGTGTTGCCGTACGTTAGTCTCTCTGCGTTTCTGCGCTGGGCTAATGCTAATAATGCTAATGCAAGGATAATAAAATGGCGGCTTCACAAAACTTTTTGGAAGTTTTACGGGGCGTGGTTTGCAATCCGCCCAGCCAATCAGAAATATAGCTCTTTTCTCACAAGAGAGCCGCTCGAAAGTACTCAGATCTTGTACTTGAGTAATATTACATTACATTACATTACATTACATTTAGCAGACGCTTTTGTCCAAAGCGACTTACAATAAGTACATACGACCAGGAAGACACAACCTTGAAGAAAACAGAATCATATAAGTACAACAGGTATCATAGAGCCACACATTTCAAGTGCTACTCAGCTGGCTTTAGATAAGCCAGTCATATGTTAGTATATAAGTGCTTTGTTAGTAATTCTATGGCTCGAAGTGGAATCTAAAGAGATGAGTTTTCAGTCTGGAAGGTGTGTAAGCTTTCTGCCGTCCTGATGTCAATGGGGAGCTCATTCCACCATCTTGGAGCCAGGATAGCAAACCCACGTGTTTCTGCTGATGGGAACTTGGGTCCCCCTCGCAGCGAGGGTGCAGCGAGTCGTTTGGCTGATGCAGAGCGGAGTGCACGCGCTGGGGTGTACGGTTTAACCATGTCCTGGATGTAGGAAGGGCCAGATCCATTCGCAGCATGGTATGCAAGTACCAGTGTCTTGAAGTGGATTCTAGCAGTTACCGGGAGCCAGTGGAGGGAGCGAAGGAGCGGAGTGGTGTGGGAAAATTTTGGAAGGTTGAAGACCAGACGAGCCGCTGCATTCTGGATGAGCTGCAGAGGTCGGATGGCACATGCAGGTAGACCAGCCAGGAGGGAGTTGCAGTAGTCTAGGCGTGAGATGACGAGAGCCTGGACCAGAACCTGGGTGGCTTTCTGGGTCAGCTGGGGACGAATCTTCCTTATGTTGTACAGCGTATATCTGCAGCAACGAGTTGTAGCAGCGATGTTTGCAGTGAAGGAGAGGTTGTTATCCAGGGTCACACCCAGATTCCTTGCGGTCAGAGTCGGGGAAACAACAGAGGTGCCGATGTTGATCGTCAGGTCAAGAGTAGGACAATCTTTTCCCGGAAGGAAAAGCAGTTCAGTCTTGTCAAGGTTGAGCTTGAGGTGATGAGCAGACATCCACTGAGAGATGTCAGCTAGACAAGCAGAGATGCGTGCGACGACCTGGGTCTCTGAGCGGGGAAAGGACAGAATCAATTGGGTGTCGTCAGCATAGCAGTGGTAAGAAAAACCATGCGGGCTAATGACCGAGCCGAGCGAGTTTGTGTACAGAGAGAAAAGGAGGGGACCAAGAACAGAGCCCTGAGGGACCCCTGTAGTTAATTGACAAGGGTCAGACTCAGACCCTCTCCAAGTTACCCTGTAGGTACGGTCTTTGAGGTATGAGGCGAGGAGGGAGAGTGCAGAGCCTGAAACTCCAAGTTCTTGGAGAGTGCGAAGGAGGATCTGATGGTTCACCATGTCGAATGCAGCTGACAGGTCCAACATGATGATGACAGAGGAGAGGGATGCAGCTTTAGCAGTGTGCAGTTCCTCAGTGACAGCAAGGAGGGCCGTTTCTGTGGAGTGACCTGCCTTGAAACCAGACTGGTGCGGATCCAGGAGGTTGTTCTGATGGAGATAACAGGAGAGTTGTTTAAAGACAGCGCGTTCAAGTGTTTTAGACAGGAACGGGAGGAGAGACACAGGCCTGTAGTTTATAACATCGGACGGGTTGAGAGTGGGTTTCTTTAGGAGAGGGTTTACTCTCGCCTCCTTGAGACTGTTTGGAAAGTGACCAGAAGTTAGAGAGGTGTTGATGAAATGGGTGAGAAACGGTAGAATATCAGGAGCGATAGTCTGAAGGAGGTTTGAAGGGATGGGGTCCAGAGGACAGGTGGTAGGGCGGGCAGAGGTAATGAGGGTAAGAACCTCACTTGGAGAGAGAGGGGAAAAGGAGGTTAGTGAGTGGTTGAAAGGAGGGTCTGGTGACCCAGCGGTCAGTAAAGGTGAGTCAGAAAAAGAAGAGCGAATATCATCAACCTTTTTTTCAAAGTGGTTAACAAAGTCGCTTGACAGAAGGGAGGAGGGGGGAGGGGCTTTGGGAGGGTCCAAGAGGGTGGAGAAGATGGAAAATAGTTTTTTGGGATTGGAATAGGAAGATTGGATCTTATCTTGAAAGAAAGTGCTTTTTGCCTGAGAGATGGAGGCAGAGAAAGAGGAGAGGAGAGCCTGATAGGTTAGGAGGTCGTCACGGTTAGGGATGCCAGCGATTATTCGATTATTCGTTTCAGTCTCCATAATCGAATATTATTTTTAAAAATCGATTTTATTTATATTTTTTTTTTTATTATTTATGTTTAATTTTTTTTTTTTCTGGCTTAGTTTCAACCAAAATATCGACTAATGCTAATAACAGTAATAGTATTAATAATTGTAAATGGCCATTGGTCACACCACCAGTTTGTTCTACTGTAAACTTGGAGGAAGCCTGCGTGCAGAGGAGACTGCTGCTGCAGCACGCTACACACCGACCCCGCCCCCCCCCTCCTTTCCCTCACACGTGCGACTAAAGATGAGCAAAGCGGCAGGTAAAAAGAGTTCCTTGTGGAACTACTTTGAACTTACAAGTCCAAAGGAAGTGAAATGCAAGCTCTGCGCAAAGACGTTGGTCTATCACAGCTCAACCTCAACAATGCGTTCGCATTTGAGTGCGAAGCCAAAGAGGTTACAGAGAAAGACGCAGCACAGCCGGCCATTACCAACTTTCCTTCGAGGCCACGTCGTTGTGATGACATGCGTGCAGGTGAAATAACTGCACTAATCACCAATATGCTGTGAAGGACATGTATTTCAATGCTGCTATTATTAATACAGGCTACATGATGGTGGTTTATTTTCTAAAGTGCCTGTCATTGCCTTTATTTGAAGATGCGCGATGCGCGCACAATGTATTTATTGCAATGCTGCTATTATTAATAATACAGGCTACAGCATGGTTTAATAATAGCATTGCAGTAAATAAATTGCTATAATAATACGTATTGCAATACTGCTATTATTAATAGAAGCTGTAGCCTGTATTTAATAATGGCAGCATTGCAATAAATACATTGTGGCGCATCGCGCATCTCCAAATAAAGGTGATGGCAGGCATTTTAGAAAAAAAAAAAAAAATCTTCTGCGGAGGGGGGGGGGGGGGGGGGGGGGGGGTCGGTCGAATAATCGATTATTATTCGCCAGGGCTGCCGAATAATCGATTTTGATCATGGTCAGTTTCTGGCAACCCTAGTCACGGTGTCTGGATTTCCACCATTTCCGCTCTGCTGCCCGAAGGACGGTTCTATTAGCACGCAGTGCGTCATTTAGCCAGGGAGCAGGGGGGGACTGACGAGCCTGCCGAGATGTGAGAGGACAGAGAGAGTCCAGAGAGGATGAGAGAGTAGAGAGGAGAGTTTCTGCAGCAGAGTTTGGAGGCAGGAGTTGAAACGAATCAGAGGAAGGGAGGGCTGAGAGCACCGATGAGGCAAAGGTAGAGGGGGAGAGGGAACGAAGGTTACGGCGGACAGGTGCAGGATGAGAAGAGATTAGTTTGTAATGTTTGGAAAGGGGTAGAGAGAATGAAAGGAAGAAGTGATCGGATGTGTGGAGCGGGTTTAGAGAGAAGTTAGAAGTAGTGCAGTTCCTTGAGAATATGAGATCAAGGACATTGCCAGCTTTATGAGTTGGTGGGGATGGAGACAGTGAGAAAGCAAAGGCGGTTAACAGAGATATTAGTTCGTCTATCTTCCCCGTCTGGAGGTTGAAGTCTCCGAGAAGTACAGCCGGAGGGCCAGTTTCAGGGATATGTGAGAGGAGATGATCTAACTCCTCCAAGAAGTCCCCCAAGGCGCCTGGCGGACGGTAGAGAACAACAATGGTTAATTGTATAGGATGGGTTACTGTGACGGCATGGAATTCAAAGGTGGAAGGAGTGAAGTTAGGAAGCTTGAAGAGGGAAAAGCTCCATTTGGGAGAGAGCAGGAGACCAGTGCCACCTCCTCTGCCAGTGGGGTCTGGGTGTATGGGAGAAGGAATATGCTGTGGAGAGAGCTGCTGGGGTGGATGTGTTGGATGGAGTAATCCACGTCTCCGTGAGGGCAAGGAAATCCAGGGACTGCAGGGAGGCGTAGCCCGAGATGAAGTCAGCCTTAGGAACAGCTGACTGGCAGTTCCACAGACCACCTGAAACTAAGTGTTGGATGTCAGAGGAGCATGAGGGATGGACCAGAGCAGGCCGAATATTTCGATTACGAGATACACGGGGCCAGTCATAGTGGCGAGAGGACACATGAACGGGAATGGAGAAAATACACATGATTATAGCATGCGGGACTAACCAAAATGAAATAAAATACCAGCGATACTTAGCTCAATCAAAGTAGGATTTGCCTCCTCTTTGCCACCCTCGTGACTCCTGTAGGACTCCTATGTCTTTGTCAGTCTTACTCCTGTAGGACTCCTATGACTTTGTCAGTCTTACTCCTGTAGGACTCCTATGACTTTGTCAGTCTTCGTCTGTCTGACGCTGAAGCTGACGCTCCAGGAAATAGCTAAGTAAAAAGGAGCCTGATTGATGAGTTCACACAGCAGTGGTTCCACGCCCCTCTAATTAGTTAACTCTCTACAGCTGATGGGCGACAGCTGATGGGCGACAGCTGGGCAGGGCGTGTATATTCTCACGCGGTTTCGACTGGGCTTCAGAGAGGAGCAGAAATTACAGCTTTCCTCTGAGCCGATCTGAGATGTACAGATCTCTACCAGCTAAAATGACTGGAGAACAATTAAAAGAGTAACCTGACTGACACAGAGTAGTAGAATTAACCAAGAATATACCTTACAGTGGTTGCTGCTTCAAATCGATCTTGCCACGACCGGATCGCTATGAAGACTCAGATCTTGTACTTGAGTAAAAGTAGAAGTACTCAGATCTTGTACTTGAGTAAAAGTAGAAGTACTCAGATCTTGGACTTGAGTGAAAGTAGAAGTACTCAGATCTTGTACTTGAGTGAAAGTAGAAGTACTCAGATCTTGGACATGAGTAAAAGTAGAAGTACCAGAGTGTAGGAATACTCTGTCACAGTAAAAGTCCTGCATTCAAAATGTTCCTCAAGTGAAAGACAGTGAAAGTATTCGTTGTGCAGATTGGTCCATTTCAGAATAATATATATGATATGTTTTATAATGATTGATCATGAAAGTGTTCTCAAAGCTGGTGAAGGTGCAGCTAGTCTGAATGGCTTTGTAGACTGCAGGGTAGCTGGTGAAGGTGCAGCTAGTCTGAATGGCTTTGTAGACTGCAGGGTAGCTGGTGAAGGTGCAGCTAGTCTGAATGGCTTTGTAGACTGCAGGGTAGCTGGTGAAGGAGCAGCTAGTCTGAATGGCTTTGTAGACTGCAGGGTAGCTGGTGAAGGTGCAGCTAGTCTGAATGGCTTTGTAGACTGCAGGGTAGCTGGTGAAGGAGCAGCTAGTCTGAATGGCTTTGTAGACTGCAGGGTAGCTGGTGAAGGAGCAGCTAGTCTGAATGGCTTTGTAGACTGCAGGGTAGCTGGTGAAGGTGCAGCTAGTCTGAATGGCTTTGTAGACTGCAGGGTAGCTGGTGGAGGTGCAGCTAGTCTGAATGGCTTTGTAGACTGCAGGGTAGCTGGTGAAGGAGCAGCTAGTCTGAATGGCTTTGTAGACTGCAGGGTAGCTGGTGAAGGTGCAGCTAGTCTGAATGGCTTTGTAGACTGCAGGGTAGCTGGTGGAGGTGCAGCTAGTCTGAATGGCTTTGTAGACTGCAGGGTAGCTGGTGAATTAAATCCAGGTGGAACTTAAAGGTCACATGTCATGGCCATTTCCACTGATCATAATTCCATTGTTGAGGTCGACTAGAATAGATTTATACTGTGCAATTTTCCAAACTCACGTTGGTTTCTCTCACAGCATCTCTGTAAAGTCTGTGTATTCAGCAGTATTCACTCTCTCCACTAAACGGCTCGTTGCAGCTCTTGCCCCCCCCTCCCTGTGAGCCCAGCAGTGTGCTCCGATTGGTCGGGACCAGTCGGGACGTTGTGAATCGCGCTGAGCTCCGTGGAGGTGTGATTTCCATGTTTAGCGATACACAGCTGAGCATACACAAAGTCACAGCCGAAGTAAAAACAATAAGTGTGGCTTGATATTGAGTAAGAAAAAGGTTGATAAACGCTGTGAGAATGGGTCTGCAGAGAGAATGAGTCTGCAGAGAGAATGGGTCTGCTGTGAGAATGGGTCTGCAGAGAGAATGGGTCTGCAGAGAGAATGAGTCTGCAGAGAGAATGGGTCTGCAGAGAGAATGGGTCTGCACAGAGAATGGGTCTGCACAGAGAATGGGTCTGCAGAGAGAATGGGTCTGCAGAGAGAATGGGACGGCTCCACAGATTGGTCCATTTCGTTCCGGGGACGACATGACATCATGATGTACCCGGAAGAATCAAATGGAGAGTGACGTATCTCCAACGAGGCGTTTTGGGGAGGTATTTTCTGTGTTAGAGTTTTACTCGCTACATGGTGTACTTTGAGGGTTTTGACTCTGCAGACCGTTTACATGCATAAAAACCTTCATAACAACAAGGGGACGGGTCAGAACCGGAAAAGCATGACATGGGACCTTTAAGTCTGATTTAACACTTGATTATATTTCATATCATTCATCCAGATCTGTAAAGGTATTAAATACATGTAGTGGAGAAGAAGTACACCATTCACCTCTGAACTCTAGTGGAGTGCAAGTACAGAGTAGCAAATAACTGAAATACTCAAGTGAAGTAGAAGTACCATAAACTGTACTTAAGTACAGTACCTGAGTACATTCATCCATCCATCTTCACCAGCTTATCCGTGGTCGGGTCGCGGGGGTAGCAGTTCCAGCAGAGAGCCCCAAACTTCCTTTTCCCTGGCAACACCTGTGCCTGGAACACCTCCCTAGGGAGGCGCCCAGGTGGCATCCTAACTAGGTGCCCGAACCACATCAACTGGCTCCTTTCGACGCGAAGGAGGCACGGCTCAACTCCGAGTCCCTCCCGGATGACCGAACTTCGATCAGAATTATCTCCACATATTAAAACCACGTTATGATTTCTGATGTAAAAGTTGTGCTATAAAGGAACTACAGCACGGTCACATGACTTCACGTCACCACCGCTAAGCTAAAAGAAGCTAATGTTGGGCTATAAAGTAACTACAGCACGGTCACATGACTTCACGTCACCACCGCTAAGCTAAAAGAAGCTAATGTTGGGCTATAAAGTAACTACAGCACGGTCACATGACTTCACGTCACCACCGCTAAGCTAAATTAAGCTAATATTGGGCTATAAAGTAACTACAGCACGGTCACATGACTTCACGTCACCACCGCTAAGCTAAAAGAAGCTAATGTTGGGCTATAAAGTAACTACAGCACGGTCACATGACTTCACGTCACCACCGCTAAGCTAAAAGAAGCTAATGTTGGGCTATAAAGTAACTACAACACGGTCACATGACTTCACGTTGCCACCGCTGAGCTAAAGGTGGCTAATGTTGGGCTATAAAGGAACTACAGCACAGTCACATGACTTCACGTTGCCACCGCTAAGCTAAAGGTGGCTAATGTTGGGCTATAAAGTAACTACAGCACAGTCACATGACTTCACGTTGCCACCGCTAAGCTAAAGGTGGCTAATGTTGGGCTAAAAAGGAACTACAGCACGGTTCGCTTATGCAAATATTGATAGTCGCTGGTACTACAACACTTTTATAGCGCTTATTTGAATCATTAGGTTTTAAAAGTTATCAAATGTTTTTAGAGCTGAATCCAAATGTATCTTCTCTCCATTCATTCTACTGGGTGGGAGATCGGGGGCGGGGCTTACGGGGAAACTCAACTGCGCATGCTCTCGAGAGCAAGGCATGATGTGTAATTTGTGACGATTTGCTCTCGAGAACGTCAGGCCATTTTGGCTTACTGCACCAATGAGCAACTCTCATAGTATCGAATGAGCTGTTTCCAGTTCTTATTATACATCCATGCTTATATTACACTGACATTCTCTAAATGTTATTTCTGGCACCTAACTGAGTCTCTCTCTGTCTGTTTTCTTTAGAAACCGAGAACAAGAGAGGGTCCCCGAAGTCACAGCTGTCAGCACTGTGACAAGTCCTTTGCAACATCTGGATATCTATTGATTCACCAGAGAGTTCACAGTGGAGAGAAACCCTACAGCTGTGACCAATGTGGGAAAGCTTTCAAACAGAAGTGTCACCTCAACAGACATAACATATCCCACACTGGAGAGAAACCACACATCTGTGGCCAATGTGGGAAAGCTTTTTCATTAGCTGTTGATTTAAGAGCCCATTATGGCATTCATACTGGAGAGAAACCATATAGCTGCGACCAATGTGGGGCGGCTTTCTCCAAAAAATCTCATTTGAAAACTCACAATTACATTCACACTGGAGAGAAACCATTCAGCTGTGACCAATGTGAGAAATCTTTCACCACCAGTAGTGACCTGAAGAAACACAGACGTATTCATTCTGGAGAGAAACCACACAGCTGCAACCAATGTGGAAAAGCTTTCCCAAGGATATGTGCACTAAATCGTCACCAGCGTACTCACACTGGAGAGAAACCGTACTGGTGTGACCTTTGTGGGAAGACCTTCGCTCGGGCCTACATCCTACAGGTCCACCGACGCCTTCACACCGGAGAGAAACCCTACTGGTGTGAGCAGTGTGAGAAAACCTTTATTACGAGTGGTGCGCTGAGTGCCCACCAACGCATTCACACCGAGTCCATCTAAATAGCTTGTTGTTATGTTAATGTGCTGCTATTAAAGGTATTATTATTACACTGTTTTCCATCAATATATTATTGGTCTCACATATATACAGAACATGTCTCTGGAGTGTTTGTCTGAAATACCAAACAGATCATTGCAGCATCCCATAATCCCCTCTGTTTCAAAAGTGCTGATTCTCTGTCTGTTACTTTAGATGAAGATAAGGAGCCCCTCCCCACGCCCCTCTGAGAGACATTTGGTTAAAAAGAAGTCAATGGTACTCTAGGAGGAGATTCAGGGGAGGGGGCGGTTACCTTGGTTGGTGATTGGCTAATGGTTACTCAAGCCAAAACATCGTTATGACATCATAAAGTGGCCAAAGTCTGATCAACTGATTTTCAGACAGGTTTTTATAGAAATGGATCAAAAAGAGAGAAAATTTTTGTTCCTGAAACTTTCAGTCTCTTTCCACAGAGGGGACACATGTTGATGTAGAAGAGACATGGAGAAGAGGGGACACATGTTGATGTAGAAGAGACATGAAGAAGAGAGGACACATGTTGATGTAGAAGAGACATGGAGAAGAGGGGACACATGTTGATGTAGAAGAGACATGAAGAAGAGGGGACACATGTTGATGTAGAAGAGACATGGAGAAGAGGGGACACATGTTGATGTAGAAGAGACATGAAGAAGAGGGGACACATGTTGATGTAGAAGAGACATGGAGAAGAGGGGACACATGTTGATGTAGAAGAGACGTGAAGAAGAGGGGACACATGTTGATGTAGAAGAGACGTGAAGAAGAGGGGACACATGTTGATGTAGAAGAGACATGAAGAAGAGGGGACACATGTTGATGTAGAAGAGACATGTGGTTACTACTGAGAACATCAAAGTGCTGCCTTTGAAAGCAAAGAGATGAATTTAAAGATGGTGCCCGCTGAAGTGAAGACGTGTCAGCTTTTTTCTTCATCAATGAACGGAGAGTAAAAAGCGTGAAAACATTTCGATTATCTGTTCGGTAAAGTTAGGTTTGGAAACGGTATAATTTCCTTTTGGGCGGGCATGCATAACACGGCATAACACCGGAGCCTCGCTGCGGGGAAACTGTGGCGCTGTTCTGAGTTTGTTCTAATCCGTCAAAATGTCGGACGACTTTCAGATGTTTCCGTTATTGTTAAAAAAATATTCGGTTAACGCAAACTCTATTGTGACATACATGTTTTTATATATTCTTGTAGCGCACACATTACTTTATCTTCTCCATTACATATTTTACTTTACTATATATTATTATTTTGTATTAAACATCTTAGCTGAATACTAAACTCTGATTGGTCAAATTAGAAGTTTAAGAGGTTGTTAAAACTCGATAACACACCGCTGGCAAGAAATCAATATTTTAGATTGAGATGAAATCCTTTAGAGTTTATAAACGTGTGCGTGTGATAATCCACGCTGAACAGCAATGGGTCGTCCTCTCTGTTTAGGCTTCTCCTGGGAAAACTGTGTTTAACATTTACTCTGTATTTAAATACTTTGAAATCTCTTTAAAACATTTATTTTATTCCACATTACATTACATTACATTTAGCTGACGCTTTTATCCAAAGCGACTTACAATAAGTGCGTTCGACCAGGAAGACACAGCCTTGAAGAAAACAGAATCATAAAGTACATCAGGTATCATAGAGCCAAACATTTCAAGTGCTACTCAGCTGGCTTTAGAGGAGCCAGTCCTTTGTTAGTATATCAGTGCTTTGTTAGTAATTCTATGGCTGGAAGTGGAGTCGAAAGAGATGAGTTTTCAGTCTGCGCCGGAAGATGTCTGACGAAGAGGTCTGTCAGGGAGTTACTTTAAACCCAGTATAGCTCTGTATGTTTCATCTGATTATACAAGTTTAAAATGTAGAATTGCATGTAATAAAACTTTGATTTAAACGTTTAAAAACAATATTGTCTGGACTGGAAATTAAAATGTTTTATTTTGGATCTGATAAATGAGTCTCTTAAACATTTTATTTATTTTCCCATCATGCCCAAATCACAAATTAACAATTTATAACGACATGGTTTCAATAAAACAGAGAAGGTTGACCTATCACCTGACATAAAGATCTGCATCTGGGTGAGATCATTTAAAATGTAAAGAATATATATCTCTCGTTTCCTCTAAAGGAAGCAGTTCAGCACATTTGATGAACATGAGGTTACTTGGATAAAAGTGTCAGCTAAATGCAATTTAATAAAGGATATATATGATCAAAAAGCAGATTATCTCACTCAATAACAACAAAAACATTAGTGAAACAAAAATAAACACATGTATAGAATAAGTGTATTTCCCCTTTAACACAGGCATGTCCAAAGTCCAGCCCTCTGAACTGTAAACACTCTTTTATTCAGACACTGATCTCACATCTCTTGTTTTTCCTCATGAAATATATCTGACCGAAATTGATGTGTGATTTATTTCGTATTGAATTCCGTGATGGAGGAGATATTTCCAGAATTCATTCATTTGTGTTCTGACCTGATTCTGACACCACTTTATAAAGAAATATGTCAAACCCGCTTCAAAGTGAAAGATATTCCACATTGTCTGTTCAATGTTATCTGACTCTCCAGATATGAGCCACAATATTTATATTAACTCAATAACATTTGGCACGTCAGTAAACCCTTAAATATAAATATATAAGGTGGCAGACTTAATTTAATGAATTTTAACTGAACAATAACTGGATGAGTTTGTTTCACTCTTAGACCAGCAGGGGTACCAAATGTATTCAGACCAACCTGATCTCACCAGAATGCGTGACTCCACCACGACTCCTTAACACCGCATTGTCACGCATTATGCTACATTTACGTGTCGGCACCAAAAAACCCCATTAGGCGCATTCACACTGCGGTACTTTCCCCACAAAGGTTCATGCGAACTTAGTTCATGAGAACTCTTTTGTCGCGTTCACACCAAAAAGAGCCGGTACTAAAATGAGTTCATGAGAACCTTTTTACCCGCTCGAAAGTCCCTGCTAGAGAGCAGGGACTTTCGAGCGGCTCTTTTGTGAGAAAAGAGCTATATTTCTGATTGGCTGGGCGGATTGCAAACCACGCCCCGGAAAACTCCCAAAAAGTGTTGTGAAGCGGCCATTTTATTGACATATCATACACACAACTACGGTGTAGTTATGCAATTAATGAAAAACTTGGGTCAACAGTGCATTACAAGACATCTATTAATATGTGTGTATACCACCATTAAACTGTCATATTCTGCACATTCTATCTACATACATCTTATAAGAGTATAATAAATATGTATAATATCGGTTAAAATAAGTGCTTCAACATAGCAGGAAAGTTGATTGTCAAGTTCCAAAACAAACCATGCAATATATTAGACGTTAAGTACTTGGTCAGGCTTAATATGTATCTGTAGATAGATACCCCCAAGGATTTTTTCTTATTTAAAAGAAGACCTTAACCTAAAGTATTCTTTAATGTTTAAATAAAGCCTTATTAGTTTGTCTGTTTTGCACATCCTCCTATCAGGCACTAAACTGTTTTATAGATATTATTTACAGTATCTTCTTGATATTTTCTATTCTATATTTATATAATTGACCTTCTACTTTCCCACTATTGTGTATGTACTCTTAATATTTAAATGTTTTCATCAAATATAACACATTCAAAAGTGCTTTACAAAAATGAAAGACATTAAGAAAAAGGCATTTTAAAACAGTCATTAAAAAGCAACACAACCTACCTGCATTGCAATTACACTAAACGTGTAATAACGTGCTTTAACCAGTAGGTGGTGCGGGTTAAAAAGCTGTCAAGTTTACAGCGTTAACAAAATAAAATATACTGCTGTTCGTGGTTTAGTTTACGACGGATATATTTAGTTATTGTTTTGATATTTGTAACACAATGCACTGTTTTTTGAGAACAAAAATTCGTAACTAATGTAATTTTTACATTCTGACGAAAAAATTCTGACTTGTCCTTACCCCAAGTGAAGGAGTTCAAGTATCTCGGGGTCTTGTTCTCGAGTGAGGGAACAATGGAGCGTGAGATGGGCCGGAGAATCGGAGCAGCGGGAGCGGTACTGCAGTCGCTTTACCGTTGTGACGAAAAGGGAGCTGAGCCAGAAGGCAAAGCTCTCTGTCTACCGGGCCATTTCCGTTCCTACCCTCACCTCTGGTCCTGAAGGATGGGTCAGGACCCAAAGAACCAGATCGCGGATACAAGCGGCCGAGATGGGTTTTCTCCGCAGGGTGGCTGGTGTCTCCCTTAGGGATAAGGTGAGAAGTTCGGTCATCCGGGAGGGACTCGGAGTTGAGCCGCTCCTCCTTCGCGTCGAAAGGAGCCAGTTGAGGTGGTTCGGGCACCTAGTTAGGATGCCACCTGGGCTCCTCCCTAGGCAGGTGTTCCAGGCACGTCCAGCTGGGAGGAGACCGAGGGGTAGACCTAGGACCAGGTGGAGGGATTATATCTCTTCACTGGCCTGGGAGCGCCTTGGGATCCCCCAGTCAGAGCTGGTTGATGAGGGGAAAGGAACGTTTGGGGCTCTCTGCTGGAACTGCTACCCCCGAGACCCGACCACGGATAAGCGGGAGAAGATGGATGGAAAAATAAAAAATATTATGAATAGAAATAAAATAAAAGAAGCCTCCCGTGAGTGACTACAAGCTATAAAGTAGATTTAAAAAACGTTTTATAGAATAAAAGCTCACTGCGGGACGTTGTGTGTGCACCATGACAAAAGAGCCTCATTCACTTTACATTGGGGTTTTTTGGTGCCGACACGTAAATGTAGCAGAATGCGTGACTCCACCACGCACTGCGGTGTTAAGGAGTGGTGGTGGAGTCACGCATTCTGGTGAGATCAGGTTGATGCAGACTGCTGCAATAAGTACATTAATTAACTGTCTCGATGTGTGTCTAAATGAATATGATAATATTAACAATCATATTATTCCTATCAGCTGTCAATCACTGTTATGATTCACATATTCAGTTATTATTAAATAAACTATATTTCTTGGAGGAGTTAATGATGAATGTTCCTCAAGGTGCTGCTCACCCTCCTTCAAATTTGAAAGACAAGTCATTACTATCATATATCAACAGAATCAAAGGAACAGTTCAGCGCCCCACGACTTCATTGCAAACACTTACAACCTGGACTTTACATCAGAAAGAACATTAAAGAAGTGACTAACGGCCCGTCCACACAGCGGCGTGCGTTGAAGCTTCCAACGCTTCTGCCCATTCACTTTGAACGGGGTGACGTCACTTTTAGCCGAACTGCATTTTGGGAAGCGACGTGGAGCTTTGCTGTCGTGGCTCGCTGCAAAAGTTGAGCAATGTTCAACTTTTGACGCCTCGACGGAGGCGTCAGCCAATCGAATCATATGCCAGTACAAGCTCTAGCCAATCAAACCGCGTGCTTGTGTGTCTGGGGCGGGAAATTCATGTGATTGGTTGTTGGTCGAGTGTCAGACACGCCCGCCGGCAAGCGTCAACGCACGCCGCCGTGTGGACGGGCCGTGACTGCATCAGTTAGGGTTAAAAAAAACTTGTATGCACGGAGGCGAGTAGACGTGTGTCCTGACAGCTCCGAGATTAGTGACTTCAAAATACTTTCCCATTGTGCAGTTTGATCACTAATAGTATGCAACAACTCATAAGTTACTTATAAATGACTCTAGCTCAATTATTTAGATTTTTAACCGGCCAAAATGAATACTACTCGATCTAAACAAGACCTCGCAAAAGGAGGCCTCAACCCCTCACTCCTTCCTGACTCGGCTAGCGCTGCTCCTGTTGACGCTGCTGGGGACACCCTAGATGCCTCGCTGCTGGGGACACCCGAGATGCCTCGCTGCTGGGGACACCCGAGATGCCTCGCTGCTGGGGACACCCGAGATGCCTCGCTGCTGGGGACACCCGAGATGCCTCGCTGCTGGGGACACCCGAGATGCCTCGCTGCTGGGGACACCCGAGATGCCTCGCTGCTGGGGACACCCGCTGCTGGGGACACCCGAGATGCCTCGCTGCTGGGGGACACCCTAGATGCCTCGCTGCTGGGGACACCCCTAGATGCCCTCGCTGCTGGGGACACCCTAGATGCCTCGCTGCTGGGGGACACCCGCTGCTGGGGACACCCGAGATGCCTCGCTGCTGGGGACACCCGAGATGCCTCGCTGCTGGGGACACCCGCTGCTGGGGACACCCTAGATGCCTCGCTGCTGGGGACACCCTAGATGCCTCGCTGCTGGGGACACCCTAGATGCCTCGCTGCTGGGGACACCCGAGATGCCTCGCTGCTGGGGACACCCGAGATGCTCGTGCTGGGGACACCCCTAGATGCCTCGCTGCTGGGGACACCCTAGATGCCTCGCTGCTGGGGACACCCGAGATGCCTCGCTGCTGGGGACACCCTAGATGCCTCGCTGCTGGGGACACCCTAGATGCCTCGCTGCTGGGGACACCCGCTGCTGGGGACACCCTAGATGCCTCGCTGCTGGGACACCCGAGATGCCTCGCTGCTGGGGACACCCGCTGCTGGGGACACCCGAGATGCCTCGCTGCTGGGGACACCCTAGATGCCTCGCTGCTGGGGACACCCTAGATGCCTCGCTGCTGGGGACACCCTAGATGCCTCGCTGCTGGGGACACCCGCTGCTGGGGACACCCGAGATGCCTCGCTGCTGGGGACACCCGAGATGCCTCGCTGCTGGGGACACCCGCTGCTGGTGACACCCTAGATGCCTCGCTGCTGGGGACACCCTAGATGCCTCGCTGCTGGGGACACCCTAGATGCCTCGCTGCTGGGGACACCCGAGATGCCTCGCTGCTGGGGACACCCGAGATGCCTCGCTGCTGGGGACACCCTAGATGCCTCGCTGCTGGGGACACCCTAGATGCCTCGCTGCTGGGGACACCCGAGATGCCTCGCTGCTGGGGACACCCTAGATGCCTCGCTGCTGGGGACACCCTAGATGCCTCGCTGCTGGGGACACCCGCTGCTGGGGACACCCTAGATGCCTCGCTGCTGGGGACACCCGAGATGCCTCGCTGCTGGGGACACCCTAGATGCCTCGCTGCTGGGGACACCCGAGATGCCTCGCTGCTGGGGACACCCGAGATGCCTCGCTGCTACAGTCGATGATGGAATCTCTCAAGAATGACATATTCAGGAAAATTGATGCCGCGAGTCTGCACTCTGAAATATTGTCTGTGAGACAAGAACTGAAGAGCTCAGTTGAACCACTTCAGCGCGCAGTAGAGGCACACGAAGCCACGATCCGAGATCTGGAGCAAGCTGCCACTGACCACGACACTCGGATAGGCAAGCTGGAAGCTACAGTTGACATGCTAACTTCACAAGGGAAACGCTTGGATGACAAATGTGAGGATCTTGAGGGCAGGTCGCGGAGTAATAATTTGCGTGTGATGGTTATTCCGGAGGGACTGGAGGGAGCCCGTGCCACTGATTTCGTCGCGCAGTTGCTCCGGGACTTGCTCAAGCTGGACGAGAAGCCTCTACTTGACCGTGCCCATCGGACCCTGCGAGAGAGACCCAAGGAGGGGACCTTACCTCGGCCCTTTGTTGTAAGGGTACACTTCTTTCATATCCGGAGCCAGATCCTGCAGCCGGCTGGTGAATCCTCTCCTCTTCTCTACAACGGCAAGAGGATCTCCATTTCCCCGGACTATACGTCCTCCGTTACGGAACGTCACACAGGTTTGAGGATCCTACCGAGGCCACTGACTTTGTTAATAAGAACTGTAAATAGACTGCCTATCCTACAGTGGGTCTGTTTAAAAATGATGGTCGTTCATTCTTCAGCTGGAGATCGCTAGAGTTTGTTGACAATATTGTGGACTACATTTCCCAAGTGCCTTGCCCGGTCCACGTGACCGAGCTCTGATAAATAATAAAAATACAATTAAGAGAATATATATATATATATACTAGCATTAGTGTTTATTTTTGTACTACATATTGGGCCATTACGGATACCTCTTTACTCTGGTTGTTAGTTCAATGATGGGTAACTTATACACAGTGGTTTGTACAATGTACATTTATTCATTCTTAATATGACTTTATCTCAGGTAGCGCAATTGTGTCTCTAAGGCTACCTTGGAGCGTTTAGGTTTAGGCCTAGTTATTAGTTTGGGTTTTGCACTTTGTTTTGTTGGTTGTGCTGCCACACACTTCATATTTCCGTTGTATCTTGAAATGGTCCAGCGCAGGTTAATTCAACGCCATGATGGGAGCGCTCTTAAGTTTACAAGTTGGAATTGCAGGGGACTGAACTCCCCAGTTAAGCGCACCAGGGTCATGCGCCACCTTCAACATTTGGGTGCTCAATTATCTTCAAGAAAACACACACTTCAAGCCATCTGTTTTTTCTAGGCTTAGGAATGGATGGATTGGACATGCTTACTATTCGTCATTGAACAGCAAGTCTAGAGGAGTTGCTATCTTGATACACAAACCAGTTCCCTTTGCTTTTACTCGGATGGTTTCTGATCCGAATGGCAGAGACCTGATTGTTATTGGCATGATATCTGACACCCCTGTTCTACTTGTGAATGTGTACGCCCCGAACTGGGATGATGTGAATTTTTTTTCGGCAGCTCTTTTCTAACCTTCCTGACATGTCCTCACACTTCCTTATCTTAGGTGGTGACTTTAATTGTTAGCTTAGCCCACAGCTGGACCGCTCCTCCAAGAAGACTGTTACGCCTTCGGGGTCTGCTGAGACGATCAGAGACTTCATGAGTGATCCCTGGCGCTTCTTTAACCCCACCGGTAAAGCATTTTTCCCATGTTCACTACACGTTTACTCTGATAGACTACTTTATGGTAGATGACAGACTTCTCCCTTCCGTGAGCTCCTGTTCTTATGAAACTACAGTTATTTCGGATCATGCCCCTGTCGTAATGAGTATCAGATTTAAGGGTTCTGTACGCACGCAAACCCCATGGCGTTTAAATACGCATTTGCTTTCGGATGAACATTTTACAGAGCTGATTTCCAACCAAATTGACATATTTCTTAGCACTAACAAGACTCCGGACATTTCTGCATCTGTGTTATGGGAGACATTGAAAGCTTATATTAGAGGGCAAACTATTTCCTATGTTAGCCATGAGAGGAAACAGAAAAGAGAGAGATTAACTGAACTAACGAGGCGTATTGCTCAGCTGGATGACCTCTATTCCGTTTCACCAACTCCAGATGTTTATAAGGAACGCCTCATTCTTCAATCGGAATTTAATACGCTGACCGCAGACCAGGCTGCTGCACGTAATTATTACGAACAGGGTGACAAAGCTGGCAGATTACTGGCGCATCAATTACGACAGAATGTTGACTATTCCCAGAATCCAAACATCCTCTGACATTACGATCGATCCCCAAAGAATTAATGATGAGTTTATAGACTATTATACTTCGTTATACACATCTGAAACCAGCTCAGACACGCAGGATTTGGACAATTTTTTTACCCCCCTCGAAGTCCCTTTGGTACATCCTGATATGACTGAGGATTTGGAGAAGCCAGTAACTGCTGTCGAACTCTCCGTTGCTATTGCATCGATGCAAGGCGGAACATCTCCGTGGCCGGACGGTTATCCACTGGAATTTTACAAGAAGTTTCAACAGAAATTAGCCCGTTTTGATAGATATGTTGAGTGAATCGTTTAACTCTACTAGTTTACCCCCAACGCTTAATCAGGCCTCTCTCTTCCTCATTTTAAAAAGGAATAAGGATCCCCTTGCATGCTCCTCCTACCGACCAATCAGCTTGTTAAATGTGGATTTTAAATGACTGTCTAAAATGCTCGCTTTACGTTTGGAAACCGTGTTACCAACCATTATCTCTCCCGATCAAACCGGCTTCATCAAAAATAGGCATTCATTTTTTAACTTAAGACGACTTTTTAACACAATCTACCAGCCTTCCGCAAATTCTGTACCTGAAGCTGTGATATCTTTAGATGCAGAAAAGGCATTTGATTGGCTTTGGAGAGAACTTTACCTCATGGGTGAAGCTATTGTACTCCTCTCCCCTAGCTTCAGTGAGAACGAATAATACGCACTCTGAATGTCTCCCTCTCCACCGCTCCACCAGGCAGGGTTGTCCCTTGAGCCCTCTCTTATTTGCCTTAGCTATTGAGCCCCTCTCCATCGCTCTTCGCTGTGATCCCCGCATTAGATGTATTTTCAGAAATGGGGTAGAACAGAGAGCTTCTCTTTACGCGGATGAACTTCTTCTTTATGTCTCTAATTGATCTGTGTCTGTCCCTGCAGCTCTCTCTAGCCTTAGCTCATTTGGTGCTGTATCCGGTTATAAACTCAATTTGAGTAAAAGCGAATTGTTCCCTTTAAATAGAGCGGCGCGTGAGTTCCCTCTACATAGTCTACCATTTAAAATTGCATTACACAGCTTCACTTACCTCGGGATCCAGGTGACCGATACATTTAAAGATCTTTATAAAGCTAATTTTGCCCCCCTTTTGTCCCGCGTACAGGAAGACTTCGACCGCTGGTCAGTGTTAAATCTGTCTCTGGTTGCCCGAATTAACTCTATAAAGATGAATATACTCCCCAAATTTCTATATTTATTTCAATATGTGCCCATTTTCCTCACTCAAACTTTTTTTCGTAAAACTGACACTATTATTTCTAACTTTATTTGGAACAAGAAAACCCCAAGGACACGCAAGCAATTTTTACAGAGACCAAAGGCGCGGGGTGGACTTGCTCTGCCGAATTTGAGGTTCTATTATTGGGCTACAAATCTGAGAATAATACAGTCCTGGCTGCAGTCTGACTCACAGCACTCTCCGCCTGTTTGGCTTGAAATGGAGGCTGCTTCCTGTAGTCCAGTATCTCTTTCAGCATTGGCTCACTCTCTCATTAAGACCCCTTCCTCTGCTTACACTAAAAATGTAATTGTCAAAGCAACCTTGAACATTTGGAATCAGTTCAGACGTTTCTTTGATCTCCAAACATACTCTACACTAGCCCCTTTAACTGCAAACCATGTGTTTCCTCCATCCTTAGTAGATGGCGCATTTACTATTTGGTTTAACCAAGGCGTTAAAACATTCAAAGACCTTTATATTCACAACACATTTGCCTCTTTCCAACAGCTATCTGATAAATGTGCACTACCTAGGCAACATTTCTTCAGGTATCTACAGATTCGCAGTTTTGTTAATAATAGATTTCCTCAGTTTCCTAATCACCCAACTGATTCGCGCTAGACACATTCATTAGGCCGTTACCTACTCTGAAGGGAATGATGACGTGTATTTACGCTCAGATTTACTCTCTTCGTTTGGTTACCCTGAACTCCATTAAATCTCTTTGGGAAACAGATCTTGGGGAGGAGATTTCAGAAGAACTCTGGCCCTTGCTAATGTACACAAATCTTCTATTTGTGCTAGACATGGACTGATTCAGTGCAAAGTAGTACATCGCACACACTTCACTAAGCTCAGGCTCTCTAAAATATATAAGGAGGTGGACCCAACTTGTGACAGATGTAGCCAAGCACCGGCGAGTCACGCACACATGTTCTGGTCTTGTCCGGTCTTACACTCTTATTGGACTGACATCTTCAGATCACTGTCAGAAATTACTGGAAAACCGGTCGCTCCTAATGCTATGACCGCACTGTTTGGTGTGACCCCACCCACATGACCGCACTGTTTGGTGTGACCCCACCCACATGACCGCACTGTTTGGTGTGACCCCACCCACATGGCCACTCTCTTCTCTGGAGACAGCCTACATAGCCTTTGTTACCTTACTAGCCAGACGCCTGATATTGCTCATGTGGAAGTCTCCAACATCCCCTTCACACACCTCGTGGTTAAAAGAAGTCCTAAATTCAGCCAAACTCGAGAACATAAGGTGCATAGTGAGGGGCTCTCTGGGGAACCCCTTCTACAGGTATATACGGGAGCTGGACATGCCAGATGTCTCTGTACAATAGGGTGGTAGTCCTGCGGTGTTAAACTGTGGAAAGGCCTTACCTACTGGCCTAGTTAAATCAAAGTGGTTACTTTTTTTTTCACTGGGCAGTGAAGTTGTGCGTCTTATTTGACTTTCTCAGCACTTAAAACTGTTTTTTGGGGCAGACCCCCAAAAAGAAAAAAAAATATTTACACACGTAAGGTCATCGTCTTAACAGTTTATTCTGCTCATCGAGTCATCCGTGAGCAGAGCATCAAGTTGGCTATAACAGCTGAATGCGGCATTTACCATCATGTTCAGCCAAACGCCTCACAAACTTATTAAGATTTAAAGCTATGGTGCGTTTTGATTCAATGCTGAGTACAGCCTGAAGAACATATCGAGGATTACAAAACTAATGTCACAACAGGACTTAGAAAAGCTTGTCCATGCTTTTATCATTAGTAGACTCGACTACTGCAATAGTGTATTCACAGGGCTGACAATCCATCAGAAAACTGCAGCTGATTCAGAACGCTGCTGCACGTGTCCGCAGTTCGATGTGTGTAGAGGTGTGTGTGGGGCGGACTGGCCATCTGTAGAATCTGGAGAATCACAGAACGGCCGGTCGTCAAGGGCTCGGTTCACTGACGGCCGGCTCGGTTCACTGACGGCTGGCACCGCCCTTACATTTTTATGTTTTTAAACGGCATCATTGAAGTGGCGCTGACAGGCGACAGAGATCCACCGTTCCCCCGCAGCGAGGCTCCCCCCACATTGACAGTTCACTAGCACCCCACCCCCCCACCTCAAATACTGTATACACAGTCATTTCCCCAAGTAAACAGTCTGCAATGAAATGGTTGTCTCCTCCTGTGTGCTCCACTTCCTCCTTGGCGCAGCGGTAACTTTCTCCAAAAAGAAAAATCGGGATAACGGGTTAGTTTCTCGTGCTCACGAGATTCTTCCTCGTGCCCACAAGATACTTTCTCGTGCGCGCGAGAAACGAATCCGTTATCCCGACTTTTTTTTCTCTCTCTCTTTTCTTTTTTCCCATGTCCCTTAAGGGCAGGGGTCGGCAACAGGCGGACCACGGTCCGGATACGGACCCAGACGCCGACCTATACGGACCCGGACCTATAATCAATATTTCAATTTTGACGGGGCGATTATATTTTAACCGCTGCCGACAGGGGGCGAAAGAGACGAGTGAGTGATAGAGGGAGAGAAACACAGAAGAAGAGACGAGAGCGCGGCAGAGAGAAGCAGAGAGGAAAGTGAGTGAAGAGAATAATTAGCGATACAGGGAGAGAAGCGGAGAGGAGAGTGAACAGGCGTGTTAGCGGGAGACAGGGAGAGACAAATAATTAGACATGGTGCTCTCCAAGAAGAGGAACGTGGACAGTGAGAACAGAGCTTTGAACCCTGAGTGGACTCCTTCATGTTCATCCTGCCCACTGGGAGCACAGAACCAGTGTGTCTCATTTGTTCAGAGACCGTGGCGCTCATTAAAAGTGCCAAAACGCCACTATGAGACAAAACACAAAGTGTTTGACCAAACATTCCCTCTAAAGTCAGAACTGAGGTCACAAAAAATAAGCAGTCTCAGAGCCCGATATGATCAGTCCACCAGGATCAAAATTAAAACTAAATATCGTTCCAGCGCAGGCTAACCGATGCTGACCAATGAGCACCTGCATGTGTGTGAGAATGGCCCTGACACCATTTCAGCCCAGATTTAAACTCCTGGCAGGACAAGCTCCAGCTCAATTCTTGCACTGAATAAAACAAAGTGAGTGAGGGACTGCAATATAAATCAAATCAAGTTTTATTTATATAGCACATTTATAAACGATTTTTGGTGGAGCCAAAGTGCTGTACATATAATAAGAATAGCCTACAGTAGAAACACTTTACAGCAAATACAACAGATTGTTCAGAATATCAGTATGAGAAAAACGACACCCTCTGTCCTTAGACCCTCTGTCCTTAGACCCTCTGTCCTTAGACCCTCACATCGTACAAGGAAACACTTCCAGAGAAAACCCACAGTTTAAAGGGAACATGGGAGAAACCTCAGGGAGAGCAACAGAGGAGGGATCCCTCTCCCAGGACGGACAGACGTGCAATAGATGCCGTGTGTAAATCCAAGAGATAATACATTTCACAGCAAATAGACCGAATGTTAGGAAATGCATGTGTCTGTAATGAGAAGATGAATCCACGAGGATGTCAGATACAATCCTGAGGAAGCCATCAGGGAAGCAGCATGACGAGACCCAAGGCAGGACCGCAGAGACAGGTTCAGCCACGACCCGAAGTCCACGACTTAATCCAGAACTCAGGATAGAGGATCCAAGACACAGGACCACAGCAAGAGGATCAGCCTCGACTCCGGATCCCGGCGTAGATATAGATACAAAACAAGAAAAAAGATTTGGCTGGGTTAATGGGAACAAGGGAATACTGTCACGGTTGAGTGAAGGAAGCAGGACCCAAGCGCAGATAACTTTGATAAACCTTTATTTCAAGGCTAAATGGAACGAATACAGACAAAAACAGAACACTCACCGGTGAAGTCCGTCACCAACAAAAGAAGCACCGACACTGAACACAGCACGAGACAAGACTAAATACAGGGAGGGATAATTACAAGACACAGGTGAACACAATCGGCTAACGAGACACAGGTGAGGAGGGAGGAGAAAAACACAAGAGCCACAGGTGAACACAATTAGCTAACGAGACACAGGTGAGGAGGGAGGAGAACACACAGGGACAATAACGACAGGAGGAAAACATGACAGAGAACAGTGAAAACACCCAAACCTAGACAGAACTGTGACAGAACCCCCCCCTCAAGGGACGGATTCCAGACGTCCCTAAACCCCAACACAAAAATCCAAAAAAGTCCAGCAGGGTGGGTGGAGGGGGGTCCGGAGGAGGGACGTATCCCTAGGCCACCAGGGTGGGTGGAGGGGGTCCGGAGGACGGGACTAAGCTGACCGCCCAGGAGCCCAGTAGGGGACCAGGAAGGGATCTCGGGCGGACGGCCCGGGGGCACGGCAGAAGCCGAGAAGGGGGACTCGGGCGGACGGCCTGGGGGCAAGGCAGAGTCCATGGTGGGGGGCTCGGGCGGACGGCCCGGGGGCAAGGCAGAGTCCATGGTGGGGCGAAGGCCACAGCGGGCGAACTCAGGGGGCCGAGCAGGAGGGCGAAGGCAGCGGCAGGAAGAGTCAGGGGGCCGGGCTCGAGGACGAGGGCAGCGGCAGGAAGAGTCAGGGGGCCGGGCTCGAGGACGAGGGCAGCGGCAGGAAGAGTCAGGGGGCCGGGCCCGCGGACGAAGACCGCGGCTCACAGAGGGTCGGGATCGAGGGCGAAGACCACGGCAGGAAGAGTCAGGGGGCCGGGCTCGAGGACGAGGGCAGCGGCAGGAAGAGTCAGGGGGCCGGGCCCGAGGACGAGGGCAGCGGCAGGAAGAGTCAGGAGGCCGGGCCCGCGGACGAAGACCGCGGCTCACAGAGGGTCGGGATCGAGGGCGAAGACCAGACAGCTCCGGAGGCCGGGCAGGACCCGGTGTCGGCCGGACAGGAACCGGAGCCGGCGGGACAGGCTTCGGCAGGATCCCCCACGGAAGAGGACCAGGAGTTGGCAGGACCCCCAGCAGGAGAGCGGTTGGCGGGACCTCCGACGAGACAGGACAAAAGGTTGGCAGTACCCCCCGGCAGGAGAGTAGACGGCGGGACCTCCAACGGGACAGGACATGGGGTTGGCAGGAACCCCGGCAGGAGAGTAGTCGGCGGGGCCTCCAACGGGACAGGACATGGGGTTGGCAGGACCCCCGGCAGGAGAGTAGTCGGCGGGGCCTCCAACGGGACAGGACATAGGGTTGGCAGGACCCCCGGCAGGAGAGTAGTCGGCGGGCCTCCAACGGGACAGGACACAGGGTTGGCAGGACCCCCGGCAGGAGAGTAGTCGGCGGGGCCTCCAACGGAACAGGACATAGGGTTGGCAGGACCCCCGGCAGGAGAGTAGTCGGCGGGGCCTCCAACGGGACAGGACACAGGGTTGGCAGGACCCCCGGCAGGAGAGTAGTCGGCGGGGCCTCCAACGAGACCGGACAAAGGGTTGGCAGGACCCCCGGCAGGAGAGTAGTCGGCGGGGCCTCCAACGGGACAAGACATGGGGTTGGCAGGACCCCCGGCAGAGGGCTAGTCTGCGGGACCTCCAACTGGACGGGACATGGGGTTGGCAGGACCCCCGGCAGAAGACTAGTCTGCGGGACCTCCAACTGGACAGGACATGAGGTTGGCAGGACCCCCAGCGGAACCTCCAACGGTACAGGACATGGGGTTGGCAGGACCCCCGGCAGAAGACTAGTCTGCGGGACCTCCAACTGGACATGAGTAGGGGCTTGAGTGGGGACTCGAGAGAGGGCTTGAGAGGGAACTTGAGAGGAAACTGGAGAGTGGACTCGAGAAGGAACTCGAGAGGTAACTCGAGAGGGGACCTGAGAGGGGACTTGAGAGGGAACTCGAGAGGAGACCTGAGGGGAAACTTGAGAGGTGACTCGAGAGGACACTGGAGAGTTGACTTGGGAGGTGACTCGAGAGGACACTGGAGAGTTGATTTGAGAGGGGACTCGAGAAAAGACTCGAGAGGGAACTCGAGAGGGGACCTGAGAGGGGACTTGAGAAAAGACTCGAGAGGGAACTTGAGATGGGATGAGGGAAGGGACTAGAGAAGTGACTCGAGGAGGGACTTGAGAAGTGACTAGAGGTGGGACTGGAGAAGGGACTAGAGAAGGGACTAGGACAGCTGGGGCCAGAGCTAAGGCTGGAACCATGGCTGCTGGGGCCAGAACTAGGTCTGGAGCCATGGCTGCTGGGGCCAGAACTGGGGCCGGAATGATGGCTGCTGGGGCCAGAACTGGGGCCGGAATGATGGCTGCTGGGGCCAGAACTGGGGCTGGAACCATGGCTGCTGGGGCTTGTACTGGGGGCCGGAACTATGGCTGTGTGGGCCGGTTCTGTAGCCGGAACCATGACTCTTGGGGCTCGGATTGCTAGCCTGGACTTGCGACTCCTTCTCCTAGAAGCCGCCTGAAGGCTCCGTGGACCTCCAAAAGCCAGCCGAGTTCCAGAAAAACGCCTCTTGGACAGGAGCAGGAACTGGGGGCGGAAGCACTGGTTGACTCCAGACGGAACACACCGAGACGTTTATAGTCCGCAGGCTGGAAATCACACACCCAGATGAAGTTCAACATCCAGTCAGGTAAGAACTTCACCAAGTCCGGTTTCTCCATAGCCAACCGGTGCGCCTCTACCAGAGCGGCCTCCTTCTGCCGAACACTGGACGCTCCCCTCCACCAATCATAGCAGCCAGCCAAAGCAAAGGAAAAATGCTGTAATTCCACCTCAAATGGGTCATCTGCTGGGTCCATCTCTGGTCGGTGCTTTCTGTCACGGTTGAGTGAAGGAAGCAGGACCCAAGCGCAGATAACTTTGATAAACCTTTATTTCAAGGCTAAATGGAACGAATACAGACAAAAACAGAACACTCACCGGTGAAGTCCGTCACCAACAAAAGAAGCACCGACACTGAACACAGCACGAGACAAGACTAAATACAGGGAGGGATAATTACAAGACACAGGTGAACACAATCGGCTAACGAGACACAGGTGAGGAGGGAGGAGAAAAACACAAGAGCCACAGGTGAACACAATTAGCTAACGAGACACAGGTGAGGAGGGAGGAGAACACACAGGGACACTAACGACAGGAGGAAAACATGACAGAGAACAGTGAAAACACCCAAACCTAGACAGAACTGTGACAAATACACAGACACAGACACAGAGGGGAGAGGTCATTGGATCAAAGTTATTCTTGATAACCCTCTAGAAAGATCTCATGAACTTCCCCACTCAATCTATCAAGACCCGAGCAGTTCTATTGGAGGATAAGAACCAGAGAGAGGGAGCACAACAACCTATCTCTTCGTCAGATGCACTCCCCCGCTTATCTAAGCGACTCTGTACCCCCTTACCCTCTACAAGGCCATAGACCAGCAGAGGGGAAATGGGGGGTGGGTAAGGGTTTTTAAGAATAAACCGCAAGGGTGTAAAGGGAAAAAAGATGAAATATAAGGTACTATATTCTAAGTAATCCTATCTACTATTCCTATATTCGAATAATGTATAAACTATTTTAAAAATACTTTATGAAATCCTATGTTATGTTATAAATATTAAAATAAAGAACTAAATGAATAAAGTATGCATGACTCTGTAATTGTTAGTAGGCTCCAGGACAATGAGACCAGCCACGCCCCTGTCATTGAGGACTTTGTCAGGTGGTGTGAGGAGTCCTATCTACAACTGAACATAAGCAACACCAAGGACATGATCATTGATTTTAGAAGACATCCCCACATACATGAAGTCTTAACAATCCAGAATCAGAAAGTAGAATTTGTGCAATCATACAAATATCTCGGGACAATTATTGACTCAAAATTGAGCTCTGATCCAAACTGTGAAGCTGTGTGCAAAAGGGGGCTCCAGCGTTTGTACTGTCTTAGGAACTGTCCTATTTTAACATTGATAAAACCATGATGATTATGTTTTATCGTGCTTTTATCGAGTCATTTCTGTCTTGTTCACTAATGTCATGGTTTGGTAACCTGACTTTAAAGAGTAGAACTCTCTGAGTCAGATCGTAAAGCGGTCCAGCAGACTGATTGGTGAGCCACAGCTAAACCTGGAGACCCTGTACCTCAGGCAGTTACAGCGGTTATCCAGCGCCATATTAGACCATGACTCCCACTAGGGCTGCTCAATTAATCGTATTTCAATCGCAATTACGATTATGGCTTGCAACGATTACGAAAACAACGTAATCAAAATAAATCGAGCAGCCCTAACTCCCACCCTCACCTGCACTCCCACCCCACCTGCACTCGGAAGCTTCTTCCTTCGGGCCGGAGGTTACTCGTCCCAAGGAGTAGAACGAAGCGGTATAAGAACAGTTTAATCCCAGCAGCTATTGCACAAATTAACACATCATAGGAGCGTCACACAGATGCCTATTTTTATTTATTTATTTAATAGTGAATTTTGAATGTCCGTGTTTGTACTAGTGTTTTCCTTCTTAAAATGTTTTTTAAATATTTTGAGATTTGGTTGAGCCGGGTATACTTGTACTTTTACTAGTCCTTTATTAGAGATGTGTCTTGTCTGTTTCTCTGCAAACAGAATCTACCTACAGGTACAAATAAATAACCTGAACCTGAAGAGCACACTCCCCTCTCCTGCAGGGGGGCGTGGTCAGCTGCAGCTCATTTGCATTAAAGCTACGTTACAGAATCAGCCCTTGCAAAAACAGGGCTGGAAAAGAGCAAATAGAGCGAAATGAGGCTAAAATGCAGGATCTGTTTGGTATTTTGAAAAAAAAACTTCACAGACATGTTTTATATAGGTATGGCCCTACAATATATGTTTCAAAGATAGCATGATAGGTCCACTTTAAGAAAAGGGCCAGATACTCCTTGGACTTCTTTGTGACAGTTTATGGTAAATGGACTGTACTTATATAGCGCTCTATCCAGTCTTTAAGACCCCTCAAAGTGCTTTACATACGACATGTCGTTCACCCATTCATACAGAGCAGTGTATGTTACTCTAGAAACTAACATGCATACACACTCACACACCGTTGGCCATGCCATCGGGAGCAACTCAGGGTTAAGTATCTTGCCCAAGGATACATCGACATGTTGACTGCATGGGCTGTAGAACGCAGCTCCGTCCTTTCAGCGGCTGATGGATTCAGCGCTCAGAGACATGCCATTCATCTTCGTCTATTTAGACGACATCTTGGTCGCCAGCTCCTCCTCCGAAGAGCACCAGGCACATCTCCGGGCCCTTTTCGCGAGGCTCAACTCAGTTTGTAAATTAACAAGAACCGAAGCTGTTGCCTGGCAACGCAATCGCACAACGTCACGTCCGTTAATTCCACATCCACACGCATGGATTAACATCGATTTAATACATTAATGTAGCCTTTGTGTCTGCTAAAAGAGGTGTCGACCAGCTGGGGCAACAAGAAAATCAGCGTAATCGAGTGTGACTATTACAAAATAAATCATTATTATATTAATATTGACAATAACAACCGACCGTCGGGTAGCATTTGATTGGCATTTCCGGGTATTTCTCCACTGGTTAACATGGGTTAACAATACCGTGTAACTGTCACGTTTGAAGGGACACAATTGTGATATCTTCACGTCTCCCAGCATGGTAAATCGTCAAATGTTCACGTCTTGCCGTGATACCGGGTTGCATAGACAACATGTTGCGAAACACAATAGCCAGCATGTGTAGTTCTGGGGGGGCGTTTCGAGTCCAGTTTTTAATAGTCTGCCGTGGTTTTGTTCCATTTCAAAGAGCTTGAGGCTCGGCGTAACCTTGGCGCACTGCCACTCCAACAACCAATCCCAGAGCTTGAAGATTAATCACGGTCTTCGGCCATCCTAAACTCGGAATTTTGTTTCGGATATCATATCGCATTAATACCATATCCCAACGTGCATTGCGGCTAAAACATCCAATCAGCGAACATGAAAACATTTCCAGTTAAACATGCAAAAAAAAATTAGGAATCGTTTTTTAGGAATCGTGGAAAAAGGTAGGACCCAAAAGCAGACTACAAAAAACGGAAAAAGGTCTTGAAACAAAAGCGAGCTTTATTTAAAAGCTGATTAACAAAACATGGCATAACTTGAAACGGTACCAGAAAACAGCTACACAAAAACTGACCGTGAGAAACATGGAGGAATACCAGACAAACAAACAATGAACCGACACCGAACACAGGAAGAGACAAGACTAAATACAGGCGAGGGAATGCTCCGGTTTTGGGACAAAATGAACATGGGATCACTCCTGTCATTCTCACTGGAATATTAACGGTCAGATTGAATACAACATCGACCCAATTTCTCCGGTCAATGACGGGAGAGTTTTGAAAGTGACAAAACACTGTTTCACACATTTAAAAACAATTAAACAATGTTTACCCATGCAATGTAATTTAATGTAACCCAGGATTCAGGCACCTTCCCTGGATTGTAAAATGTGGTGATGTGCCCTGGAAGTATCAGACTATTTAAAACATGTATACCCAGGATTCAATCACTTTTCCTGGCTTGTAAAGTGCTGTGAAGCAGCCTGTTCTCTGGGTGCAGTCTGGGTGCAAGAGCCATGCGCTGCAATGATCTCTCTTGGTGCGCTCTGTGAGTCTCACTCCCCGCTTCTCTCTGGCTGCTCTCTCCCTCTATTCACAGCACTTTTCCCCAGCTTTCAAATACTTATTGCTGGGTGGAAGAGCCATGTGCATCACCCTGGGTCTCTGCCTGTGAGTGTGAGACCCTGCTAACAACAGTGACTCTGCTGTACTTATCTTCTTGTACATTTCATGAGTCAAATGTGGACGAAATGGACGGTTTCCTGTATAGTTTCCTGTACATTAAAACAGTTTAATGCACTTTTAACACTCATCTACCCACGATTCAAGCTGCTTTCCTGGGTTACAAAGTGCTGTGAAGCAGCCTGTCCTCTGGATACAGTCTGGGTGGAAGAGCCATTTGCTGCAAGGAGCTCTCTGTATCTCTGTGTGTGAGTCTCACACCCCGCTTCTCTCTGGGTGCTCTCTTTGTATTCACAGCACTTTTCCCCAGCTTTCAAAGACTTATTGCTGGGTAGAAAAGCCTTGTGCATCACCCCGGATCTCTGCATAGGTGCCTGTGAGACCCTGCTAACAGCAGTGAACCTGCTGCCAGCATTACGAACATATTAATCAGGCGTTTTAACACTTTTTTCCATGAAAATGATTTTTATTCACTATCATGGGGCTATATAAATCAAATTCCGGGTAATTCGGACCACAATTGTAGCTTTTACTATTCAAATATATTTTTATTATATATTTTTGGGCTATAAAAATGACATTAAATGATATTGTGCAAAATGACAGGCTAAATCTCTCTTCCAGACGTTTAAAAACACTTTCCCCCACCATTTAAACATTATTTCTGGCTTGTAAAGTGCAGTGATGAGCCCTGGTAGTATCAGACTATTTAAAGGGTTACCAGGGGCATGAGAATATCCTCCACAGAAGGGGGGTGGTGGTGACGTGAAGAAGGCCGAATATGGATGCCGATGGATTACCAGGGGCATGAGGTTCTGTAGGGTGTGATCATCTGGGTTTAGTCCGTGGGGGAGTGCTTAAGTCCGGGGGCCCGGGGACTCACGGTGTGCAAGGTTATGGAAGTGCGCATGTGAGGGAGACATGCTGGAGGTCATTAGTCCGTCCTTTGGGGCTCTGTGACGGGCCACATAGAGGTGCCATTACTGGTCTCTCTCCTGGATGTGTGAAATAAACAGAGTCCCCATTTCAGGGACACATGCTGGAGGTCTGTAGTCCGTCCTTCGGGGGACTTGGAGGGGCCACAGAGAGGTGATTTCCCCAGTCTCTGTCCTGGATGTGTGACATAACCTGAGTCCCCATTTCAGGGACACATGCTGGAGGTCTCTCTCCCGAGAGTGGACGTCCATTGTCTCTAAATTGGGGAGGGGTAATCATGAGACGAGAAACAGCCGGGCAGGGAAGGAGAAACACAAGGGCAACCGGTGAACACAATCAGACACACCAGGGAAACTAACGACAGGGAGGAAAACACAGGGAGAAGGACCAGACAAGAAACAAGGAGGAAAACATGACGGGGAGAACAGAAAAGCAAAATAAT
The DNA here is from genome assembly GCA_902827135.1 of Harpagifer antarcticus. Taxonomy (NCBI): domain Eukaryota; kingdom Metazoa; phylum Chordata; class Actinopteri; order Perciformes; family Harpagiferidae; genus Harpagifer; species Harpagifer antarcticus. The sequence continues at coordinate 66,971 of CADEHL010001303.1, read as the reverse complement.
CCCACAACTAGACACAACAAAACTCAAACCCTGACATAACAACCCCCCCCCCCCCCCCCTCAAGGGACGGATTCCCTAAACAAAGTCAAACACTTCCAACTGGGTGGGTGGAGGGGGTCCGGAGGACGGGTCTGGATCAACAGCCCAGGAAAGGCATAGTTCATTGAGGGGTTCTCGGGCCGACGGCCCGGGGGAAAGGCAGAGTTCATTAAGGGGCGAAGGCCACAGCGGGCGAACTCAGGGGGCTGAGCATGAGGTTGAAGGCAACGGCTGGAAGAGTCAGGGGGCCGGGCCCAAGGGCGAGGGCCGCGGCTGGGGAACTCCGGAGGACGGGCAGGTAGGCACTGACGGGACAGCTCCGGAGGACGGGCAGGACCCGGTGTCGGCCAGACAGGAACCGGAGCCGGTGGGGCAGGCGTAGACGGGATCCTGGACATGACATGGGCTGGTGTCGATTGGACCACCAACGCAACAGGGCAAGGAGTAGGCAGGACCCCCGGCGGGACAGGTGTCGGCAGGATCCCCCACGGAAGAGGACAAGGAGTTGGCAGGACCCCCGGCAGAAGAGTTATCGGCGGGGCCTCCAACGGCACAGGAGATAGGGTTGGCAGGACCCCCGGCAGAAGAGTTGTCGGCAGGACCCCCAACGGGACAGGACATGGAGTTGACAGGACCTCCAGCGGAACCTCCAACGGCACAGGACATAGGGTTGGCAGGACCCCCGGCAGAAGAGTAGTCGACGGGACCTCCAACGGCACAGGACATAGGGTTGGCAGGACCCCCGGCAGAAGAGTAGTCGACGGGACCTCCAACGGCACAGGACATGGAGTTGGCAGGACCCCCAGCGGAACCTCCAACGGACCAGGACATTGGGTAGGGACTCGAGAGGAGACTCGAGATGGAACTCGAGAGGAGACTTGAGAGGTGACTTGAGAGGGAACTCGAGAGATGACTTGAAAGAGAACTCGAGAGGGAACTTGAGAGGGAACTCGAGAGGTGACTTGAGAGGGGACTCGAGAAGAGACTAGAGAGGGGACTTGAGAAGGAACTCGAGAGGTGACTCGAGAGGGAACTTGAGAGGTGACTTGAGAAGTGACTTGAGAAGAGACTCGAGAGGGGACCTGAGAAGGAACTTGAGAGGGGACTCGAGAGGGGACTCGAGAAGAGACTCGAGAGGGGACTTGAGAAGTGACTTGAAAGGGAACTCGAGAGGGGACTTGAGAGGGAACTCGAGAGGTGACTTGCGAGGGGACTCGAGAAGAGACTCGAGAGGGAACTCGAGATGACACTTGAGAGGGAACTGGAGAGGTGACTTGAGACGGGACTCGAGAGAGGACTTGAGAGGAGACTTGAGACGGTCGGTACGCCGACAGAACACGGGGAGCTGGCGTCGGCCGGGGAGCCAGTACTGGAGCCGAAACTGGAGCCAGAAACATGGCTGCTGGGGCCGGAATTGGGGCCGGAACAATGGCTGCTGGGACCAGGACTAAGGCTGGAACCATGGCTGCTGGGGCCAGATCTGGGGCCGGAACCATGGCTGCTGGGGCGCGGGCTGGAATCCTGGCCCTGCGTCTCCTAGAGGCCCTTTGGAGACACCGTGGACGTCTACCAGGATAGTAGTCGGATTCCAGGAAAGGGTTAGAGGCTTGAGAAAGATTTCCAGGACTACTGGTAAAAAGTTGTAGCCACTCAGGCAACAAACTCCTGAGCCAGGGCTTGCGAGCAACCTCCTGGCGTGCCTCCTTCAAAACAGCCACTCTACCCCGTATAGATGAGGCGTCATACCACGTATAAAACATTTACTCCAGAGAGTACCCAAGACGTTCCGCCTGTAGCATCAAAAAGGCTGAATCTGCTGAGTCCAAAGCTGGTCGGTTCATTACAGCCTCGCCTACTGATTTTAATTTAACCATATATCGAGCCCTATCGTCGATTTGAAATGTGTGCTCTAAAAGGATATTTATAAATGACTATTATCATTATTATTAGCAAGACAATAAATGGCAAAGATATGTAGAATATAAACTTATTTAAAATACGTTCATAACAAACGTAACGTGGGAGAAAATACGTTACTCGCTAAACGTAATTGAGAATACAGTTTAGTTATGTGGGAACGTAATTTTTAGGAGATAGGGTTGTAACAGCACCGTCCATGGCAACCACCCTAGCAACCATGAAAACATTGAATGTGTACAATTTCCTGTAGTAATCTTCGTAATAACGAGCAAACTAAAGATCATGTACATCCACTGCACAAATAATCTGAAATAACAACTCATATTTCTCGCATCAAATGACATCAAAACGCATTTTAATGGCCAAACCAACCTTAAAATAGGCATTTTCCACCAAGAATAAAACCAAGGTCGGCCATGTTTTTTTTTTTTTTCGGTGGAGAGAAAGTTGAAGATCACGTGACATAGACGCCAGCCATTGGAATTGAATGGTGAAAAAAAACGTAGGGATCCTACAATTTCAGAGGCGTTTTTGTAGAAATACTACGTCCCAAGTTGTGGGCCAACGTAGTTATTATACGTTTAGATGTGAGACTGGGTTGGAACTGATTACCCAAGATCCTCAGCTATGGTTTAAGCTCGCTGACTGGATGTTTTAGCCGCAATGCACCTAGGGATATGGTGTTAATGCGATATGAAATCCGAAAAACATTACGGAGTTTATCAAATCAAGTTTTATTTATATAGCACATTTATAAGCGATGTTTGGTGGAGCCAAAGTGCTGTACATATAATAAAATTAGCCTACAGTAGAGACACTTTACAGCAAATACAACAGCACAGATTGTTCAGAATATCAGTATGAGAAAAACGACACCCTCTGTCCTTAGACCCTCTGTCCTCAGACCCTCTGTCCTTAGACCCTCTGTCCTTAGACCCTCTGTCCTTAGACCCTCTGTCCTTAGACCCTCACATCGTACAAGGAAAAACTTCCAGAGAAAAAATCCACAGTTTAGGATGGCCGAAGACACTACACTACCCATAATCCCAAGATATCGTTTAGGACTACAGTCCCCGTGATTAATCTTCAAGCTCTGGGATTGGATGTTGGAGTGGCAGTGCGCCGAGGTTCCGCTGAGCGCCAGACTATCAAAACTGGAATCAAACGCCCCCCTAGATCTACACATGCTGGCTATTGTGTTTGGCAAAATGTCCTATGGGACGTCTCTACTGAACGTTTTCGTTTTTCCCACAATTAGAAGTTGCCAGTATTAAACACATTGGTGTTATCAAATGTAAAACATGTAATTAATAAATGGGTGAAAATCGCTTGTGTCCATAACGCGCAGCATTAACATATACCCACATGACAGCTCATTGTTACTTTGTAATTCTACTCCACTACAATTCAGAGGTTAACCTGGTATTTTTACTCCACTACATTTATTTGAGTTACTTTGCAGATTCTGATTAATGATGTGAAATATAAACAACCCTTGAATCAGACTTTAGTTACACCTGAGTAACATTCAGGGAAGGTGATTGTCAAGTGCCAACAATCAGGAGAGATATTTGATAGTTGGTGAGAAGATTAAACATGTATCTGCAATTGACATGAATGGAAACGAGTAATAAAGTATATTCATTACTCATTATTCTCTACTAATAGTTCATTAAAGACTGTATATTATTGCTATTTTGCACATCCCTTTCAAGATTTCAAGATGTTCTAAGGTTTATTGACATATCATATACACAACTACGGTGTAGTTATGCAATGAATGAACAACTTGGGTCGCAGCTGAGGTTCCTCAACAGTGCATTACAAGACATCTATCAATGTGTGTGTACCTCCAGCATTAAACTGTCAAATTCTGCACATTTCTTATTCTATCTGCATAAGATTATAATCCATATGTATAATATCAGTTAAAATAAGTGCTTCAACATAGTTAACATTGCAGGAAAGCAATATATTAGACGTTAAGTACTTTGTCAGGCTTAATATTTATCTGTAGATAGATACCCCCAAAGCTTTTTTCTTATTTAAAAGAAGACCTTAATCTAAAGTATTCTTTAATGTTTAAATAAAGGTTAATTCGTTTTTCTGTTTTGCACCTCCTCCTATTAATATCTTTCTACATCCAGCATTAAACTGTTTTATTGTAGAGATGACTTATAGTATCTTCTTGATTTTTTATATTCTATATTTCTATCACAGACCTTCTACTTTCCCCCTATGAAAGTATGTACTCTAATATTTTTTTCATCAAATATAACACATAAAAACAATAATTCAATAACGTGCTTTAACCACTAGGCGGTGCACACAAGGTACACACAGCCATAATAGCTTTGTATTATTAGTAGGGCTGTCAGTCGATTAAAATAATTAATCGCGATTAATCGCAAATTAATCGCACATTTTTGATCTGTTCTAAATGTACCTTAGAGGAATATTTTTCAAGTTTTTAATACTCTTATCAACATATGAGAGGACAAATATGCTTTAGGCTAATGTTTATTATCATTTGAACAATGACAAATATTCTCATGAATATTAAACAACAACCTCTGAACATTACAAATATTCGCCTCAATTCAACCTGGAACCTCTCTCATACAATAATACAATACAAATGGTGTGTGTGTGTGTGTGTGTGTGTGTGTGTGTGTGTGTGTATGTGTGTGTGTGTGTGTGTGTGTGTGTGTGTGTGTGTGTGTGTGTGTGTGTGTGTGTGTGTGTGTGTGTGTGTGTGTGTGTGTGTGTGTGTGTGTGTGTGTGTGTGTGTGTGTGTGTGTGTGTGTGTGTTGGATCGTTGGAGCTATCTGCAACTCAAGGCATGTGCTCGAACAGGAGCTGCCTGGACGCTGCAATCATGTTGCGCACTATCCGTGCTGAGTGTGCTGACTTTTCGTACAATGTCCCGTTGTCTGGCTTCCTGCATCAAGTCAAGTGCTCGGCGCAGTTGTAGCGAAATGTCGCTCCTCTGTTTTCATTTAAACAGCTCCTTATATCCATTAGCGCAGCTAGCTAGCACCAGATGCTAACAACAACAATGCACGTAAGGTCTCTCTCTCGCTCGCTCGAGCCACACATACACACACCCTCCCGGTCCTCCCAGTAGCCAGTCGGTGCCTGCCGGTGAGCGTGGAAGTGTGGTCTGCCACAAGCGGGCGGCAGGAGCGGGGCTGTCAGCATCAGCTTGTAGATGGTATTTTAAACTAGATGCGCTCTGAAACTACGGGGCGGCCGAGGACAAAAAATACACATGCGTTAATCGCGTTAAAATAATTAGTGGCGTTAATTTTTTTTTGCGTTAACGCGTTATTAACGCGTTAACTTGACAGCCCTAATTATTAGTGTAGGACACTTATGCATGTACAACATCTGAAGATGTGTAGTTGTATTCATGCTTTCACATCATTGTACAGCATATTGCTAAACTATTTCAGACTCAGTATTTACATTCTTATATTCAAAGAAAACCAGTAATATCTTTAAAAACTACAAGTCCTTTTGTATCAGCTGTGCAGCGTTATGGTGTAAATATAACCCATCTATGAATTAGATCAAATGTAAAAGTCAGCCGAATTAGTGTTGATGCTGCAAGGAGACGTATTGTGTGAAGAGAAATTGAAGATGTTGTTTAATTGTTGATATATTTATGATCCACGTCAAGTATTCAGTTTCGGCGGCATTTCTTCAGTTTGTCCAAAGGTCTTCTCATCAGGGCTCTATAAATAAAGAACTACGGCAGATCTGTAATATGTAATGCAGCCGAACCGTGTATTACAATGCCGTTATGTGATGACTTTCAAAGAGAAAAGCAAGAACACTCGGAATAAAGTATTATTTTTTTTTTTTTTTTAAATGTTTTTCGGATTTCATATCGCATTAACACCATATCCCTACATGCATTGCGGCTAAAACATCCAATCAGCGAGCTTAAACCATAGCTGAGGATCTTGGGTAATTAGTTCAGTGGCTGTGTATCGCAATGATGCTCGAAATGTCCCATATAGGCCTACGTCTGTTTCCGGTTCTTTTTATTTTGAAATTCAGTTCCTGACGGACACCAAAAAATGTGTCCTCTAGGGTGCACTGCCACGTCTACAGTAGCGCAGAATGGACAGAGGAAACATGATTGGGCCTCAAGTTTTTTGCAGCCAATATACAGTCTCCTACAAACTTGGGATAGGAGGGTGAGTGAACAAGTTATCCATTGGTTGGAACCTACCATTGTTAGACGTACTAAATCCTGCACACTGCTCCTTCAAATTGACAATGTGAACATATGTCGCCATTTTGTAATTTCTGTTATTTTTAGTTGAGAATGTTTCAAAGTACTCTTAAAAAATGTAGTCTGCCGTGGTTCCATTCCATTTCAAAGAGCTGTTGACGCTCAGCGTAACCTTGTCGCACTGCCACTCCAACATCCGATCACAGGGCTTGATGACTAGTCACAAAGTTTGTAAAGCAAGGTGGATGTTGTAGTCCCAAATGATAGCTGGGGATTCTGGGTAGTGTAGTGTCTTCGGAAACTGTAGTGTCTAAACTCCTAAACAACTATTTGTTTCTCTGAATCGAAGGTTAAAAACACAAAAGCATTGTACACAATTTAAACCAATCCATATTGTGTAATTAACAAGGATAAACTGATGTTACTTAGTGGATGAGTAATGCAGATATCACTGTGTAATCATTTGACAGTGAGGGGAATATATCCGGTTTTATTATGAAAACTTCGAGACCGGAAAAACTGTTTTCACCCACGCTAACTTTACATGGAAGCTGCATACATGTTCTCCTGGCGAGACCTCAGATCATCTTCGTAAATATCTATCAAACTATAGATCCTACACATCCACTGGACGTGGATTCTAAGAGTACAATATACACTTCTCACTAGAAATCTAATCAAAAAGCATTTTAATGACCAAACTATTCTACAATTTAGGATTTTCCAGAGAGGGTTATTTGTGAATAAACGGGAGCATGTTGTTTCTTACACGACCACTAGAGGTGCTACACTTTCAAACGTGGCTATGGGTCGTAATCTAAGCTGCTTAAACAATCGACCTATTTGGTCGTTTTTTGTAGGAGGACAGGCTGCTATATTCCCTGGGAATGTGATGCTCCATTACGCATGGTGAAATGGACATGTGCTTCTGGTAACGGACGGACCAGTGGGGCGCAGACTACATCCTGCTTCGCCCCTTAACCCAATAGCGACAGCCTTAGAGGGCGAAGCCTTATACGATATAGAACTGGGGTTACGTACTGTAACCCAGCTTCTATGAGTATAGAGAAGTCCCTCCCGTTCCTGTGGACCTCCATGGGACCTTATTTCGAAAAAATTATGTATTGAAGTCAATGGAGAGAGAAAGATTATCTTTCGATCCCGTTTGAATTGTGCCACAAATTACACATATGATGCTTGTCAATTTAAAAGATCATTTTGCAAGTAAAAAAAAAAAAAATGTGTCGTAAAACTGTGAAATAACACTTGTGTTTGTGTGAAACGCTGAATGAACTACATCTCCGGTCTCGCAGAGCAACACACGTCACCAAGATGGCCGTCACTACTGTCTTGTCAACAAAAGGATTGACTACCCTCACTATCACCACAATGAAACACGTCCAGAGGAATGTCATGCAGAGCTGCCTGCCTTTGATTCTCCCTGAACTGCCTGATCTTTTTAATGTTTAATGTCAACCATTTGTGCAGATAGCGTGAAGTAGAACAGATCGGCGATCTGTTCTACACCGGTGACAGTACTCTTCAAAGGGTTCACGACATATGACTATTACTCTTACTGTTTAACATGTTGGGTTACTTAATGTTACTTTATATTAAGGCTAATAAAAATGACAAGGCTGTAATGCTAACTAACGTGCTAGCTACTAGCTAGATAGCAAACTTGATCCATCCACTCCTGGTCCTTTCATCAGACGGGAAGCGAAAGAACGAGCAAGACCCATTGCTGGTATGATAACAACCTGGTACTAAGCACACAGGCATCTTGTTAAAGTTATCTTATCTTAGCCAGCGCCATATAGTAGATTATATCTACATGGCGCTGATCTTAGCTATCTCTAATGGCACATTTCCACTGCAGCGGGGTCGCCCCGTTTAAGCGTCCCTAAGCGTCCTCACTCAGGCCTCGGGCTGCCTCGCTGGCCGTCCGAGGCGACCTGGGGTAGCAACGCAGTGTAGGCGGGGCTCCCGTCGAGCTCCCGCTGGATTTGATCATCCCCAATGAGATGTAGGAACGTCGTCACCTCCTCGGTCGGCCACGGCGTGCTTTTCTTTGACGTTGCCATTTTTGTAGCTCCTTCGTTTACAAACATGCTGCAAGCATGCTTCTAGATATATATGCGACGCTAGGGATGATCTTGCGCGCGATCTTGTGACGATTCTCTCTGACCAATCAGCAGTCGAGAGTGTTGACGTCACTAGTTCAGCCCTGGCCTGATAGAACCACGATTTTATGGGGCCGGAAAAAGAGGGAAAAAGTACCCGCTAGCCGGTGCTACGCTATATGGAAAGCCAAAAACTGACCTGGCCGCTTGAGGACGATTAAGGACGCTTGAACGGGGCTACCCGCTGCAGTGGAAATGCGCCATTAGTGGAGGAAAACAATTGTGACATCACTTACGCGACTCTGGGATTTGTAGTCTTTCGAGTTGCGTATTTTTCATAGTCTTATATTTCAACAGTTTTATGACAAACTGGGACTTTTTTGACATGAACATTTTTTTTTAAGATTGACAAACATCATATGTGTAGTTCGTGGCACAATTCAAACGGGAAAAAAAAAATACGTTTTCTCTCTCCATCGACTTCAATGCATAATTTTTCCGAAATAAGGTCCCATGGACCGGAAGTAGATGGGCGTGACTTCGCCACTCTATAGGTTCGGGCCCCACTGGCTCCGCGAATAGCTGAAGAAAAGCTGTTTGTGCCGGAGCAGATTGTCGAGACTACTTCCTATTGATACGGAAGTGGTGGGGCCCATGATTAAGTCTGTCAGTGCTGCATATGTGCAGTGGGATTACCCAATAGAGAACCGCAGTGACGCGTCCTAAAACCCGGAAGTAAGTTAGCATTTTTAACACTTCCGGTTCTTTCGATAAAAAGCAATGCAATCTCTCCATAGGATTTTGGAAAATAGCTCAAAATAAGGTCTGTGGTTGAGACACATTGAAGAGACAGATCACGTTTTGTTCTACGACATTAAATCCATCAGCAGTGACTCCGCTGGTGATTTTTGAAGAGTTTATGTGTCTGAAAAACGATTGTTACCAAGTGGCTGAAAAGGACTACAAAAGTTGTCCAGGTCGTTGTACGTCATTACGCCGAACACGTGAACACTCCTCTAAGTTAGTTTCTGTTCTGCTTGAAAGCAAGTCTCTGCCTCCTGCAGACTGTTCAAACAAACGCTTCAACTCGTTCCATCTAGAATCTGTGTGTTTGAATATGGATCTTAAGTTGGCGTGACGTTGAAGCAGCGACCCGGCTGTAGTTCGTTTATAGCATAACGTTAGCATTTTGCTTCTGGCGACTTGATTTATGCTTTGAAAATGATAAAAGTAGACATGTGGAGATTATCAGGCTGAACAAAACGTGATCCGTCTCTTAAATGTGTCTCAACCACAGACCTGATTTCCAGCTATTTTCCAAAATCCTACGGAGAAATTGCATTGCGTTTTTGACGAAGGAACCGGAAGGAGTTTACTTCCAGGTTTTAGGACGCGTCACTGCGGTTCTCTATAGCAATAGCCTTAGAAGGCTGCGCCTATACTCAGAGAAGCTGGGTTACAGTACGTAACCCCAGTTGCTGGTGTTTGTGAGTTGTTATGATGAGGCAAAGGGGGAGTTTGTTGAAGATGTGTTGGGCCTGACGAACCTCAGTGGACACACAAGGGGGCAAGACATTTATAACTCAATAATGGGAACGCTGAATGAAAGAGGGTGCAGCTGCCTTTGTTCATAACTGTGCAGCTCTGCGACTCGGAGGGGTCAAGCACAGACACAATAACAATGAAAACTGCTGCATACAGATTATTTCTGTTTTTGCAACCTCGTGTTAAGAATCTTGTTGCAATTGTTTAAAAGTTTGAATGACCGTAATACACGGACCTTTGTCTTATTGAAATGTTTCGTTGGACCTTTAAGATTTGTGTTTGAGTACCCCTGATTTAGAGCATCAATAAAACCCATCCGCCTATTTTCTTGTGAATATAACATTGAATGAATATGAAGTTTTGTCACAAGCTACCAGGTTTGAAGTCCTCTAAAGAGAAATGTGCTCAATTACTCAATTTGACAACTGGAAATGCTGGTGAGTAGTAGGAGGATACACTGTGTGTTCGGAGGTTGTCTCTCTGCGTAATTCCCCCGTAGAAAAGCTCTTTCTGAGGGATAAATAAACAAGTGTGCTTCAGGCCTTCATCAGAAGCTAATCTTCTCCTGAAAGGTCGTCCCCCCCCCCTGCTGCTTCTCCTGCTTTCAGACGCTACGAGCTGCATCTGCATCACAACACACACAGATTAGGATAATAGTATTAGTGGATCATTATTATTGCTGTCATTATCACCTCTGCTATTATTATTATCATCATTAGATTGAACTCAGAGCTGCAGCAGAAGCATGGCGGCATGTTTTAGGGAAACTGATTTTCTACTTTGGTAATTCAGAAGAAAAGGGAGGAATTATGCTTTGTGTTTCTTATGAAAGGCTCCTCATCCTAATCAGACTGGGACAGATTTAAATAAACACACATGCTGTAAACACTATGTTGTTGTTGTCTCCTGTGAAGTTTGCAAAGACTTCCTTTTTGCAGAGTTGAGAATTTTAGAATCAGATTTGGTTTTGTGACAATTTAATTTAAATAAATGCACTTTCACTGCATGAGTTATCTTAGTGTCAAATCAAACATTTCTTGACTGTAGAAAATCTAATTCAGACCTCAGGAAATACTCAGAAGCTTTATTTCACCGTTTCTAAACCAAGCAAACTAATCAAAGCAAGAGGAAGAGTAGCTTGTGTCAAGAGCAAAAGCTACTGGGGATCCTAAATAAACAAACAAATGGAAACCTGTGAAGCCTAACACGTATGGTATTGGAAGTATCTATTGTAGATACCTCACTATGTAACACTCCTGTTGTGCAATGTGCAAGATATATATGATTTTGTAGGCAAGGCAAGGCAAGTTTATTTATATAGCACTAAAAGCAGCGGCAAAAAGAAAAGTCTTCAGCCTGGATTTAAAAGTAGTCAGAGTTGCAGCGGACCTGCAGGTTTCTGGGAGTTTGTTCCAGATGGAGCATAATAACTGAACGCTGCTTCTCCATGTTTAGTTCTGACTCTGGGGACAGAAAGCTGACCAGTCCCTGAAGACCTGAGAGATCTGGATGCTTCATCATTTAGCAGGAGGTCACAAATGTATTTTGGGCCTAAACCATTCAAAGCTTTATAAACCAGCAGCAGTATTTTGAAATCTATTCTTTGACAGGGAGCATAAATAGCTGTGCAATTTATTCCACCAGCTGTAATACCTTTACCTGGAGGCCAAACTGTTATTGGTACTGGATGTGTGTTTTGTAAATTGTGTAATTTCTAGTTTTATTTTTAATATTTTGATGCTTCTCGAGAGATATTAAGCTATCTTTGGATCTTTATTTGCTGTTACAATTGTACATTTCCCCCTGTGGGACGAATAAAGGTATTCTGATTCAGTTACTTTAACTTTGAAAGGATTAAAATAAAAGATACATACAAAAATGAGCTAAAATATATATCTTAAGTGAAGAAGTTAAAGGTAGAAGTAAAGTAAAAGGTGCTTCTACAATACATACCACTTATTCAACACAATGCATACAGTGGTGTATTATTTAAAGACTTGAATAGCACACACTCACACACAGATTAGTGGTTGTAAGGAACCATAGGGAATCTCATTCACATGGAAAGCCTGTAATTCATTCTAATTAATGGCCGGTGTAAATCCTCCGCTGTCATTGAAAGCAGCAGTTTGTGTTCCTGCTGCTTCAGAAGCATTCAGACTGCAGACCCTCAGACTGCAGACCCTCACTCTCAGCTGCCTTCAGACCTTATCCTCCCTGGTGAAGGACAGTCGGTTTATGGAGCTACTTTTCTGTGTTTGGCTGGTAGATTAATAACTATGGCGTCTTGTGTGAAAACTGAAAGGCCGGCGTTCTTTATCGAGAAGATTCTGGAGCTGGAAACACCTGAACACTTCTGGAAACTTCACCGACCCTGGGCAGGTGAGGGGGAAAGGTTTTATTTTAAACCATTGCTTGCAAGTTTTATCTCCAGCCATCAGTCTGATATGCATGGTGAGCCTCTTGCTGTAACATTCGTTATAAAAAATACCCTTAATTCCCTTTGCTTGGATAAGTAATTTACAATATTAAGGTGCAATTAAGTTGATTTGTTCCTTGTCAAATGGGCAGAGGTGTTAAGTAACTAAGTAGATTTACTAAAGTACTGTCGTAATATTTGGAAGTAAAGTAACATTTCCAATTAAAGCTTAAAAAAAGAAGTAATAAATGTAATAAAATCACACATCTTCAATATTTACCATTAATACTGACCTGTAGAATATGATCTATTCATTAATAAACTGATTTTTAACTAAGTATTAACACGTATGTGAAAAAGGATGGCAGGACAGCCTCATTTGAAAGCACTGCTCCTCCATTCACTTTGTTGATGTGAGAATGTATTGATTGTTTGTCAAAGGTTTGTAATGTGTAATTTCCCATTTTGTATTTCCCCAGAGATTGGAGCAGAGAAGGAGAACGTAGGACACACATATCCTCCTCATCCTCCTCAGATGAGGCCGACGTGCAGCTGGTACATCGGACGCAGACCCCGCACCGCCTTCACCAACTGCCAGGTAACACTATAGGTTTTAGTGCATTTAGGTCTGCTAGGCTCGAATCCCTGAAATCCTGTTTATCTAAATTGTCTTTTAAGTACGTCATAAAGTTAAGGATATATGTGTGTGTGTGTGTGTGTGTGTGTGTGTGTGTGTGTGTGTGTGTGTGTGTGTGTGTGTGTGTGTGTGTGTGTGTGTGTGTGTGTGTGTGTGTGCAGGTGAATGTGCTGGAGACAGTGTTTCAGGTGAACTGCTATCCAGGTATCCAGCTGAGGGAGCAGCTGGCAGTCAGACTGGAGCTGGAAGAAGACAGAATACAGGTGACACATTTTATTTATTTATTTAAAGTATAAATCTAAACACACACTGTGCAAAGTCAGTTGATACAGTTTCCCAACGTTATCTATGATGAGAAAGCAAAGTAAAAATACACGATTTTCCACCTTAACACAGTTTAGAAATAGTGGTTTTCCACCATAGGCCCCACGGTGGAAGCGGGCCCCAGCATGGAGCTCCGCAGTGGGACACTAGTGGTCCTCCTGCCGCAGCATCAGGACAAAAACCACCAGACTCAGAGACAGCTTCATCCCACAGGCCATAAGACTATCATCCATAACATTCATCTGTTTGCAACTTACACATTATTTATCTAATACATCATATTCCATTTACTTGTATAAAGACTCTTCTTGCACTATTTGATCAGTTGTATCTGTTCTATCTCCTGTATATATATTCATGCTGCTGTTGGAGGAGCCTGTGACTTAAGACTAACTTTCCTTTTGTCTCTCAGATCTGGTTCCAGAACCGGAGGGCCAAGCTGAGGCGGGCCCTGAGAGAGAGTCAGCTGCAGCTGGTTCAGACGGCCGTGGGTGACCTTGGGGTCAGACGGGAGGTCAAAGGTCACCTGGATCTCGCTCAGAGGCTAGAGAAGGAAGAGGAGAAGGGAGCATGACGTCTGGATTCATCAGTTTGTGTCTCACTGTCATGAAAAACTCTGGTTGACACGTTTCAAATCTCCGTTAGCTTACATATCCTTCAAAGGATTTTAATGTTTACACCCTGCTCTTGATGAGTTAGCAATGTCTCAATATGTGAATATATTTCTGTTAATAATAATAAATTAAAGTATTTAGATTGTGTGATCTGTTTCGAAGCTTTTAAACTCATTAATAACAAAATATAATAATCCAACAGTATAATATAAATTCACTCTGAAATCTGCCATTCGACATAATGAATGTTATTTTACTAAAGTACACATTTCGAGAGCAGTAGTTTTACTTTGAAGTGCTTTTTGTTTAAGTACCGGGTAGTAATAGTCCATTATTTCAACGCTTTCTTAAAGGTCACCTCTCATGCTATTTTTAGGCAATAGCATAGGTCTCAGTTATATAAAAAAATATATAAAACATGTCTATGAAGTCACTTCCTGTTTCAAAAGTGCTGATTTTGGGTATAAAGCTTTAAAGAGGAGGGGTCTGAGCTCATGCGGGACCCGGCAGCTACCGTCTAAACTAAATGCTGCGGTGATGAAACGCCATATCATGGATCATCAAGGATCTGAAACAGTCTGGAGCTCAAAGGCTTTCTCTCTTGCCGGTTATACCACAAGGTGAGTTCCACTTTACTTCCTGCTTCTTCACACACATGCTCTCCAGTACAGGTTAGCTCTGAGTGTTAGCGATGCTAATGTAAACACCGACCATATTACGTCCAAAACAGTCGGGCATTGTTTCTGATAGCAGCTTTCTGATTGGGCCGTGGGTCCACATTTCAGATGTTACGTCATATCGGACGCAAATCTGGATCAGCTCCGTGGTTCCCCGTTTTTAGAGATTTGGGTACTGAGGAAAAGAGAGTTTTATTTCCTGACGCTGCGTGAGTTCCCCGACACAGCGGGGACACATGGTGATGTAGAGAAGACATCACAAAGTGCATTTTGCATGATAGGTCCCCTTTAAGCTATCTTTCCCATTTCCGTCCTTTGAGTTGTTGTAACCGGATGATAGACTCCTGACGATAAAGCAAACCGTGGCATAATCCATTATTTCCACGCTGTCGTAGGCCAATAGAGTGGCACAGTGACGCGTCCTAAAACCCCGAAGTAAACTCCGACTTTTATCATTTTCAAATCATAAATCTATCAATTAGATTTTTTGATTAGAAAATTATAAAAGTAGGCATGTCGAGATTATCCGACTGAACAAAAGGTGATCCGTCTCTTAAATGTGTTTCAACCACAGACCTTATTATCTAAAATCCTAGGGAGAAATTGCATTGGTTTTTTGTCGAGGGAACCGGAAAAATGCTAACTTACTTCCGGGTTTTAGGACGCGTCACTGTGCCGCCCTATAGCTATGTTTTTTCGCACGTTTAATATTTTAAAACACTATTTGTAAAGCAAACCGTGGCATAACAGGCCACTACTTCAACGTGTTCTTAAGTCAAAACCAACGTTTTTTAGCGGCTTTAATTGTTTAAAACTACACTTTTTATGTCTTTTTCATAGAACCTTCGTTTCCATTGATTTTCTCTTTCAAGCAACTAAATCATTATTTGTTTGTTATCTAATCTAATCAACAGTCAAATGATTAAAGCCTTAACTTTGAGCCTAGCATGAAAAACCAATGCATAATCCACTGGGAACAATTCAAGTAATAGAGTTTCTGATGTTGTTGCAATGACTTCCACACCGATATATAAATAAATGTCTAAATAAATACAGGAATATATTCCCAGAAAACCCCTGAAGTTTGGTAAAGCTGGAAAGGTACCGAGGCTTAATTCCATTGTTTCTAAAGGACCGTCACGTCCCCACTAAAAATGAGGGAGTCAGCATAAAGGTTTATTCTTCGTGCAAGAATACTGACCATAGAAACGAAATAAATAAGTATAACTAGTGATGTCAGTTTGACACTGAAGCTTCGAACGGAGCTTCAACCCTGGACTTCCTATTCCATAGAAGCAGTGCTTCGAAGCTTGCTTCAAATCACGTGACATGTGACGTCCGAAGCAGCAACTGCTTCAAATCACGTGACATGTGACGTCCGAAGCAGCAACTGCTTCAAATCACGTGACATGTGACGTCCGAAGCAGCAACTGCTTCATTTCCTGAATGAATCGCTTGACTGGTTCGAGGTCCAATCAGGTGATTCAATGCACTGCCTCGTCTCGATGACAGGTGACAGGTTGAAACAGTTTCAAATTTGAGCGCTTCAACACTTTATGACCGCTCTAAACAATGCGCAATGTGTGGGTTGTTGTTGTAGTTTGTGTTGTTGCTGTTGAGTTGTTGTTGGTATTGCATTTGAATTGAAGTAGGCTATCATTATACAGTAGAGCAAGCCAGGAAGAAAGATAGGTCGTTCTGGCTCGGAAAACACTTTGAAATGTGGAGAAGTTGTGAACAAAAAGATCAGTAATATAAAAACAGTTCCATGTTTTAAGGAATAGAAAGCCCAGCGGGTCGAGCCGGCGGCCCGAATGCGGCGATGTCCTCCGCGCAGCTGGTTCAAAGCCCGGAATGGATGTATTTTAATCATTGCTTTAATACTTTAATAACTGATAAAAGGCCCTCTCCTCCCAAAAACATGTCCAGCACTCTCTAGTCTCTTCTCAATAACCCAATACACACAATTATCAATCTTTAATTGCAAATAGAACATGATATTCAGTCTTAGTGTGAATCGAATATCTTTCAAGGCAAAGATACGTTAAACCCGCTGCAGTCTTGCACTTCGCCAGGAGAGGTCGCTGTAACTGAAGCTTCGAGAAATGAACCTATTTCCGACACAAGTGTCCAAGTGGTTTGACGCTTCATTCAAAGCTTCATTTTGCCATCACTAAGTATAACAACCAGGACTGTCTCTACATCTATCCTCTGAAACCAAAACTCAAACCCTCACTGACTAAACTACTCAGAACTGGACAAAGCAAAATACAGGGGTGGCAACAATCCGCTAACCTAGTGTGTCTAACAGTAGTTACCTACGTGATGAGAAATGTACAGACTTACCTAACTCCACCTCCCAACACACACACTTTCACAAAGGTCAGAAAATACAAAGTACTATCAGTTTCTAACAACAGTGGAATTCAGGCTCCTCAGTCAGCAACAGGCCCAGGGGGAGAAGGCTTCCTGGGTGCCTCCTTTATGGTCGGCCCTGGCTGCTGATAGGCCAGCTGAGGGTGAGAGGATCCAATCAGCCGTCAGACTCAGGTGCACAGGCAGGTACTGATCAGCTGCTGATTAGCTGCAGAGAAGACAGGGGCCGTTTCTCAATCTCGAGGATACTGGCTTCCAAGCCAATATTTCAAGGATGCTACGTCATCGAGTGCCGCCGAAGTAGCCTACTGTTCCAATGTCCAGCATACTTGGAATTCTACCGAGGCCGCGTCCTTGGTTTGGGGGAAATTTCGAGGCTGCACACGGGTAGACTTCGCGTCCTTAAAATCCCCACAATGCTTCGCAAATATTGGCTTGGAAGCCAGTATCCTCGCGATTGAGAAACGGCCAAAGAGTGGAACAGGCTAGCAAGTGTGCAGGTGTGCGTGAGTACAGCCGGCCTGGCACGTAACAGACACAAGAAACCTGACTCCAGATGTGGTGGCCTTGTGTTTTCTGGAACAGATGTCTAAAATGTACTGTGTACGAGTGTTTGAAAGCGTATAACAGGTTTATGATATCACTGCCCCAGACACGAGTGGATCTGACTTTAATTACATTTGAGTTGAGTGTTTCGTCAACTTAATGTGTTGCTTATAATATGTCTGCATACAGTATGTGACACTGAGTGTTGCACGGCCAAATAGCTACGGCTCGAGAAGCTGACTCAGATAAGGAAATATTGTGATATTATCAATCAATCAATGTTTATTTATAGCCCAATATCACAAATGTTACATTTGTCTCAGTGGACTTCACAGTTTGCACAGAATATCAGTATGACAATACGACACCCTCTGTCCTTAGACCCTCTGTCCTTAGACCCTCTGTCCTTAGACCCTCTGTCTACTGCAACTGCTACTACTACTACTACTACTACTACTACAACAACAACTGCAACTGCTACTATTACTACTACTTACATTTGATATCTAACTCCTGTGTGGGCGACCTGTGAAGTCCACTGAGACAAATGTTACATTTGTCTCAGTGGACTTCACAGTGTGTACAGAATTATATTATATGAGCGATGATCTGATTGATGATGTGATATTAGTGTGATATGAATGCTTTGTGCGACACGTCGGTGTCTTCTCTGCATACGGCAGTTTAAACTGTATTTCCTTTATCCTGTAATATGACTTGATAGATTTAAACTCCGCACACTGAGCTCTGATTGGTCAGCAGGCGGTGCTTTCACTGAGTTGATCTCTTTTCTATAGACGCCTGAGGCGGGCAGCGGCAGGTAAAAAAAAAGTTATTTAGCCTTCCCAAACCTGAGCCTCACGCGCCGCCTATGAACTCCTAATTAGAGCAGCGGTTCCCAACCTTTCTCAACTCCGGGCCCACTTAAGAATCAAAAAGATTTCCGCGGCCCACATTCAACCATAAACAATACGGAGGCTTAATACAGTTCTGATTGGTCAATTCAGAACATGTGGCACATTGTTAATCCAGTAGAACAGACTGTAATGACCGTTGCTAAGGAGGATCAAGAGAGAGAAAGGAAAATAATCTTAATAATGAAAATGTTTCCACAAAAATCTAAATGTTTTGCAAATTATTTGGCGGCAAATATTGAATTTACTTTTACACCCTTTAATATTCAATTTGGGCTTTTAGATGAAGACCGCACACAGTTAATAAATACAACTATTCTTCTGGCTAAAATAAATATTTTTAAAAGTCAATCAAGGAGTGATCTTAATTTAAGGTGTTTGAAGAGTGGATTAGTAGCGGTGTCCGAGGCTGCGTCCCACAGCATTTGGTAAAGACCTGTAAGTGGGTTAAAAAACATCCGACTAAAAGGACCGAGGTTGACTTTGTTTAAAATCGGCACGCAGGTAAAATTAGTATTCAAATGTTTTAAAAATAAATACATGAAAGTGCTTTTAAAAATAAGTGCTGGTAATAACAATCACATCAACCCAATGTTAAATATAATATATAAAACAAATATGTAAAATATAAAATACACAGGTTAGTAGGCGCAGGGAGGGGAAATATTTTAAAGTGAAGTCAACCAAGTGTCCCTAAAAGTGTTTAAAACCCAGGCCGAGGTCTCGAGAGGTGGGTGAGACAAGGGACACGCCTCGGATGATGTTTAAAAATACTTTCAGGGCGTTTCTCTGCGGGATGCTCCAACATCCATTTAAAAATGGAAAGTAATGACTAAAATATAAATAAAACAATATAAACAATGTTATTACATTACATTTAGCTGACGCTTTAATCCAAAGCGACTTACAATAAGTGCGTTCGACCAACAAAATACAAACTTGAAGAAAACAGAATCATCCAGGAGGGAGTTGCAGTAGTCTAGGCGTGAGGTGACGAGAGCCTGGACCAGAACCTGGGTGGCTTTCTGGGTCAGCTGGGGACGTATCCTCCTGATGTTGTAAAGCGTGTATCTGCAGCAGCGGGTTGTAGCAGCGATGTTTGCAGTGAAGGACAGGTTGTTATCTAGGGTCACACCCAGATTCCTTGCAGTCAGAGTCGGGGAAACAACAGAGGTGCCGATGTTGATTGTCAGGTCAAGAGTGGGACAATCTTTTCCCGGAAGGAAAAGCAGTTCAGTCTTGTCAAGGTTGAGCTTGAGGTGAAGAGCAGACATCCACTGAGAGATGTCAGCTAGACAAGCAGAGATGCGTGCGACGACCTGGGTCTCTGAGCGGGGAAAGGACAGAATTAATTGGGTGTCGTCAGCATAGCAGTGGTATGAAAAACCGTGCGGGCTAATGACTGATCCGAGCGAGTTTATGTACAGGGAGAAGAGGAGGGGACCAAGAACAGAGCCCTGAGGGACCCCTGTAGTTAATTGACAAGGGTCGGACTCGGACCCTCTCCAAGTTACCCTGTAGGTACGGTCTTTGAGGTATGAGGCGAGGAGGGAAAGTGCAGAGCCTGAAACTCCAAGTTCTTGGAGAGTGCGAAGGAGGATCTGATGGTTCACCGTGTCGAATGCAGCTGACAGGTCCAACAGGATGATGACAGAGGAGAGGGATGCTGCTTTGGCAGTGTGCAGTTCCTCAGTGACAGCAAGGAGAGCAGTTTCTGTGGAGTGACCTGCCTTGAAACCAGACTGGTGCGGATCCAGGAGGTTGTTCTGATGGAGATAACAGGAGAGTTGTTTAAAGACAGCGCGTTCAAGTGTTTTAGACAGGAACGGGAGGAGAGAGACAGGCCTGTAGTTTATAACATCAGACGGGTTGAGAGTGGGTTTCTTTAGGAGAGGGTTTACTCTCGCCTCCTTGAGACTGTTTGGAAAGTGACCAGAAGTTAGAGAAGTGTTTATGAAATGGGAGAGAAACGGTAGAATATCAGGAGCGATAGTCTGAAGGAGGTTTGAGATCAGCGGCTCGTCTGAAAACCAGCAGCTCGTTTGGTCTTCAACCTTCCTAAATGTTCCCACACCACTCCTCTCCTCCGCTCCCTCCACTGGCTCCCGGTAACTGCTAGAATCCACTTCAAGACAATGGTACTTGCATACCATGCTGCGAATGGATCTGGCCCTTCCTACATCCAGGACATTGTTAAACCGTACACCCCAGCGCGTGCACTCCGCTCGGCATCAGCCAAACGACTGGCTGCACCCTCGCTGCGAGGGGGACCCAAGTTCCCATCAGCAGAAACACGTGGGTTTGCTATCCTGGCTCCAAGATGGTGGAATGAGCTCCCCATTGACATCAGGACAGCAGAACGCTTACACACCTTCCGGCGCAGACTGAAAACTCATCTCTTTCGACTCCACTTCGAGCGATAGAATTACTAACAAGGCACTTATATACTAATAAAGGACTGGCTTCTCTAAAGCCAGTTGAGTAGCACTTGAAATGTTTGGCTCTATGAAACCTGATGTACTTTATGATTCTGTTTTCTTCAAGGTTGTGTCTTCCTGGTCGAATGCACTTATTGTAAGTCGCTTTGGATAAAAGCGTCAGCTAAATGCAATGTAATGTAATGTTTGAAGGGATAGGGTCCAGAGGACAGGTGGTAGGGCGGGCAGAGGTAATGAGGGTAAGAACCTCACTTGGAGAGAGAGGGGAAAAGGAGGTCAGTGTGTGGGTGAAAGGAGGGTCTGGTGACCCAGCGGTGAGTAAAGGTGAGTCAGAAAAAGGAAGAGCGAATATCATCAACCTTTTTTTCGAAATGGTTAACAAAGTCGCTTGACAGAAGTGAGGAGGGGGGAGGGGCTTTGGGAGGGTCCAAGAGGGTGGAGAAGATGGAAAATAGTTTTTTGGGATTGGAATAGGAAGATTGGATCTTATCTTGAAAGAAAGTGCTCTTTGCCTGAGAGATCGAGGCAGAGAAAGAGGAGAGGAGAGCCTGATAGGTTAGGAGGTCGTCACGGTGTTTGGATTTCCACCGTTTCCGCTCTGCTGCCCGAAGGACGGTTCTATTAGCACGCAGTGCGTCATTTAGCCAGGGAGCAGGAGGGGACTGACGAGCCTGCAGAGATGTGAGAGGACAGAGAGAATCCAGAGAGGATGAGAGAGTAGAGAGGAGAGTTTCTGCAGCAGAGTTTGGAGGCAGGAGTTGAAACGAATCAGAGGAAGGGAGGGCTGAGAGCACCGATGAGGCAAAGGTAGAGGGGGAGAGGGAACGAAGGTTACGGCGGACAGGTGCAGGATGAGGAGAGATTAGTTTGTAATGTTTGGAAAGGGGTAGAGAGAATGAAAGGAAGAAGTGATCGGATGTGTGGAGCAGGTTAACAGAGAGGTTAGAAGTAGTGCAGTTCCTTGAGAATATGAGATCAAGGACATTGCCAGCTTTATGAGTTGGTGGGGATGGAGACAGTGAGAAAGCAAAGGCGGTTAACAGAGATGTTAGTTCGTCTATCTTCCCCGTCTGGAGGTTGAAGTCTCCGAGAAGTACAGCCGGAGGGCCAGTTTCAGGGATGTGTGAGAGGAGATGATCTAATTCCTCCAAGAAGTCCCCCAAGGCTCCTGGTGGACGGTAGAGAACAACAATGGTTAGTTGTATAGGATGGGTTACTGTGACGGCATGGGATTCAAAGGTGGAAGGAGTGAAGTTAGGAAGCTTGAAGAGGGAAAAGCTCCATTTGGGAGAGAGCAGGAGACCAGTGCCACCTCCTCTGCCAGTGGGTCTGGGTGTATGGGAGAAGGAGTATGCTGTGGAGAGAGCTGCTGGGGTGGATGTGTTGGATGGAGTAATCCAGGTCTCAGTGAGAGCAAGGAAATCCAGGGACTGCAGGGAAGCGTAGCCAGAGATGAAGTCAGCCTTAGGAACAGCTGACTGGCAGTTCCACAGGCCGCCTGAAACTAGATGTTGGATGTCAGTGGAGCATGTGGGATAGACGAGAGCAGGCCGGTTATATCGATTAGGAGATACACGGGGCCAGTGATAATTGCGAGAAGACACGTAATGGAGAAAATACACATGATTATAGCATGAGGGGCTAAACAACCAAATGAAATAAAACACCAGCGATACTTAACTCAATCAAAGTAGGATTTGCCTCCTCTTTGCCACCCTCGTGACTCCAGCAGACTCTATTGTCTGACGCTCCAGGAAAGAGCTACCTAAACTGGACACCTGATTGCTGAGTTCTCACAGCTGTGGGGCCACGTCCCTTTAATTAGTTAACTCTCTGCAGCTGGTGGCCCTCAAAGGGAAATCTCGACTGGCTCCCTCCTGAGTTGCTATTGTGTCTTTTCAGTGGCCCAATGGTTTTACAATTACATTAAACCCTAAGTTATAAAGTTATGAGTTTAACCCTTAATACAGTTACACCTACTCAATAAAGCTCTTAGTATTCTACAAATGTTTAAATCAAAGTTAATAATAATTGGATTAATAATAAATACAAAATATATTATCTCCTCATTTGGAATTGATAAAATGAGAAACCATGCATTCATCCATCTTCTCCCGCTTATCCGTGGTCGGGTCTCGGGGGTAGCAGTTCCAGCAGAGAGCCCCAAACGTTCCTTTCCCCTCATCAACCAGCTCTGACTGGGGGGTCCCAAGGCGCTCCCAGGCCAGCGAAGAGATATAATCCCTCCACCTGGTCCTAGGTCTACCCCTTGGTCTCTTCCCAGCTGGACGTGCCTGGAACACCTCCCTAGGGAGGCGCCCAGGTGGCATCCTAACTAGGTGCCCGAACCACCTCAACTGGCTCCTTTCGACGCGAAGGAGGAGCCATGCAATACTGTGCAAACATGAAATAAACTGTGACATGTAACATGTAAGTAATAATATAATATGTAAGAAAAATATATAAAATGGTAGTAATAATAATAATAGAAAGAAAACCATGCATTTTAAAGATCATAAAGGAGTCCAGATGAGGAGGATTTGTAAAAGTAATGATAGGAAATATGTATACAAAATAAATACTACAATATAAATAAATAATACATTGATACATAAATAATTAGATAGTTAATTTAAAAAGCAATACCCTTAGGTAATGTATATATACAATATAAAATAGGGTGGAACTTCTGGTTTGCCATCACCGCAGTGAGGGGGTCTAAAAACATCCGGAGGGGAGAAGCACACGTCTGGAGGACAGGAGGGACCTCGTTAGGGTCGGCCCACTTGCAATGCCTTCGCGGACTACTTGTGGGTCGCGGCCCATAGGTTGGGAACCGCCCATCTTTCTATTTATTAAAATCTGAAATATAAAACTGTATTTGTTTTCCTATTTATGTATTTACATTTTAAAATGATTTTATTACTTTATATATCAACCCTTAATGTGAACTTTTTTCTATACAAAATATATGATGTTAATTTCGTTCTTGAATACATAAATAAATAATAACACATAAAAAAAAAAAGGTCTGAATTACGCGGCGGCCGCTGATTGGCTGAGCCGTGTCCCGGAAGTGTGTGTGTGTGTGTGTGTGTGTTGAGTGCAGGAATCTGTCGGTAACATTTGTGTGTGTTTAGCGGCGGGTTTTCTGCTCTACAACATGGAAACGTTTAATAAACTAAAACAGTTTGACGCTTATCCCAAAACTCTGGAGGACTTCCGAGTGAAAACGTGGGGAGGAGCGACCGGTGAGTTATTAAGAGAGAAGAAGAAGAAGGAGCCACTGTTAGCCGCTGATGCTAACAACAAGGCTAATTCATGCTTTAATTCATGATAAAACATACCGTTTTAAAGACCTAACATGGTCCCTGTGACCCAGTGTGACTCTGAGCAGCAGCAGCAGCAGCATGTTCTCCATTAGCTGTTACAATTAAACACCATGGCAACACATATCATTTAACAAGCAGAGGCTGCAGAAGTACCCAGATGCTTCACTTACGTACAAGTAGTTTTCATTTCATTTCATTTCAAACCTTTATTTAGACAGATAGGTCCCTTGAGATCATGGATCTCTTTTACAAGGGAGACCTGCATCAATTAGTTCCACATGAAACATAAAAACAAACAATAGAGGACATCATATTTACATATTCACCAACACTTACAAACACCCATAGTGTCATAAAGCATTTCGTGCAGACGTGCCTTAAAAACATTCAGAGAAACAAGGGTGAACAATTTCAATTTGGACTGTAGGCTGTTCCAAGCAAGTGGAGCTGCGCACATAAAAGCTGTTTTACCGAAGACAGTCCTCACTCTTGGTACATCTAATAAGACTACATCCTATTAGATGTACCAAGAGTGAGGACTGTCTTAGGTAAAACAGCTTTTATGTAACAGTAACACCAGTAACACCACATTGTATAAATACCCTGCTAAAAGTCCTGTATTAACACTCGTAATAAGTAAAAGTACAGAAGTATTAGCATCGGAAGATACTTAAATCACAAAAGTACTCCTTGGCCTTTTCCTAATAGTATATATGTCTAAGTTGACTTATGGGAGGTATGCTATATTTAACCCGGTTTTAAAGGATGCTTTCAGGATATTATAGCACATTATAATCTATACTTTGTGTACTATATAAGAATACGTAATTCCCCACAGCTGTAAATAGCTGCTTGAAAAATGCACCTTGATAAGTGCTTGATAAGTGCTTGATAAGTGCTTGATTTAGACCTTTGGAAAGGTGTAGGAACCCTGACACTTTATTGATCACTGGAGTACATTTGTACCACTAGTTTGTTTGATGAATAGTTGGGCAGTGTCCAGTAGAAGTAGTCCTGGACTCTGAGTTTCAACAGTCACATTAAAACAGTTACTAAATCAGCCTACTATCACCTAAAGAACATATCTAGGATTAAAAGACTAATGTCACAGCAGGATTTGGAAAAACTTGTCCATGCTTTTATCTTCAGTAGACTCGACTACTGCAATGGTGTCTTCACAGGTCTCACTAAAACATCTATTAGGAAGCTGCAGCTGATTCAGAACGCCGCTGCTCGAGTCCTCACTAACACTAAGAAAGTGGATCACTCCTGTTCTGAAGTCTTTACACTGGCTTCCTGTGTGTCAAAGAATAGATTTCTAAATACTGCTGCTGGTTTATAAAGCTTTGAATGGTTTAGGCCCAAAATACATTTCTGATCTCCTGCTAAATGATGAAGCATCCAGATCTCTCAGGTCTTCAGGGACTGGTCAGCTTTCTGTCCCCAGAGTCAGAACTAAACATGGAGAAGCAGCGTTCAGTTATTACGCTCCATCTGGAACAAACTCCCAGAAACCTGCAGGTCCGCTGCAACTCTGACTACTTTTAAATCCAGCAAGAAGACTTTTCTTTTTGCCGCTGCTTTTAATTGAACTATTCAGGCTTATTCTTTTAGGGTTGAAGTCCCCTACGTGTGCCGTTTTGGTTTCAAGACCCTGGTTCGAAGAGGACACCAAAAAAGTCCTAGAAAACTTAAACTTAACTAATGTCGTTTAAAACAGAGGAATAGTTTTGGTACCCTGGGGTCAGATTAGAATTTTCCAAAGGGGGGTTCGTCTAGCATGAAACACTTGAGGTCAAAGACATTTCTCACACTGCACTGTGACTTTAATTCATGTACCTTTGTTATTCATGTTTGCTTTTAAATGAGTGTTTTTAAATGCCATTTCATAATATGTTTCTTAATGTCTTTCATGTTTGTAAAGCACTTTGTCTTGCCTTGCCTTGACCTACAATTTAGATACATTCGAAGATTAGGAAGATTTTGGTTAGGCAGTTAGGGGGAAATTCTCTGTTGGGTTTTGCCCATGCGTGTTGACAGTTTAATACTTTGCTTTCTGATTGGGTATAGGTAATACATTATGGATTCTTTGTCGGCGTTTGTGGATGCGCCCTCAGTATCTTTCTTAGATGATTGCCAGAAGAAGCAGTTGGTCGAAATAGCAGAGCATTATGAAATTGCTGTTGTAGGGAGCAAGCGGAAACATGAGATTAAAGCTGTCATCGTGTCATCTTTGTTTGAGCAGGGGGTGTTGCAGAAGAGTGAGTCTGGTGCGGCAGGGTTCGTGCTGGTAGTGGTTCAGACAGCTGGTTTGACGTTGAAGCAGCAAAAGGAGCTTTTGGCCATGCAGTTTAATCAGGAGAGGGTGCAGTTGAGGTTGGAGCAGGAGAGGTTGGAGTTGAGGTTGGAGCAGGAGAGGGTGCAGTTGAGGTTGGAGCAGGAGAGGTTGGAGTTGAGGTTGGAGCAGGAGAGGGTGCAGTTGAGGTTGGAGCAGGAGAGGTTGGAGTTGAGGTTGGAGCAGGAGAGGGTGCAGTTGAGGTTGGAGCAGGAGAGGTTGGAGTTGAGGTTGGAGCAGGAGAGGGTGCAGTTGAGGTTGGAGCAGGAGAGGTTGGAGTTGAGGTTGGAGCAGGAGAGGGTGCAGTTGAGGTTGGAGCAGGAGAGGTTGGAGTTGAGGTTGGAGCAGGAGAGGGTGCAGTTGAGGTTGGAGCAGGAGAGGGTGCAGTTGAGGTTGGAGCAGGAGAGGGTGCAGTTGAGGTTGGAGCAGGAGAGGGTGGAGTTGAGGTTGGAGCAGGAGAGGGTGCAGTTGAGGTTGGAGCAGGAGAGGGTGGAGTTGAGGTTGGAGCAGAAGAGGTTGGAGTTGAGGTTGGAGCAGGAGAGGGTTGAGGTTGGAGCAGGAGAGGTTGGAGTTGAGGTTGGAGCAGGAGAGGGTGGAGTTGAGGTTGGAGCAGGAGAGGGTTGAGGTTGGAGCAGGAGAGGTTGGAGTTGAGGTTGGAGCAGGAGAGGTTGGAGTTGAGGTTGGAGCAGGAGAGGTTGGAGTTGAGGTTGGAGCAGGAGAGGGTGGAGTTGAGGTTGGAGCAGGAGAGGTTGGAGTTGAGGTTGGAGCAGGAGAGGGTGCAGTTGAGGTTGAGCAGGAGAGGTTGGAGTTGAGGTTGGAGCAGGAGAGGGTTGCAGTTGAGGTTGGAGCAGGAGAGGTTGGAGTTGAGGTTGGAGCAGGAGAGGGTGCAGTTGAGGTTGGAGCAGGAGAGGTTGGAGTTGAGGTTGGAGCAGGAGAGGGTGCAGTTGAGGTTGGAGCAGGAGAGGTTGGAGTTGAGGTGGAGCAGGAGAGGTGCAGTTGAGGTTGGAGCAGGAGAGGGTGCAGTTGAGGTCGGAGCAGTCAGGAGAGAGGGTGGAGTTGAGGTTGGAGCAGGAGAGGGTGGAGTTGAGGTTGGAGCAGGAGAGGGTGCAGTTGAGGTTGGAGCAGGAGAGGGTGGAGTTGAGGTTGGAGCAGGAGAGGTTGGAGTTGAGGTTGGGGGAGGAGAGGGTTGAGGTTGGAGCAGGAGAGGTTGGAGTTGAGGTTGGAGCAGGAGAGGGTGGAGTTGAGGTTGGAGCAGGAGAGGTGGAGTTGAGGTTGGAGCAGGAGAGGTTGGAGTTGAGGTTGGAGCAGGAGAGGTTGGAGTTGAGGTTGGAGCAGGAGAGGTTGGAGTTGAGGTTGGAGCAGGAGAGGTTGGAGTTGAGGTTGGAGCAGGAGAGGGTGCAGTTGAGGTTGGAGCAGGAGAGGGTGGAGTTGAGGTTGGAGCAGGAGAGGGGTGGAGTTGAGGTTGGAGCAGGAGAGGGGTGGAGTTGAGGTTGGAGCAGGAGAGGGTGGAGTTGAGGTTGGAGCAGGAGAGGGTTGAGGTTGGAGCAAGGAGAGGGTGGAGTTGAGGTTGGAGCAGGAGAGGGTGCAGTTGAGGTTGGAGCAGGAGAGGGTGGAGTTGAGGTTGGAGCAGGAGAGGGTGGAGTTGAGGTTGGAGCAGGAGAGGGTGGAGTTGAGGTTGGAGCAGGAGAGGGTGGAGTTGAGGTTGGAGCAGGAGAGGGTGGAGTTGAGGTTGGAGCAGGAGAGGGTGGAGTGAGTTGGAGCAGGAGAGGTTGGAGTTGAGGTTGGAGCAGGAGAGGGGGGAGTTGAGGTTGGAGCAGGAGAGGTTGGAGTTGAGGTTGGAGCAGGAGAGGTTGGAGTTGAGGTTGGAGCAGGAGAGGGTGGAGTTGAGGTTGGAGCAGGAGAGGGTGGAGTTGAGGTTGGAGCAGGAGAGGGTGGAGTTGAGGTTGGAGCAGGAGAGGGTGGAGGTTGGAGCAGGAGAGGTTGGAGTTGAGGTTGGAGTTGAGGTTGGAGCAGGAGAGGTTGGAGTTGAGGTTGGAGCAGGAGAGGGTGGAGTTGAGGTTGGAGCAGGAGAGGGTGGAGTTGAGGTTGGAGCAGGAGAGGGTGGAGTTGAGGTTGGAGCAGGAGAGGTTGGAGTTGAGGTTGGAGCAGGAGAGGTTGGAGTTGAGGTTGGAGCAGGAGAGGGTGCAGTTGAGGTTGGAGCAGGAGAGGGTGCAGTTGAGGTTGGAGCAGGAGAGGGTGGAGTTGAGGTTGGAGCAGGAGAGGTTGGAGTTGAGGTTGGAGCAGGAGAGGTTGAAGTTGAGGTTGGAGCAGGAGAGGTTGGAGTTGAGGTTGGAGCAGGAGAGGTTGGGAGTTGAGGTTGGAGCAGGAGAGGGTGCAGTTGAGGTTGGAGCAGGAGAGGGTGCAGTTGAGGTTGGAGCAGGAGAGGGTGCAGTTGAGGTTGGAGCAGGAGAGGGTGGAGTTGAGGTTGGAGCAGGAGAGGTTGGAGTTGAGGTTGGAGCAGGAGAGGGTGGAGTTGAGGTTGGAGCAGGAGAGGTTGGAGTTGAGGTTGGAGCAGGAGAGGTTGGAGTTGAGGTTGGAGCAGGAGAGGGTGCAGTTGAGGTTGGAGCAGGAGAGGGTGGAGTTGAGGTTGGAGCAGGAGAGGGTGGAGTTGAGGTTGGAGCAGGAGAGGTTGCAGTTGAGGTTGGAGCAGGAGAGGTTGGAGTTGAGGTTGGAGCAGGAGAGGTTGGAGTTGAGGTTGGAGCAGGAGAGGGTGCAGTTGAGGTTGGAGCAGGAGAGGTTGGAGTTGAGGTTGGAGCAGGAGAGGTTGGAGTTGAGGTTGGAGCAGGAGAGGTTGGAGTTGAGGTTGGAGCAGGAGAGGTTGGAGTTGAGGTTGGAGCAGGAGAGGTTGGAGTTGAGGTTGGAGCAGGAGAGGTTGGAGTTGAGGTTGGAGCAGGAGAGGGTGGAGTTGAGGTTGGAGCAGGAGAGGGTTGCAGTTGAGGTTGGAGCAGGAGAGGTTGGAGTTGAGGTTGGAGCAGGAGAGGGTGGAGTTGAGGTTGGAGCAGGAGAGGTTGGAGTTGAGGTTGGAGCAGGAGAGGGTGGAGTTGAGGTTGGAGCAGGAGAGGTTGGAGTAGGAGAGGGTTGAGGTTGGAGCAGGAGAGGTTGGAGTTGAGGTTGGAGTTGAGGTTGGAGTTGAGGTTGGAGCAGTAGAGGGTGGAGTTGAGGTTGCAGTTGAGGTTGGAGCAGGAGAGGTTGGAGTTGAAGTTGGAGCAGGAGAGGTTGGAGTTGATGTTGGAGCAGGAGAGGGTGCAGTTGGAGTTGAGGGGTCAGCAGCAGTAGCGTGGCGTGGGGAAAAATGTAGGGGAAGCCCATTTTTTGGGTCGGGGGGGGGGGGTCAATAACGTAACCAGATGAGTGATTACAGCCCGGTATCATTTTACACACATATCACACAGATGCAGGACTTGCACACGCCTCTAACCGAAAGGTCCGCACGCACTCTCCAGCTGAAACTCTCTCCTTATTCATTTAAGCATTTGACTTATTAATGTATGCAGACAATCACACAATCTATGTGATTTTTGGATTTACCGAGCCTCTCAATTTCCCGTGACAGGTTGGCGAGGTCGATGAATCCTGAAGTTGCCCAAGGATTGTTCAGGAGCACGAATCCTTGTCAAAAATAAGACATGGCCAGAAAAATAGACGCTGAAGTTTAGCGCTTCCAGTTAGCCACTCCGTGCGGACATAATTGTCCTCATTGAACGTCCGATTCTCTCCCTTTGTCCTCTGTGTACACACAGCTCGAGTGCGGGCGTTGGCCTGTCGTCTGATTTAATGTTTAGTTGCTGCTGTAGCGGAAGTTTAGTAAAGTTATGTTTGATTAAGTACGCCAAATCTCCACCCTCCATAATGCTTCATTTGCTTGATAACTTCTATCGGCGGTGATGACAGTTACAGTATTAAAACTGATGTTGATGTGATTTGATTGGATGGCAGTGTCCAATCAAATCGCCAGCCGCCTCTGAAGGGAAGCAAGAGGCGTCTGGCTTCCCTTGGCATGGCCCTGACCAATCACAGGTTGGCAGGGGCCTCATCTGATTGGTCAATCCCTCAATTTTTTTTCACCAAGGGAAGCCAGATTCGGCCTCCTCTCGCAGCAGAGTGCAATCTACTGTTTCACCATAACACCTAGAGGGGCGCTGTTTCACTCTTTGTAAAATACTCAATGAGAATGGGGGAGAGACGTGCCGGCAGCAACACACAGCAAAGGAGAATTATCGAAACAAAACAAAGTGTTTTTATTTATTAAATTATAACTACAATCCGGGGAAGCCTGGCTTCCCTTGGCCTCCGGGAGAAAACGCCACTGGTCATCAGCAGGAGGTAGAGAAGCATTTAGAGGTGGAGAAGGTGCTGGAGGTGGAGAAGATGAAATGTGAGGGGGTGCTGGAGGTGGAGAAGATGAAATGTGAGGGGGTGCTGGAGGTGGAGAAGATGAAATGTGAGGGGGTGCTGGAGGTGGAGAAGATTAAATGTGAGGGGGTGCTGGAGGTGGAGAAGATGAAATGTGAGGGGGTGCTGGAGGTGGAGAAGATGAAATGTGAGGGGGTGCTGGAGGTGGAGAAGATTAAATGTGAGGTGGAACATGCTAGATTACGGCTGATTGGAGAGGGCAAGCTTTCTCCGGTGGAGTATGGTTCTGATAGGTCGGCATCAGGTAGTGGCGATATTATTTCTTACTTGCGGTTATTGCCAAAGTTCAATGAGCGTGACCCTGACATTTTTTTCACTCTATTTGAACGCATAGCGGAGGCAAGAAGCTGGTCAGATTCGGACAGAGTGCTGTTACTTCAGTGTGTACTCACTGGGCGAGCACAGGAGGCGAAAATGCTTTGGACTATGATAGAGTAGAATCAGCGGTGTTGAAGTCATACGAACTGGTTCCTGAAGCGTATCGTCAAAGGTTCAGAAGTGGGGTCAAGGGGGATAAGCAGACACATATGGAGTTTATCCGTGATTTGACTTCTCATTTTCAGCGGTAGTGCACGGCAGCAAAGGTTGACGGTCTTTGTGAACTCATTGTATTGGAACAATTTAAAGATGCTACCCCTCAGCGTGTGGCCACTTATGTAAACGAGCAGAAACCTTCCACCACGCTTAGAGCTGCTGAACTAGCGGACGATTTAGTGTTGACACATAAGGGCAGTTCTAGGGGTGATTGGAAACGTGGAGAAGATGATGGCTATGCCCGCGGTGGTGCAAAGTGTTCACCAGGCTCCTCCCGTAGAGTTGCAGGTACGGGGCGACCCGAGGGGGCCAAAGTGGGTCATTATTGCCTAGAAGAGGGTCATTGGAAGGAGCAGGAAGGAAATTAAATCCACCACGGGCCTGATTTGGCCCCCGGGCCTTGAGTTGGAGACCCCTGATCTAATGCATATTATTTAAAAACATTACAACCCACTGCTTGTGCATTAACATGGTATTTATCTTGCTATGTAATATGTTTATTTTATTCTTTCTTTGCTAACATGTCCAGTTCTCGATGTTTGTATTGATTGTATTTAGTTGATATTTTAAATGACATTTTGACTCATTAGGGTTTCTGTCCATCGACTGCAGATCGAAGCCTCTTGACTAATTCATACACTCTAAGTAATGTGTCCCTGTTTGATACATAAGACGCGGGTCTGATCTTCCTCCAGACCCTCAGTGTGATCATATCTGACCTCTCTCTCTCTGCAGTGACGATCATCAGCGGCATCATCATGTTGATCCTGTTCGTCTCCGAGCTGCAGTATTATCTCACTAAAGAGGTGAGTCTTCCTCCGGTCACCTGACCGCCTCGTCAAGAAACACTTTGATTGGTCCTAGTTTGGGATGAGATAAGATATTCCCCCTTGTTATAAACAATCTGAGGCGTCTGTGTTGAGGATAAGATCAGAGGTATTGATCCCAATGTGGGACATGTGTGCTGCAGCAGCATACAAAGACATTACATTAGAGACATTAAAAGACTAGTAAACAATCCCAAATGTAAACATCTCAATAGAAATAAAATGGCATTCAAAAAGTAAAACATGTGGAAATACAAATGTGTATATAGCACTTTCCATCTCACACTAAGTGCTTCACAAACCAGCTATAAATGTTGAATTACAATCTTACAGTGACAACATTAAAGCAGGATATTATACATAAGTATGTGACGAATGGAATATTACATATTAGATTGGATATAAATGTACAGTGTGGTTTACTCTCGGCATTTCCACTGCAGCGGGTTGCCCCGTTTAAGCGTCCTTAATCGTCCTCAAGCGGCCAGGACAGTTTTTGGTGGCTTTCCATATAGCGTAGCACCGGCTAGCGGGTACTTTTCCCTTCTTTTTCCGGCCCCATAAAATCGTGGTTCTATCAGGCCGGGGCTGAACTAGTGACGTCAACACTTTGACTGCTGATTGGTCAGAGAGAATCGTCACAAGATCGCGCGCGAGATCATCCCTAGCGGCGCATATATATCTAGAAGCAAGCTTGCAGCATTTTTGTAAACGGAGGAGCTACAAAAATGGCAACGTCAAAGAAAAGCACACCATGGTCGACCGAGGAGGTGACGACGTTCCTACATCTCATTGGGGACGATAGAATCCAGCGGGAGCTCGACGGGAGCCCCGCCTACACTGCGGTGCTACCCCAGGTCCTCAACTGTAATGGCAATGCGCCACGGCCTCGGACGGCCTGAGCGAGGACGCTTAGGGACGCTTAAACGGGGCTACACTTGTAAGAGCAGATTTAAGAGCAAGTCCAAAGTCTGCAGCTTCAGAGACAGAGACTGCTCTGTGGTGGGGAGGACACTCGAATTCCCTGATAAATGATTCATGGGCAAAGTTTGTCTTTTGTTGTATTTAATAAAGTAATAAAGAAAGTCAGTACATATCGTGGAATGGATCTCAAATGCAGGAACAGAGCTGCTTATAACGTGGCTTTGCTTACAGTCAAAGCCCTTTCACTTATTTGCATAACAAGCTTGAGATGTTCTTAGTTCCCCTCGTTAGAAGCAATCTGAAGCTTCTGTTTTGAGGGTAATAATAAACTTTTGTTGAACGTAAAGCAGCGTTCAGGCTTCAGGAAGGTCTTCCTGTCAGACCGGTCCGACGACCACAGCACCCTGACTTCAGGAATGCTGCTTCTGTTCCACTTCTGCTCTGCTCGTCGTGGTTTTCCGATGAAGCATGCTTTAAGGAATGATCCTTAAAGCATTATATAATCATAGAACACAATACAGCTTCTTCCTGAAGGCAAATACGTTATTTTGTCCGTCCAACACCCCTAAGATATTCACTTTATTGTATATAGACCGTCTGTATTTTATGTTGCATCGTTGGAGGAGCTCAGGTCAGAAGAATTTCATTGCCATTTCTACACTGTAGCTCATGACAATAACACCTTTGAATCTTCTTGTAATGTAGATTCTTTAAACTTTAAATGTCCTTTCCCTGCAGGTTCACCCTGAGCTGTACGTGGACACGTCGCGAGGAGACAAACTCAAAATCAACGTAGACGTGCTTTTCCCTCACATGCCCTGCGCCTGTAAGTGGCTCCGCTGTTACCTAGCAACATGCTAACTGTTGGGAAAACACTGAATGTCCTCTTCCAACCTGAGAGTAGCATGCTAACAAAGCTATCAACTGTAGCTGTGAACATGACAGGATGTGAGATTACCTAGAAGAGCATCAGGACTGTTTGAGGCAGATGATAGCTATGTGATTAACATGATGACTCAGCCTCTATGGAGAGAGACATCAAGCATGCTCATTTCTGACGTGGAGCTAATCTGAAGTAAACATTGAATACTGCTTTCTATTCCTCCATCTTGTGACTGTGTGACTCCCTCTCTTGGATATCAGCATGTGAAGGACACTGCTCAGGAACTAGTCTCTGTATGTGATGACTCCTTCTGGAGAGGATCACAGACACATGGATCCTGAGAATGAAGCTCAAACTGGGGAGGAGGGATTATTAACATTTTAAGTATTCAGAGAAACGATAGAATTTTGAGGAAAAATCCGGAATTCTGAGATTTTTCGAAAAGTCATAATTTTGAAGTCAAAAAAAATTGAGAAAGTCCGAATTGTGAGATTTTGAGGAAAAAGCCAACATTTTGAGAACAAACTTAATATTTTGTTCATGACCGCAGGATGTGTGATTACCTAGAAGAACCGGTATTCCTCCATCTTGAGACTGTAACTCCCTCTCTTGGAAGGACACTGTTCAGGAACTAGTTGATGCTGTGTATGTGATGACTCCTTCTGGAGAGGATCACAGACACATGGGTCCTGAGGCTGAAGCTCGAGCCGGGGACCAGGGAGAGTTTTCTAAACAGTAGTAGTAGTAGTGGTAGTAGAAGTTGTAGTGGTGGTAGTAGTATAAGTAATTGTAGTAGTAGCATGTGAAGGACACTGCTCAGGAACTAGTCTCTGTATGTGATGACTCCTTCTGGAGAGGACCACAGATACATGGATCCTGAGGCTGAAGGACACTGCTCAGGAACTAGTCTCTGTATGTGATGACTCCTTCTGGAGAGGACCACAGATACATGGATCCTGAGGCTGAAGCTCGAGCCGGAGACCAGGGAGATTTCTCTAAACAGTTGTAGTAGTAGTGGAAGTTGTATTAGTTGTAGTAGTAGTAGTAGTTGTAGTGGTGGTAGTAGTATAAGTAATTGTAGTAGTAGCATGTGAAGGACACTGTTCAGGAACTAGTCTCTGTATGTGATGACTCCTTCTGGAGAGGATCACAGAGACATGGATCCTGATGTAGGGCTGCTCGATTATAGCAAAAATCATAATCATAATCGATTATTTGAGTCAATAATTGTAAATGCGATTATTCATTGACTTTGAAAACATCCATTTATTAGAGAATTTGTTTTGAACAGTATGTTTTGAACAGTTGATTACCCTGAACTTTAAGTATAATTAATAATAAAATAATCGTTTTATTTCGATTACGTTGTTTTCGTAATCGTTGCAAGCCATAATCGCGATTACAATACGATTAATTGAGCAGCCCTACCCTGACATTGAAGCTCAAGACGGAGAGAGATTTGTCTAACAGTAATGACCACATCCTATTATCTATAAACAGTTCTTCCTCTCGTCTCCCTCCTCTTCCTCTCAGATCTCAGTATAGATGCGATGGACGTGGCCGGCGAGCAGCAGCTGGACGTCGAACACAATCTGTTCAAGCAGCGGCTGGACAAAGACCTGAAGCCTGTCACCAACGAGGCAGAAAAACACGGTAACATCTCACGTTAATTCATCACCCTGACTTCAGAAATCAAAATGTTTTCACTTTTAAGTCTCTCTTAAAGCTCAGACACTAATTTGTAATCCATCCTGGAACAACAGTGTTTTCAAAGAGACCTCACAAAGCTTAAAAAGAATATAAATATGAATAATGGATGTGTACGGAGAAACCGTATTTTGTTATTATCGCCCCAAATCACACATTTCACATTGAAACCCAACAATAAACAGAGGACATTATTTTTACATTAAACTCCAGGAGAGCAACTAACGAGGACCCTTTCTCATAGGGTGTGCTATAAGTAAATTACAACATAAGGCGCATTCACACCGCAGTACTTTTCCCACAAAGGTTCATGAGAACTTAGTCCATGAGAACTCTCTAGTTCTCATGAACTAAGTACAGATCGCGTTCACACCGGAAAAAGTCTCTGGGGGAGGATTAGGCAAATGAAGCCACTGACGTCACTTGTTCTTCTTCTGCTTTGGGTTTACTGGCAGGCTACAAACCACTTCACGGCGTATACTGCCGCCCGGAGTCCCCGGCCGGAAGTCCCCGGAGTTGGGGAAGGCTTCAGTAGAAGCTGCTGGGACTCCCAGCAGCTTCTACTGAAGCCTTCCCAGTAAATCGCCAGAACGCCGACACCTCCTCATCTCCACCGCTCCCATGTTTTATTTGTGTTGCCATAAGTTAGTCTCTCTGCGTTTCTGCACTGGGCTAATGCTAATGCTAATAATGCTAATGCGAGGATAATAAAATGGCGGCTTCACAAAACTTTTTGGGAGTTTTACGGGGCGTGGTTTGCAATCCGCCCAGCCAATCAGAAATATAGCTCTTTTCTCACAAGAGAGCCGCTCGAAAGTCCCTGCTCTCTAGCAGGGACTTTCGAGCGGGTAAAAAGGTTCTCATGAACTCATTTTAGTACCGGCTCTTTTTGGTGTGAACGCGATAAAAGAGTTCTCATGAACTAAGTTCGCATGAACCTTTGTGGGAAAAGTACCGCAGTG
The DNA here is from genome assembly GCA_902827135.1 of Harpagifer antarcticus. NCBI lineage: Eukaryota > Metazoa > Chordata > Actinopteri > Perciformes > Harpagiferidae > Harpagifer > Harpagifer antarcticus. Next base: position 30,200 of record CADEHL010001303.1, on the reverse strand, counting down.
TGAATGCGCCTCTAGACAGTCCAAATACTAGAGAATATAGAAAGAGGAAGATGGATCCAGAGTAGGGCTGCAGTTATTGGAAAAAAACTGTTATTGCGATATGAAAACATACAGGAACCATCCTTTCTTGAACTTGAATGATACGATGGTATTTTTGTAACTATATTTAACCGGATGAAGGATTTTGGTCACGGACGTCTGGATCGTAAGTTATCAGAGCAACAAGCTGAGCTAGCTCGGTTAGCAGCGCCGAACTGGAGAAACACATGAAACCACTTTACTCAGTGTTTCTACCTTTGATCACCGGGTCCAGTTGCTATGGAGATTTCATTGTGATCGGTGGTTTGCTGTCACTCACTCAAACCCCTGAGAGCCGCGCAAGTTTTCCTTTTGTAGCAAAACTAATTGTAACATGACGTGTTTGAGTTAATTTGCCTACATTTATGCTTAAACTTGCTTGAAAATTACAGTTAAAAAAGTGAATGCAGGATTTGATATGTTTTACGAGACATTAGGGCCGTGTGGGGGAAACGTATGTGTAGCAATGCAGTGGGAGTCACCATGAAGGAGACACGGGAAGAGCAGGAGCTTGGTTTATTTGGAGCTTCGGCCGGAGAATTCACATCACAAGTCCAAGAGCCAGAGGTTCTGACTTCACGGGAGAGTTGCCACGTCAATTCTGCAGCGCCTCTCTCTCGTTCGCCCATTCACTGGTTTCACAGAGTAATCAACATGTTGGAGAAGATAGCCTAAACAGTTGGGAACACTGAGTTACTTGCGTCTGACACTTATGGCCTCGAAGATTTCACACCTTGGAGTCCACAAACACAGAGAAGGAAGCGTCCCAGTGTTCCCACAACAACAAACCATCTGTGACCGAGGGTTGCCCGGTCATCGAATGGGAACAACAACATTATGGCTGAAGCAGCCTATCTCCTTAAAGGAGATAACAGACGTCAGGGTCGGTCATGCACGTCATATCTAGGAGTCTAGGACAATTATTTCCCTAACAGGCAGGAATTCAGAAAGAAAGGAGCATATTTGAGCTCTGCTTGCGCATTAGTTTCTGTTATGGATCAGTATCAACAGTCCTGCCAGTAACGTTACTATATTATCAATACCACTTTAGTTATAGCCTGATTGCTAACTTTACAATGTTGTGATGTGACGTTGGCTAACATTAACTGTAGCTACCGCCGGTCACTCACCAAGACAGCTGCCCTGTTCTCCTCTGGTTCTCCACTGGTTCTCCACTGGTTCTCCTCACACCAAAGCTCCATTTCTCTCCGATGGCCGTTATTTCTTCTAATCCTTGGCTGCTCCCGGTCTCTTGGACGCCTCGCAGGCTCATAATTATAAGGTTGTGGTCCGTCATATGCATTCGAATATACATGTTCAACTTCTTCTGTGTCGAAACTAGCACTGGGATCCATGTTTATTAATGATAAATGGACTGTACTTATATAGCGCTTTATCCAGTCATTACGACCCCTCAAAGCGCTTTACATACTACATGTCATTCACCCATTCACACCCATTCACACAGAGCAGTCCCACTTGCTCTAGGACCTCACATTCACACACATTCACACAGAGCAGTACCACTTGCTCTAGGACCTAACATTCACACCCATTCATACAGAGCAGTACCACTTGCTCTAGGACCTAACATTCACACCCATTCACACAGAGCAGTACCACTTGCTCTAGGACCTAACATTCACACCCATTCATACAGAGCAGTACCACTTGCTCTAGGACCTAACATTCACACCCATTCACACAGAGCAGTACCACTTGCTCTAGGACCTAACATTCACACACATTCATACAGAGCAGTACCACTTGCTCTAGGACCTAACATTCACACAGAGCAGTACCACTTGCTCTAGGACCTAACATTCACACCCATTCACACAGAGCAGTACCACTTGCTCTAGGACCTAACATTCACACACATTCACACACCGTTGGCCATCGGGAGCACCTCAGGGTTAAGTATCTTGCCCAAGGATACATCGACATGTTGGCTGCACGGGCTGGGATCGAACCCGCAACCTTCTGGTTGAAAGACGACCGCACTCCCTCGCAGCCACAGTCGCCCTACGTTACACCGGCCGCTCTCCCCCTTGTTTCCCCTTTGTTACGTCACACGCGGGAGGTCACGTGGGGAGGCTTTTTTGATGCGGAAGTAAAAATGTCTTACAAAAACGACGCCAGATGTCACTGTAGTGTATATATGTTAGAAAATCTAGTGTATTCATCATTTTCCTACACATTTATTCACAGGTGTCTTTAACCTGGACGTTGCTCTTTAATATCGCACGTCCAGCAACAGGTCCTCTTTCTGCAGACAGGAAATACTTTCAGCTGGAAAACCAACTTTTTGTAGAAAAACAAATGGAAAAACGTCGGGACTTTTTAAAGTAATCGTTAAACAGTAGTGTGCCAAGACTTGGAGCTATTTTCTGAAGTCTTTTTTGACTATTTATACATTCATGTGACCTCTCTGAAGTCTACATATTCTGATAGCTTAGTTTGTCCTGAAAGTAAAGATGTGTTTTGACTCGATTACAGGGTTCATGTTGTACAGGCTCTTTTACACAAGGCGAACAAAACGTACAAAATAAGGGCTTAAACTTAAAAAGGTTATATTTAAGTTTTCCGGTGGTTTCAGGTTGTTGAAATAGATATTAAATTAACTGCACAGGGACAGGCTGCTCCTCTTCCCTTGGTAAACAGAAGGGAGTCGAACTGGATAATTTGCATGGCTGCCATCTCCTGGTCCGCCCCCGGAGGATTGTGATTGGAGCACGCTGGGCCCGACGCCTCTCGCTACTTGGTCCTTAGAACTGTGGTTAAACTTGTGTGATATTGTGTGTTAGTAATGTCTAGAGTAGTTAGTTAGTGCTTAGAGTAGTTTTAGTTAGTGCTTAGAGTAGTTTAGTTAGTACTTAGAGTAGTTTAGTAGTGCTTAGAGTAGTTTAGTTAGTACTTAGAGTAGTTTAGTTAGTGCTTAGAGTAGTTTAGTTAGTGCTTAGAGGTAGTTTAGTTAGTGCTTAGAGTAGTTTAGTTAGTGTTTAGAGTAGTTTAGTTAGTGCTTAGAAGTAGTTTAGTTAGTGCTTAGAGTAGTTTAGTTAGTTAGTGCTTAGAGTAGTTTAGTTAGTGCTTAGAGTAGTTTAGTTAGTGTTTAGAGTAGTTTAGTTAGTGCTTAGAGTAGTTTAGTTAGTGTTTAGAGTAGTTTAGTTAGTGCTTAGAGTAGTTTAGTTAGTGCTTAGAGTAGTTTAGTTAGTGCTTAGAGTAGTTTAGTTAGTGTTTAGAGTAGTTTAGTACTTAGAGTAGTTTAGTTAGTGCTTAGAGTAGTTTAGTTAGTGTTTAGAGTAGTTTAGTTAGTGCTTAGAGTAGTTTAGTTAGTGCTTAGAGTAGTTTAGTTAGTGCTTAGAGTAGTTTAGTTAGTGCTTAGAGTAGTTTAGTTAGTGCTTAGAGTAGTTTAGTTAGTGCTTAGAGTAGTTTAGTTAGTGCTTAGAGTAGTTTAGTTAGTGCTTAGAGTAGTTTAGTTAGTGTTTAGAGTAGTTTAGTTAGTACTTAGAGTAGTTTAGTTTAGTGCTTAGAAGTAGTTTAGTTAGTGCTTAGAGTAGTTTAGTTAGTGCTTAGAGTAGTTTAGAGTAGTTAGTTAGTGCTTAGAGTAGTTTAGTTAGTGCTTAGAGTAGTTTAGTTAGTGCTTAGAGTAGTTTAGTTAGTGCTTAGAGTAGTTTAGTTTAGTGCTTAGAGTAGTTTAGTTAGTGCTTAGAGTAGTTTAGTTAGTGTTTAGAGTAGTTTAGTTAGTGCTTAGAGTAGTTTAGTTAGTGCTTAGAGTAGTTTAGTTAGTGCTTAGAGTAGTTTAGTTAGTGCTTAGAGTAGTTTAGTTAGTGTTTAGAGTAGTTTAGTTAGTGCTTAGAGTAGTTTAGTTAGTGCTTAGAGTAGTTTAGTTAGTGTTTAGAGTAGTTTAGTAGTGCTTAGAGTAGTTAGTTAGTGCTTAGAGTAGTTTAGTTAGTGCTTAGAGTAGTTTAGTTAGTGCTTAGAGTAGTTTAGTTAGTGCTTAGAGTAGTTTAGTTAGTGCTTAGAGTAGTTTAGTTAGTGCTTAGAGTAGTTTAGTTAGTGTTTAGAGTAGTTTAGTTAGTGTTTAGAGTAGTTTAGTTAGTGCTTAGAGTAGTTTAGTTAGTGCTTAGAGTAGTTTAGTTAGTGCTTAGAGTAGTCAGGTTTTAGTTTGTGGCCCCCTTTAGAGTAGTTTAGTTAGTGCTTAGAGTAGTTTAGTTAGTGTTTAGAGTAGTTTAGTTAGTGCTTAAGAGTAGTTTAGTTAGTGTTTAGAGTAGTTTAGTTAGTGCTTAGAGTAGTTTAGTTAGTGTTTAGAGTAGTTTAGTTAGTGCTTAGAGTAGTTTAGTTAGTGCTTAGAGTAGTTTAGTTAGTGCTTAGAGTAGTTTAGTTAGTGTTTAGAGTAGTTTAGTTAGTGCTTAGAGTAGTTTAGTTAGTGTTTAGAGTAGTTTAGTTAGTGCTTAGAGTAGTTTAGTTAGTGTTTAGAGTAGTTTTCCGGTGGTTTCAGGTTGTTGAAATAGATATTGAGTTAACTGCACAGGGACAGGCTGCTCCTCTTCCTTTGGTAAACAGAAGGAAGTCGAACTGGATAATTTGCATGTGCACATATTTTAATTTGCCTACAGTTGCACGGCTGCAAAAGTCAAATGAACCAGGATGCAGTTTTTGCAAGCCAGCGTCTACTTACAAGTTGTTTTATCTGTTAGCAAACAACAACAAGATAGCTAGTTGAACAACAAGGCAATTGAAAAAGCTAGAAATATGAACCCTTGACATCCTGGAGGATAACAGGCCCAGCTAATGTTATACAACTGGGATAATGACACACAGATGTACTTGAGTTTTAATCAGATAAGCAGGTTTAATAGCAGTCGACTGTGAGGGTAGGATGGTTGTAATATCGGCGCAACATGGATACTAAACCTCTGTAATACGGGGTGGAAATGGGTGCACCATGAATGTAATGACGGTTCAATAAGGTGGAAAAAAGTCTGTGTAATTTTAGCCTAGAAAATAGCTTTTTTCAAAATGTGTTCACGTGCTTACCCATTTAAGGGTCGTTACGTCCCCACTAGGGATGAGGACATGCAACACACACCAGTGTGGTTTATGTGGAGACGTGTGGCGC
>CADEHL010001303.1:0-20000 GCA_902827135.1 Harpagifer antarcticus | reverse complement strand
AATATCTTCATAATACTGTGAATGGATTGTTGTCCATGATACTGGACTATAATGGTTACGTGTCATTGACCTCTCCTCGCCACCTTTGTGCTTCAGGTTGCAGGAAACTTCCACTTTGCTCCAGGAAAGAGTTTCCAGCAGTCTCACGTCCACGGTAAGATCTGCTCAGAAACACTCACAGAATCATCAAAGGTTTCTGAACGCCAGGCTGATTGAATATCAAACACCTGCACTCACAGGGGGAAGTGTTTGCCTGTCTTCAAAGGACCCCTAAATACGCTCATTCAGAGACCGGTTGGGATCTGACATCGGGCTTTCAAAATAGGGATGCAACTACATTGTTAACTATAAAGTGTTTTAACATCGTTCAATATGTCTATCAGTGTTTCGCTGGAAAGAATCAGACTTTTGGGTTTTTTAGGGTTGGAAGAAATCTAATTTCAAAGATTCAAAAGTCAATAATTCTTGGGGGAAAAAGTCCAAAATTCTTAGAAAGTTAAAAAAAAGTCAGGATTGTGAGAAAGAAGTCAAAAGTTCTTAGAAAGTCCAAAAAATCTGTATTATGAGAAACTACAAAAAAAGTCAGAAATTCTTAGAAAGTAAAAAAAAGTCAGAAATTCTTAGAAAGTAAAAAAAGTCAGAAATTCTTAGAAAGTAAAAAAGTCAGAAATTCTTAGAAAGTAAAAAAGGTCAGAAATTCTTAGAAAGTAAAAAAAGTCAGAAATTCTTAGAAAGTAAAAAAGTCAGAAATTCTTAGAAAGTAAAAAAAGACAGAAATTCTTAGAAAGTAAAAAAGTCAGAAATTCTTAGAAAGTAAAAAAAGTCAGAAATTCTTAGAAAGTAAAAAAAGTCAGAAATTCTTAGAAAGTAAAAAAGTCAGAATTCTGAGAAAGTCAAAGTTCTGAGAAAAAAAATATTAGAAAGTAAAAAAAGTCAGAAATTCTTAGAAAGTAAAAAAAGTCAGAAATTCTCAGAAAGTAAAAAAAACGTCAGGATTGTGAGAAAGAAGTCAAAAGTTCTTAGAAAGTCCAAAAAATCTGTATTATGAGAAAGTACAAAAAAAGTCAGAAATTCTTAGAAAGTAAAAAAAGTCAGAAATTCTTAGAAAGTAAAAAAAGTCAGAAATTCTTAGAAAGTAAAAAAAGTCAGAAATTCTTAGAAAGTAAAAAAGTCAGAATTCTGAGAAAGTCAAAGTTCTGAGAAAAAAAATATTAGAAAGTAAAAAAAGTCAGAAATTCTTAGAAAGTAAAAAAGTCAGAAATTCTCAGAAAGTAAAAAAAAACGTCAGGATTGTGAGAAAGAAGTCAAAAGTTCTTAGAAAGTCCAAAAATCTGTATTATGAGAAAGTACAAAAAAAGTCAGAAATTCTTAGAAAGTAAAAAAAGTCAGAAATTCTTAGAAAGTAAAAAAAGTCAGAAATTCTTAGAAAGTAAAAAAGTCAGAATTCTGAGAAAGTAAAAAAGGTCAGAAATTCTTAGAAAGTAAAAAAGGTCAGAAATTCTTAGAAAGTAAAAAAAGTCAGAAATTCTTAGAAAGTAAAAAAGTCAGAATTCTGAGAAAGTCAAAGTTCTGAGAAAAAAAATATTAGAAAGTAAAAAAAGTCAGAAATTCTTAGAAAGTAAAAAAAGTCAGAAATTCTCAGAAAGTAAAAAAAACGTCAGGATTGTGAGAAAGAAGTCAAAAGTTCTTAGAAAGTCCAAAAAATCTGTATTATGAGAAAGTACAAAAAAAGTCAGAAATTCTTAGAAAGTAAAAAAAGTCAGAAATTCTTAGAAAGTAAAAAAGTCAGAAATTCTTAGAAAGTAAAAAAAGTCAGAAATTCTTAGAAAGTAAAAAAAGTCAGAAATTCTTAGAAAGTAAAAAAGTCAGAATTCTGAGAAAGTCAAAGTTCTGAGAAAAAAAATATTAGAAAGTAAAAAAAGTCAGAAATTCTTAGAAAGTAAAAAAGTCAGAAATTCTCAGAAAGTAAAAAAAACGTCAGGATTGTGAGAAAGAAGTCAAAAGTTCTTAGAAAGTCCAAAAAAATCTGTATTATGAGAAAGTACAAAAAAAGTCAGAAATTCTTAGAAAGTAAAAAAGTCAGAAATTCTTAGAAAGTAAAAAAAGTCAGAAATTCTTAGAAAGTAAAAAAAGTCAGAAATTCTTAGAAAGTAAAAAAAGTCAGAAATTCTTAGAAAGTAAAAAAGTCAGAAATTCTTAGAAAGTAAAAAAAGACAGAAATTCTTAGAAAGTAAAAAAGTCAGAAATTCTTAGAAAGTAAAAAAAGTCAGAAATTCTCAGAAAGTAAAAAAAAAGTCAGGATTGTGAGAAAGAAGTCAAAAGTTCTTAGAAAGTCCAAAAAATCTGTATTATGAGAAAGTACAAAAAAAGTCAGAAATTCTTCGAAAGTAAAAAAAGTCAGAAATTCTTCGAAAGTAAAAAAAGTCAGAAATTCTTAGAAAGTAAAAAAAGTCAGAAATTCTTAGAAAGTAAAAAAAGTCAGAAATTCTTAGAAAGTAAAAGTTCTGAGAAAAAAAATATTAGAAAGTAAAAAAAGTCAGAAATTCTCAGAAAGTAAAAAAAAAGTCAGAAATTCTTAGAAAGTAAAAAAGTCAGAAATTCTTAGAAAGTAAAAAAGTCAGAATTCTGAGAAAGTCAAAGTTCTGAGAAAAAAAATATTAGAAAGTAAAAAAAGTCAGAAATTCTCAGAAAGTAAAAAAAAAGTCAGGATTGTGAGAAAGAAGTCAAAAGTTCTTAGAAAGTCCCAAAAATCTGTATTATGAGAAAGTACAAAAAAAGTCAGAAATTCTTAGAAAGTAAAAAAAGTCAGAAATTCTTAGAAAGTAAAAAAAGTCAGAAATTCTTAGAAAGTAAAAAAAGTCAGAATTCTGAGAAAGTCAAAGTTCTGAGAAAAAAATATTAGAAAGTAGAAAAAAGTCCAAAATTCTCAGAAAGTAAAAAAATGTAATAATTGAGAAAAATTCTGAGAAAAATTCTGAAAAAAAGTCCAAACATCTTACCTTCCACACGGCGGCGTGTGTTGAAGCTTCAACGCTTCTGCCCCTTCCCTTTGAATGGGGTGACGTCACGCTTTGCCGAACTGCGTTATGGTTCCGTCGCTTCACGGACGCGTCAGCCAATCAAATCATTTGCCAGTACAAGCTCTAGCCAATCAAACCGCGTGCTTGTGTGTCCGGGGCGGGAGATTCATGCGATTGGTTGTTGGTGAAGTTTCAGACACACCCACCGGCAAACTTCAACGCACGCCGCCGTGTGGACGCTGCGTTAGAAAGTAAAAAAAGTGAAAATGCTGAAAAAAAATCCACAATTCTTAGAAAGTAAAAAGTAATTCTAAGAAAAAATTCACATCGGTCAACATCTAATCTACACATTATTTACACACTGCACAAATATCTGGAAGTTAGTTCATTGTTGCTTCGTCACACCCTGAGATTAATTATTAAAGTTATTGATATTTACAACGAGTGCTTTGCTCCCCCACATAATGCTGAGTCATGTTCAGAAACATTTGATTAGTTCATCAACAAATCATCACGACTCATATCCACACCTGATGAATGTGCATCGTGGAGAGATGGGTTTCCTCCCTAGCAACAATTAAAGAAGTAATATATAACATTAGGTTGGAGGTTAGAGTTTGAGAAGCTGCTTTAATCAGCGTCTTTATGTCGTCTTTTATTCAGCATGATTTCCATTTGAACCCATTCAACATTTTGTCTATTTGACCGTTTTCGTACATGGTCTTTGAGCGACTCTGCTCGGCAAAATCCTGAATCATGTTCCCTAAACATACAGCGCTAATGCTGCATGTGTCACTAGTGTCACACGGTGCTTTAGACGGCCTGAAGCTGATTCAAGTGTTACCTGAGTGATGCAGTATTCTGTAAGAGTACATTTAGGCTTTCTAAAGTCAGTGCTTCTGTCCGTATCTTCTTTCCTGACGAGTGGAAAAGCCTCAAACACCAGTGAATCTGTGAAGGGTCTCACATAGATCAGTCTATCTATCTGCAGCTGCTAAAACAACACTTGGTTCAGCGTTAGTCAAACTCTAAAGCACCGTTACCTCTCACCGACCTTTCTCTCTTCTGCCTTCTTCTGTTTTCCTTCATTCATTTTCTTGGTATTATTGAACGGACTGTCTGTTTGCCTGCCTGCTCAAAGTTTCCCTTCATCTGCACTTTCAACCAGGAAATTAACAGTAACGGCCGCTTCAGCAGGAATTTAAGAATCTAAGGAAAATGATTGGCTACTAAAATTTGGCAAAACATCAGTTAACAAAACGGTGGTGCAAATCTGGCAAAATGTAAGTGGCTGAAGCGTCCGTTAGTTTCCGGTGATCAATTCATCTGTTTGAATGTATTATAGGTAAACTTCACCCACAAAATGACCATCTGTTTATTCGACGAATAGAATTGTTTGAGAAAAGTCAGAATTGTGAGACCAAAGTAACAATTCTGAGAAAGTCAAAAAAAGTCAACATTCTTAGAAAGTCAACATTGTGAAAAATTCTTACTTTTTAAGGTTTAGAGAAAAAGTCCTAATTCTGACAAAAAAGTGAGAACAAAATCAAAATTCTTAGAAAGTCAAGAAAAAGTCAGAATTCTGAGAAAAGAGTAAACATTCTTAGAAAGTCTAATAAGTCAACATTCTTGGAAAAATTGGGAGAAATAAGTAAAAATTCTTAGAAGGTCAAATAAGTAAAATTCTTAGAAAAAAAGTTAAATTCTTAGAAAGTCAAGAAAAAGTCAAAATTGTGAGAAAAGAGTCAAAATTCTTAGAAAGTCAAGAAAAAGTCAAAATTGTGAGAGTAAAAAAATAAATCTAAATTCTTAGAAAGTCGAAAAGTCAGAATTCTGAGAAAATTGTTAGAAAGTCAAAAAAAAAGTCAAAATTGTTAGAACTCTGAGAAAAGGTCAATATTCTAAGGAAAATTTAAAATCATAGTTTTCTCAAATGGGGCTTTCACACCAACGCACCATTTGTTCCTGTTCACACCGCAGCGGAGCCGCCTCTAAGCTCCGAAACCCGGTTCGTTTCAAGCACCAAAAAATGTTCGGCCTAGAAGCAAGCACCGCATATACGTCACGCTTATGTTGGAGGCGGGGGCAGGGGGCATCAGTTTATGGCGAGTACGGCAAATGAAAGTTGTAACAAGCAGTAGTGCTGAGCAAAGTGACTAGAACGCAACCACGCACTTTATAAAGGCAGGCAACACTAACCAGGCTTCGTGTGGTTCTGTTTCTTTGTGCCTTACTTTGACCCTCCGTTCGCTGTCATTGATCACTGTGGAGAGAGGCAGACGTTTTGTGTTATAGCAGTTATCGGGTGGAATCAACACATGGGCTGCACAGGTTGTCATGTCCGACTATCACAAGTAGAATCATAATGAAAAATACGCCGGTAAAATGTGCCTGTAGAAAAAGGCTTATGCCACAATAGGATAGCAACAAGTAGTGAAGATAGTCAGTTTAGTTGCTATGGTAACATCACCCATTTTATACCAGAGAAACTTTAATATCAGCGTTGTGATGCCAAACCGCGGGCAGCACTGCAGCGGTCGGTAAATGCCGCTGAAACACATTAATAAACAGTGAACCACGACTCTGGAGAAAAGTATAAGGGTTGAGAAGTAGTTTAATCTGGCTCCGGCTTTACAACATCAGGAGGATTCGTCCCCAGCTGACCCAGAAAGCGACGCAGGTTCTGGTCCAGGCTCTCGTCACCTCACGCCTCGACTACTGCAACTCCCTCCTGGCTGGTCTACCCGCATGTGCCATCCGACCTCTGCAGCTCATCCAAAAGGCGGTGTGAACAAAACGGGAAAGAAAAACCGGTTCCGAACCAGAAGAGCACAAGAGGAGCTAGAACGGGAACCGCGTTGGTGTGAAAGGGGCATTAGAGTTCACAGAACTATGTGGTGATAAACAAATGGTTCTGTGGGTGAAGATGACTTGTTTGTTATCTTTAAACATTCAGCGGCAGAAACAAGAGACGAGACTCACTCCGAGGAGGTGGCTGAACATCAGATACAGAAAATGCTCCCATTCAAACCCCTCTTTCTTCTGGACTGATATTAAATGTTAAACGCCGAGTCGTGTGTTTGGGGTTGCACAACCACTATTTCCCAAAGCTCCCTTTCTTCGACACAGCTAATCCCTTTCAATGAGATATTCTGCTGTTATGTAACATCTCCAGCTTTTAGATCGACCCATATGCTCGAGTAGGGATTACATCACGAGCACAGACGTTTTAAAAGCTTTCAGGATCATTTCTAGAAATATAAATGGAGCATATATAAGATTGTTCTCAGTGTTGTGCATCCTCACACACAGTGCCGTGGTTTGTTGTGTACCTGCATCATGACAGTGACTCTTCTCTCTTCTTTCTGCAGTGCACGCTGTGGAAAGTAAGTCCTTCTTTACTTGGAGTTTAAAACAAAAATAATAATCGTATAAATACCTGCCAAGTCCTCCTTGTCCCTGTGCAGGAACCTGTTTATGTAAATGTGGTGAAGGTTTGCAATTAGACAATCATTTTGTACATTAAGTGGAAGATACTTAATACTATATAGAATGAATTGCAATTTGGATAAAACTTATTCTAAATAAATAATAACAGGGGACCTACAGCTTAAAGGAAGTCATATTTCAGTCTACTAAATACATTTTAATTACATTTAAAGACCAATTTTACATGCATTTTTTATGCTATGTTATGTCATCACGCCCAACATTAGCCGCCTTTAGCTTAGCGGTGGTGACGTGAAGTCATGTGACCGTGCTGTAGTTCCTTTATAGCCCAACATTAGCCGCCTATAGCTTAGCGGTGGTGACGTGAAGTCATGTGACCGTGCTGTACTTCCTTTATAGCCCAACATTAGCCTCCTTTAGCTTAGCGGTGGTGACGTGAAGTCATGTGACCGTGCTGTACTTCCTTTATAGCCCAACATTAGCCTCCTTTAGCTTAGCGGTGGTGACGTGAAGTCATGTGACCGTGCTGTACTTCCTTTATAGCCCAACATTAGCCACCTTTAGCTTAGCGGTGGTGACGTGAAGTCATGTGACTGTGCTGTAGTTCCTTTATAGCCCAACATTAGCCACCTTTAGCTTAGCGGTGGTGAAGTCATGTGACCGTGCTTAGCGGTGGTGACGTGAAGTCATGTGACCGTGCTGTAGTTCCTTTATAGCCCAACATTAGACACCTTTAGCTTAGCGGTGGTGACGTGAAGTCATGTGACCGTGCTGTAGTTCCTTTATAGCCCAACATTAGCCTCCTTTAGCTTAGCGGTGGTGACGTGAAGTCATGTGACCGTGCTGTAGTTCCTTTATAGCCCAACATTAGCCACCTTTAGCTTAGCGGTGGTGACGTGAAGTCATGTGACGTGCTGTAGCTCCTTTATAGCCCAACATTAGCCACCTTTAGCTAGCGGTGGTGACGTGAAGTCATGTGACCGTGCTGTAGTTCCTTTATAGCCCAACATTAGCCTCCTTTAGCTTAGCGGTGGTGACGTGAAGTCATGTGACCGTGCTGTAGTTCCTTTATAGCCCAACATTAGCCTCATTTAGCTTAGCGGCGGTGACGTGAAGTCATGTGACCGTGCTGTAGTTCCTTTATAGCCCAACATTAGCCACCTTTAGCTTAGCGGTGGTGACGTGAAGACATGTGACCGTGCTGTAGTTCCTTTATAGCCCAACATTAGCCTCCTTTAGCTTAGCGGTGGTGACGTGAAGTCATGTGACCGTGCTGTAGTTCCTTTATAGCCCAACATTAGCCTCCTTTAGCTTAGCGGTGGTGACGTGAAGTCATGTGACCGTGCTGTAGTTCCTTTATAGCCCAACATTAGCCTCCTTTAGCTTAGCGGTGATGATGTGAAGTCATGTGACCGTGCTGTAGTTCCTTTATAGCCCAACATTAGCCTCCTTTAGCTTAGCGGTGGTGACGTGAAGTCATGTGACCGTGCTGTAGTTCCTTTATAGCCCAACATTAGCCTCCTTTAGCTTAGCGGTGGTGACGTTTAAGTCATGTGACCGTGCTGTAGTTCCTTTATAGCCCAACATTAGCCTCCTTTAGCTTAGCGGTGATGATGTGAAGTCATGTGACCGTGCTGTAGTTCCTTTATAGCCCAACATTAGCAGCCTTTAGCTTAGCGGTGGGGACTAAATACCTCATGATGTTTATAAACACAAATGAGGAGATTTAAGGGAGGTCAAAGGTCAGAGCCTTAGATCCAGTGCTAACTAACCTCTCTGTGTCTTTTATCTTTAAACTAATCATTCTTAGGAGCTGATTCTCTCACACACTGATCAATAACTCCCTCTTCTGTGCTGAATGTGTATTTAAAGTATTTGTAATTAACACATTTCCCCGGGCGCCGTACATAATGCTCCTAACATTAGGATGGGTCAAATGCAGAATGTACACTTCCTCTCTGTGGGTCGATTAAGGGTTTCTCCTTCTTCTCCTTCTCTTCTAACGGAGTGTTGTTTGCTTTGTGTTTGCAGTTCACGACCTGCAGAGTTTCGGCTTAGACAACGTAAGTGACTCCGTTTAAAGTGACTGCAGCTCAGATGAAATGCAGAACAGCAACTAACGATTTTTTAGATAAACCTATTAAAGGTGGGGTAGGTAATTTTGGAGAAACCGGCTCGAGTGCGCTAGAATTAGAAAATACACAACCGGAACAAATCTGCCCCTTCCTCACAGAGCCCCTCCTCCAACACACACGAACGCGCACATGACCAATGAGGGCACGAGATAAGTTTGTGCCCCGATGGAAGGCTGACAGGCAGGTAGGCCATCCAGTTACTTTAGCCGGCTCAGATGATTGGTCGTGCTTTTTACAGCGCCACGGCTTCTTCCACAGATGATATATTGTTATGGATTTGTTCTTCAGATATTCATTGCTATCGGGATGTTAAGAGCATTCCATGGAATATAACAACAAGTGTATCTCGAGCCGGTTTCTCAAACTTACCTACCCCACCTTTAGCTGATTTTGTCAATGAATGTAAGAAAATAGTGTGATTTTCAGTCTCTCAAAAGTTCAACACGACGTCTTTAGATTCTTCATTTGTCAGTCCTAAAGTCCACATATTCATTTTTATGATATAAAAAAACAGGATTTTCTTCATGCCACGAAAAATTACTTTACGGTTTAAATATATATTGAAAAAAATACTTTTCTTAGGTTAATTATTATCATTTGGTTTGGTAGTTTGAATACATTGTGACTCAGAACTTTATTCGACAGATTGTAATAATTTAAATGGTAGATAGTAACACTATTCAGTGGAGGAAATACGTTTGATCCCTTGCCGATTTTGTAAGTTTACCTACTTACAAATAAATGAACAGTCTGTCATTTTAATGTCAGGTGTCTTCGACTAATGAGAGAGAGAGAATATCAAAAGGAGTTCAATGCAAATCTATTTTATATAATGTACATTTCTGGATATTCTTTCTCTCTCTGTTTAAATAAACCTAGCATTAAAAGTACAGACTGGTCATTTCTTTGTAAGTGGGCAAACTAACTAAATCTGCAGGGGATCAAATACTTATTTTTAAACACCAACTTAAATGTTCTTTTAGTCTTTATTATTTACCTACTTTAATATTTTTATAGGTCTGAAAAGATGTTACACGTTTCAATAGCAATTTCTTTTTACGTTGTTTTTTATCGTTTCACCTTTATTAGAATTATGGCATTTTTATTACTATTATCTTTTTATTTCTGTTGTTCCTACATGTTCACTTTGTTGAGGGGTTTTATGTTATATTGTTGCATCGACTCAGTTGCCTTGTGTCTTATCTGTCCGAGAGAAACCATTATTTGTTAAAATGTTATATTTTGCTGCATGTACCTTTTAAAGTTCTCAACAAATAATCTGAGGGGAATTTGTTGTTGTTTGTTTTTAACTTGTGATGTGTCATTTCGTAAAGCACTTCGAGCTGCATGTGTTGTATAAATAAAGCTTTGTTATTCATTCCTCCACTGTATATAAAAGACCTGATTGTTGCTGTTAATAATTCCTCTCTTCCTTCCTGCAGATCAACATGACCCACCTGATAAAACACCTCTCGTTCGGGAAAGATTACCCCGGCATCGTGAACCCTCTGGACGACACGGACGTCAACGCACCTCAAGGTCAGACACTTCACATTTAACTGTTTCAATATAATGTTAACGGGAACAACCAGAGGTGGGAAGTAGTGGAGTACAAATACTTCGTTACTGGACTTGAGTACATTTTTTTGGTATCAGTACTTTACTCCACTACTTATTTTCACTTCTTACATGTTGAACCCAAATACATTACATTACATTTAGCTGACGCTTTTATCCAAAGCAAATTACAATAAGTACATTCGACGAACAAAATACAAACTTGAAGAAAACAGAATCATATAAGTACATCAGGTTTCAAAGAGCAAAAATATTTCAAGTGCTACTCAGCTGGCTTTAGAGAAGCCAGTCCTTTGTTAGTATATAAGTGCTTTGTTAGTAATTCTATGGCTGGAAGTGGAGTCGAAAGAGATGAGTTTTCAGTCTGGAAGGTGTGTAAGCTTTCTGCTGTCCTGATGTCAATGGGGAGCTCATTCCACCATCTTGGAGCCAGGATAGCAAACCCACGTGTTTCTGCTGATGGGAACTTGGGTCCCCCTCGCAGCGAGGGTGCAGCGAGTCGTTTGGCTGATGCAGAACGTAGTGCACGTGCTGGGGTGTACGGTTTAACCATGTCCTGGATGTAGGAAGGGCCAGATCCATTCGCAGCATGGTACGCAAGTACCAGTGTCCTGAAGTGGATTCTAGCAGTTACCGGGAGCCAGTGGAGGGAGCGGAGGAGCGGAGGAGCGGTGTGGGAACATTTAGGAAAGTTGAAGACCAGACGAGCCGCTGCATTCTGGATGAGCTGCAGAGGTCGGATGGCACATGCAGGTAGACCAGCCAGGAGGGAGTTGCAGTAGTCTAGGCGTGAGGTGACGAGAGCCTGGACCAGAACCTGCGTGGCTTTCTGGGTCAGCTGGGGACGAATCTTCCTGATGTTGTACAGCGTGTATCTGCAGCAACGGGTTGTAGCAGCGATGTTTGCAGTGAAGGACAGGTTGTTATCTAGGGTCACACCCAGATTCCTTGCAGTCTGAGTCGGGGAAACAACAGAGGTGCCAATGTTGATTGTCAGGTCAAGAGTGGGACAATCTTTTCCCGGAAGGAAAAGCAGTTCAGTCTTGTCAAGGTTGAGCGTGAGGTGATGAGCAGACATCCACTGAGAGATGTCAGCTAGACAAGCAGAGATGCGTGCGACGACCTGGGTCTCTGAGCGGGGAAAGGACAGAATTAATTGGGTGTCGTCAGCGTAGCAGTGGTATGAAAAACCATGCGGGCTAATGACTGATCCGAGCGAGTTTGTGTACAAGGAGAAGAGGGGACCAAGAACAGAGCCCTGAGGGACCCCTGTAGTTAATTGACAAGGGTCTGACTCTGACCTGTACTTTCTACTTCTTACATGTTGAACACAAATACCTGTCCTTTCTACTTCTCTCATTTTCCAAACTTCTAAAGTAGAAGTACTCAGATCTTGTTCTTGAGTAAAAGTAGAAGTACTCAGATCTTGTTCTTGAGTAAAAGTAGAAGTACCATAGTGTAGGAATACTCTGTTACAGTGAAAGTCCTACATTCAAAATGTTCCTCAAGTGAAAGTATTCTCATCAAAATATAGTGAAAGTAGTCGTTGTGCAGATTGGTCCATTTCAGAATAATATATATGATATAATGATTGATCATGAAAGTGTTCTCAAAGCTGGTGAAGGAGCAGCTAGTCTGAATGGCTTTGTAGACTGCAGGGTAGCTGGTGAAGGAGCAGCTAGTCTGAATGGCTTTGTAGACTGCAGGGTAGCTGGTGAAGGAGCAGCTAGTCTGAATGGCTTTGTAGACTGCAGGGGAGCTGGTGAAGGTGCAGCTAGTCTGAATGGCTTTGTAGACTGCAGGGTAGCTGGTGGATTTACTCCAGGTGGAACTAAAGTCTGATTTAACACTTGATCATATTTCACATCATTCATCCACATCTGTGAAGTAACTGAAGTATTAAATACATGTAGAGAAGTAGAAGTACACAGTAGCATCAAATGGAAATACTCAAAGTACAAGTATCTCAAAATGGTACTTGAGTAAATGTACTTAGTTACTTTACACCTCTGTCAGGTTGTGGCGTGATACTTATTTTAAATCCCCCTTCCCTCTAATACTACAATATCATTCATAATAACTCGTTCCAAAATCATGCAACTTTAGAAAATACCCTTCAAAATGAAACGTGCCGTTTGACGTCGGTACATTAAGAGCATCAGAACACATCGTTGACGAATCGGAACTTTTATTGACAAAAACTGGACTGTCGTAGAGAGAGAGCACGTAGTTATTTGAAAAGTCCCATAGCTGTACAACAGTGAGGTGGAGGTGGCTCCTCCTCCACTCTCTCAGCAGCGTATTCCCATCCCGATGGACATGAAGGTGCCGAACGTCCCGCCGCTTTGCATCATGGTCTTTCCCACGCCTCCCATCAGCTCCCTGCCACGCATCCCAATCCTGGAGGCACACAATTTTTTTAACATCTTTTTACAATTCTTTATTTAGAAGACAGTTGAGAACATGTCACCAGTTACTGTGCAATGTGTTTCTACCCAGTTAGTTATAGTGCTTTGTATATGTTGGGTGCAGAGTTACTGGAGACAGTGCCGACCATTCGTTTGAAATGTAATTATACTTTTGAGGATTTTTCATTTGTCTAATTAGCCAGTTTTTAGGGACACTTTAGACATCTTTAAAGTGTTGGACCACAACAGCTGGGATTAAACAAAGTCCATAGTCTAGAGTTTACCCAGGTGCAGTTATAGTGTTTCTACCCGGCTGCCATTATAGGTTTTTTTAATATAATCTTGAGTGCAGAGTTACGTGAGACTATTATACTTTGGGTTGAGGATTTTTCATTCGTCTAATTAGCCAGTTTTTAGGGACACTTTAGACATCTTTAAAGTATTGGACCACAACAGCTGGGTTTAAACAAAGTCCACATTCTAGATATGTCCCCCAGGTGCAGTTATAGCGTTAGTGTAACATCGTTTGGGTGTAGAGTGAGCGCAGCGTTACCTGAGACAGGAGAAAGTGCCGAACATGGCTCCAGCAGCCATTCCCACGGCGAAGCCCATCATGAAGCCCATTTTCACCCGATCGAAGCAGTTGGGCTGCGTCTGTCCGTACGAACCGACAGCCACCGGCATCTGGAGGGGAAAGAGAGACGGGTTGATATCCAATTGATTCACGGCTTTATCGTCATGTGCTCAGCAGCTGCAGTTTAGATATGGTGATGAAAAACTGAAGTCTCAGGCTCCTCTAACAAAGCAGCATGAATATGAGATAGCCTTTACGCCGCGTTCTCTTTCAGCGTCAAACCAGCAGAGAATGAGTCGGAGTTCTCCGTTTTGTTGTTGTCATATTTGGGTTCTGATCTGACATTTAAAGTCATCGACTTGGACAGTTTTCACGATTTACATTTTAAGACTAAACAATTATTCTAGAAAATAATCCTCAAATGAATCCATAAAGAAAGTAAACGTTGGTTGCAGCACTGACACAGGAAACTGTTTAATAAAACCAGTTAAAGATCCAAGTATGCAGCTTTGAAGATGAGTTGGAAGAAATACTCAGATTTGTAGCAATACTACATTTGAAAAGTAAAAGTCCTGCATTCAAAATCTCACTTAAGTACAAACGTGTTGTCATCAAAATATACTTAAAGTACTAAAAGTGAAAGTACTCATTCTGTGTAATGGCCCATTTCAAAATCATATATATATATATAGTGTTTTTATCACAACTGGTAAAGGTGGAGCTAATTTGAATAACTTGATATACTGCTGCTGGATATTTTTAACCTATAATTATATGTATCAGTTATAAAACAATAATACTAACCCTAAAGGTAACTAGTAACTGAAGCTAGTATTGGCTTCTGAAATAGAGTGTAACTGTACTTAGTTACTTGACCTTTCCATCTAGCTTGCTATGAGTACATTATGAAATACATAACCAGTACATATTGGACACTGGTTGATACTTACTAGCTGCTAACTGTGTCTTAAACCCAGACATTAAGGAGTTAATCAGTTGTTCTAACTCAGGTTAATGATTGGTTAGATAATCACTGTTATTGCATTAGCTAGAGAGCTAACGTTAGCCAGCACCTGTGTTTAACATTTAGCATTAAACACCACCAACACATTGTTCACTGCAGTCCGTAAACCTTTGATAAAATGCAATGCAATGTGATATTGTTTATTTTGCAAAGTTCACTCTTAATCCCCACAGTGTGTTGTGTTAGCTTAGCATGCTAACGTCTCCTGTGGCCTTGACAGTTAAACACGCGTGTTTCTATCACTAAATATCTCCGTGAATCCACCTTACCTTGGACTATGAGTGTGAAATGTGTTTGTTTGTCTGGATCTTGACTGCAGGACGGTCGAGGGTTTGATGCTGCGGGGTTTAAATGTCTTTTAGCAAACCTCCATTACCGGATAGAGAAGAGAGAGAGAGAGAGGAGGAGTAGAGAGAGAGAGGAGGAGTAGAGAGAGAGAGGAGGAGTAGAGAGAGAGGGATAATGTGGAGGAGAAAATAAACAGCGCCACCTGCTAGTGATGTTTTTAACCATTGTGCCATAGATACATAATACTTTATTTATATCTACAGAAACATACTATAGACAGATAGTGGCATTGGATTGAATATATATTATAATTGTGCAAATAGTTCTGGGTTATAGAAAAGGAGAGACTTTACACGCCAGTGATTTGTTGTATTGCAGTTTGTAGGTTTTTCTGTTGGAATGTTTACCCCATTAATAATAATAATAGATTTAATTTGTTAGCGCTTTTACAGGTGCTCAAAGACGCTTTGTGGATGCTCAAAGACGCTTTGTGGATGTCTGCTCACCACCTCAAGCTCAACCTTAAATCAATTTACTTTAATGAATCATCTTGGCTGATGATATAGACTTTTCCGAATTTATCGAATTTGACTTTTGTCTCAGAATCTTTACGAATGTATACTTTTTCTCAGAATTTCGATATTCTATGAATTTGGACTTTTTCTCATAATTTCGTCTTTTTACAGAATCTTTCGATTTGTACAATATTTTGACTTTTTCAGAATTTTGACTTTTTCTCAGAATTTCAACGTTTTTACAGGATTTCGACTTTTCTCAGAACATTTTGATATTTCACACATTTCTATATGTAAACAAGCTTGCATTTATTGCATTAAAACTCTATAAATGTACCAATATTTAGTAGTTATGATCAAGAGTGAAGCTTGTTTGTCATCCAGTGGGACGGGTTAATAAATAAATCAATTAAAAAGTCTATTTTAAGTCATCTCCAGTTTGGAAGAAATATTTTTGTCTAAAAGTATGTCCATCCATCTTCTACCTGTTATCCGTGGTTGGGACTCCAAACTTCCCTTCCCCTGACATTTGACCTCACTCTGTTCCCTTTTTGATGCCTTCAAAATATATTTACAACCTGCTGTTGTGTGTGTCTGCATTCGTATTTTAACAATCACTCCCTTTCCTCTCCCCACAGCATCAATGATGTACCAGTATTTTGTGAAAATCGTCCCTACCATCTACGTAAAAACTGACGGAGAGGTGGGTTCATTTTCCTTTTGTTCTGTATAATTCCTCTTTTTATTCGAACCCCATCAAACCAGACCGCTCGACCTGTGGACTTTAATTCATCATTTAAAACGAAAAAACATTTATCCATTATTTATATTTAAATAATGTTGGTGCTATAAACTAAAACGTGATTTGTGTATCCTTTTTTCTGTTTGTGATATTATCTTCAAAACGTTCTTTATCATTAAAATGAGACTTAAAATGATAGGTTTCCCGCCATAATTTGTTGTTGTTGTACTCAATTTAATCTAATGTTTAATTTAAAGCGCTGAGCTTCAGTCTGCAATGTTCAAAACAACAGATAAAGCCAGAAATCTAGGTGTAGTCATGGACTCTGACCTGAGTTTCAACAGCCACATTAAAACAGTTACTAAATCAGCCTACTATCACCTAAAGAACATATCTAGGATCAAAAGACTAATGTCTTAACAGTTCTAAATTTGTTTGAATCCTACTTAAAGACAGAAACAACTTTGTTTCTATAGGTAAATACACATCTGAGTTGACAAATATGACATGTGGGGTACCTCAAGGCTCCATCTTGGGGCCTCTTCTCTTTAACATCTACATGCTACCACTGGCTCAGATAATGAAGAACAACAAAATAAGTTACCATAGCTATGCGGATGACACACACATTTACGTAACAGTTTCACCAGGAGACAATGCTCCAATTCAAACACTGAGTAAGTGCATTGAACAAATCAATGACTGGATGTGTCAGAACTTTCTACAATTAAACAAAGATAAAACTGAGGTAATGGTTTTTGGAGCCAAGGCAGAACGTATAAAAGTTAGCGCTGAGCTTCAGTCTGCAATGTTCAAAACAGCAGATAAAGCCAGAAATCTAGGTGTAGTCATGGACTCTGACCTGAGTTTCAACAGTCACATTAAAACAGTTACTAAATCAGCCTACTATCACCTAAAGAACATATCTAGGATTAAAAGACTAATGTCACAGCAGGATTTGGAAAAACTTGTCCATGCTTTTATCTTCAGTAGACTGGACTACTGCAATGGTGTCTTCACAGGTCTCACTAAAAAATCTATTAGGAAGCTGCAGCTGATTCAGAACGCCGCTGCTCGAGTCCTCACTGACACTAAGAAAGTGGATCACATCACTCCTGTTCTGAAGTCTTTACACTGGCTTCCTGTGTGTCAAAGAATAGATTTCTAAATACTGCTGCTGGTTTATAAAGCTTTGAATGGTTTAGGCCCAAAATACATTTCTGATCTGCTAAATGATGAAGCATCCAGATCTCTCAGGTCTTCAGGGACTGGTCAGCTTTCTGTCCCCAGAGTCAGAACTAAACATGGAGAAGCAGCGTTCAGTTATTATGCTCCATCTGGAACTAACTCCCAGAAACCTGCAGGTCCGCTGCAACGAAGACTACTTTTAAATCCAGCAAGAAGACTTTTCTTTTTGCCGCTGCTTTTAATTGAACTATTCATATCTTAAACTGCACTGTAACTTTTATCCATGTATTTTTTAATGACTGATTTTAAATGTCATTTTCTTAATGTCTTTCATTTTTTGTAAAGCACTTTGAATTGCCTTGTGTTGAAAAGTGCTATATAAATAAACTTGCCTTGCCTTAAAGCTGTATGAGGCAACCATTTATAAGTTAAGACATTAACAAAATGGAGAGGGTAGCATCATCTGGAACTAGTTGTGTCACGATGGAGAAAGTGGACTGATTTCGTAAAACCTCATAGTCCAGATTTCATTTTACTGTGAAGTCCCGATCGCTCCCTAATGCTCGTATTGTTCGTACGCATTTCGGACCGACAAACTTAACATGTACAATTACTATGTCTTGTTTGCTGCCAAATGTCAATACAAAATATATTACCAAAGTATTTCTAACCTGCTATCCTTCTCCCCTTCCTATAATAGTGTTGTGTTGCCTTGTTGTTTTCCTGCAGGTGGTAAAAACAAACCAGTTCTCCGTCACCAGACACGAGAAAGTGGCCAACGGGCTGATAGGAGACCAGGGGCTGCCGGGCGTCTTCGTTCTATACGAGCTGTCCCCTATGATGGTTAAGTTCACAGAGAAACACAGGTAGGAGACTTGGCAGTGTGTTGAGTGAAAGTAGAAGTACTCAGATCTTATACTTGAGTAAAAGTAGAAGTACTCAGATCTTATACTTGAGTAAAAGTAGAAGTACTCAGGTCTTGTACTTGAGTAAAAGTAGAAGTACTCAGGTCTTGTACTTGAGTAAAAGTGGAAGTACTCAGATCTTGTACTTGAGTATAAGTACTTGAGTAGCGGCTCGATTTCCACTTCAGTTTGAGTCGCCGAGAGGTTGGCTTTATGCTGCGACGTATTTCAAAGAGAAACTGAAGTGAGACAAAACACACACATGTGACAATTAACGGAAGTGCTCAACAAATACAAATAATAAACTCATGCTAGGTAGCATTTTGGCTCCTACAGTCATTATACAGGTAAGTAGAGACACTACATACTGATATACACCTGAACATCAGCAGGAGAGGACTCTTTAAAGTAGAGGCACTACATACTGATATACACCTGAACATCAGCAGGAGAGGACTCTTTAAAGTAGAGACACTACATACTGATATACACCTGAACATCAGCAGGAGAGGACTCTTTAAAGTAGAGACACTACATACTGATATACACCTGAACATCAGCAGGAGAGGACTCTTTAAAGTAGAGGCACTACATACTGATATACACCTGAACATCAGCAGGAGAAGACTCTTTAAAGTAGAGACTCTACATACTGATATACACCTGAACATCAGCAGGAGAGGACTCTTTAAAGTAGAGACACTACATACTGATATACACCTGAACATCAGCAGGAGAGGACTCTTTAAAGTAGAGACACTACATACTGATATACACCTGAACATCAGCAGGAGAGGACTCTTTAAAGTAGAGACACTACATACTGATATACACCTGAACACCAGCAGGGAGAGGACTCTTTAAAGTAGAGACACTACATACTGATATACACCTGAACACCAGCAGGAGAGGACTCTTTAAAGTAGAGGCACTACATACTGATATACACCTGAACATCAGCAGGAGAGGACTCTTTAAAGTAGAGACACTACATACTGATATACACCTGAACATCAGCAGGAGAGGACTCTTTAAAGTAGAGACACTACATACTGATATACACCTGAACATCAGCAGGAGAGGACTCTTTAAAGTAGAGGCACTACATACTGATATACACCTGAACATCAGCAGGAGAAGACTCTTTAAAGTAGAGACTCTACATACTGATATACACCTGAACATCAGCAGGAGAGGACTCTTTAAAGTAGAGACACTACATACTGATATACACCTGAACATCAGCAGGAGAGGACTCTTTAAAGTAGAGACACTACATACTGATATACACCTGAACATCAGCAGGAGAGGACTCTTTAAAGTAGAGACACTACATACTGATATACACCTGAACACCAGCAGGAGAGGACTCTTTAAAGTAGAGACACTACATACTGATATACACCTGAACACCAGCAGGAGAGGACTCTTTAAAGTAGAGACACTACATACTGATATACACCTGAACACCAGCAGGAGAGGACTCTTTAAAGTAGAGACTCTACATACTGATATACACCTGAACATCAGCAGGAGAGGACTCTTTAAAGTAGAGACACTACATACTGATATACACCTGAACATCATCAGGAGAGGACTCTTTAAAGTAGAGACACTACATACTGATATACACCTGAACATCAGCAGGAGAGGACTCTTTAAAGTAGAGACACTACATACTGATATACACCTGAACATCAGCAGGAGAGGACTCTTTAAAGTAGAGACACTACATACTGATATACAACACCTGAACATCAGCAGGAGAGGACTCTTAAAAAGTAGAGACACTACATACTGATATACACCGAACATCAGCAGGAGAGGACTCTTTAAAGTAGAGACACTACATACTGATATACACCTGAACATCAGCAGGAGAGGACTCTTTAAAGTAGAGACACTACAGACTGATATACAACCTGAACATCAGCAGGAGAGGACTCTTTAAAGTAGAGACACTACATACTGATACACACCTGAACATCAGCAGGAGAGGACTCTTTAAAGTAGAGACACTACATACTGATATACACCTGAACATCAGCAGGAGAGGACTCTTTAAAGTAGAGACACTACATACTGATATACACCTGAACATCAGCAGGAGAGGACTCTTTAAAGACAATACCATGATTCAAGAAGTCAATGTAAATGTTCATGTCAGTAAATA